>CAJQZJ010004755.1:1791049-1817560 GCA_907164525.1 Lophiomys imhausi
AAACAAACTCCTAGTCATGCAAACATGTCACTTTGTTAGCTACTATGACAGTCTATCACAGATATTCTCTAAACTACCCAGTAATCAAGTTGCTAAGAGACAAGCAACATTTGCTTATCTAAATACAAGAGATGGATAGGGCATCTTCAAACACCCTAAGAGATCTGCAGAATATGGCATTCAAAGATGTTATCTTAAATTAAGATTTTCTTTTCTTTTTTTTTGATATCGAGACATATCAGCATCTGACAGCACCCCCTATTCTACTCCAAGTAGAAGATAAGCATCGAAGAATCTCCACTGTAAGATGGTTGAATTAGTGGCAAGCCTATCTCTTGGCATGAAAAAACCCCTTGCACCAACTGCAGACAGACTGCTGTCCAAAAAGGACAAAACTTGGTAGCAGAGAAGTCGACAGCCTAACTCTGCCAAGACAGGGTAGGTAAGTCCTTCATAATCCCTGCTCTACAACAAATGTCTGTAAGAGATACAGGACCCAAAGGCTGAAGACTGATGCAGGAATGTATGGAGAGAAAATGGGAACTGTCCAGGCAGTCACTGGTATGTCATTTCTTAGTTTTGGAAGCTGCAGGCCCTGCACTTCCTATATAGGCAGTTATATTTATCCCTCTCAGGTCTCTGAGGTGGTTGAAGAATAGACAGCTAGAGTCTCATAGTTAAATTTTGAGTTGTTTAGGAATCAAGAGGGTGTTATAGATCTAAGAAGATACTCTCAAAAGTGTGTTGCAAGTTAGTATGAATGTTGAGTCAGATATAGACCTTAAAACTCATGGAGATGGTTACACTGTAGAATGTTAAAGTCAGGGGCCAAATATGTATAAACTGGACATTGGGAAGGTATACTGGGCCATTTAACTCTCATAAATGTGGCATATTTAAAAAAATATTGATTTGATAGATAATTTATATTTTCAGAGCTTATCTCAAATTTACAACTCCTGAAAGAATGTAGTGAGGCAATTTCTATCTTTTCATGTAGAGACCTGAATACATGCTGTCACTAGAGAAGAACCACACCCAAGATCCAGCATTAGGATTCTGTAGATAGCCCCTTTATATGTTGACATAACCAAGGGGAATTTAATTTCCATTGACACTTTCAGAGATTTACTAAGGTAAATCTATCTACAGGTAAGTTGCAGCAAATGTCTTCCCACAAAAGTAGTACTCATAATAAATGCAGAAATCCTTTATGCTCTATATTATGGTAGGGTCCTCTGTGTCAGGAGTTTGAACTTGGCTGATTTGTGTGGATCTGGTTGGGCTGTGTGGTGGAGTCCCACAGCCTGGAATGGAGGCTTACACAAGCTCAACTTTCTAATCATGGAGACCTCTCAGGACCTTGGGGATCAAAGCCTGACTGTCACTGAATATCCAGCTCTTGGGTTGCTATGTTTCCTAGTGCCTTAGCAACTGCAGACTGATCATGGGCTCTGTGCATAGGTACACCCTTCAATTTCTTGTGGTCTGGCAGGTTGTGATTCTGTCCTAAGATGGCATTTCAGTGTATTCCACCCCTTAGTAATTCCGATGCTGTGTCTGCCTTACATAGTTCTAATGGAAATCTAGGCTCCAAAGCAACCCTTCCTCTCTCTGCTTCCATCACTCACAAACTTTAGTAGAATCTATGGTCTCACTCCTCGGCTGTCTTAAAGGGGAGACATACTTCTGCCAGAAGCATCCAGAAGCCCCCTGATGGTTCTGGTTGACTGTGGTGTTATTCTACTGTGGTTCCTGGTTTCCGGGACATGATCTTGAGATGTTAAGGACATTAAAAAAAAAAAAAAAACAAAACAAAACACTGCAGTGACTTGGAAGTAATCAGTAACATGCAAGAACCTTGGCTAACTCTTCTCAAAACACAAATGAATCCCACACCTCTTGCTTTGCTATGTACACGCTCCTAGGTCAGGCAGACATATATATACTCCGCCCAGAGCTTCACCTGTCATTAAACAGAAGCACTACCTCCGTAGTGTGCATTGTTACAGGTTCCAAAAACCAAACAAACAAAAAAATCATCACTGAGTGGAACATGTCACAGAAAGCATTCAGAAGTCATAAGACTTGGGAACAATTTCTTTTTCTTTTTTGGGGGGGGGGGGCACTGTTGGGGATTGAATTCATGGCCTTGCCAGACAAACACTGCATTACAGTCAAGCACCATACCACAGAGCCACCTCCCTGCCACAGAGCTAGTTCAATAGTTTCTTTTAGAGCACTGATTCTCAAGTAGGGTATGCGTTTGCCTATCAGGGCTTTGCTGTCTCCTGGGGAGCGGCAGCTAATGCACACAGAAATTTGCAGACTTGTAGGGAACTGGAGAAGCCTGTGATCTACAGGATCAGCCCTGCACCGACACAGCCAGAGCAGGTCAGGAGACCAGAAACTCTGTAGGATGCCTCCCCTGAAATGCTGCCTTCTAGCAATCCATCCAGAAGCTCCAAATCCAGACACACCCTCCTCCTACCCCTCCATCAACACTGAATTCCATGGGGCTGGAAGTGACCTGGATACCCAAATGTGCTGGGCAGTCAAACAGCCGGGAAAGAGGATGGGAGGCTCAAGGGGGAGATGTCTACTGGAGAGGAAACAGTCCCAGGATCGAGCCCTAGTGAGAGCCTCTAGAGCAAGTGGTATGCACCCCCACCTAGCCCGGAAGGCAAGAGCAGAAGTGTGGATGTAACCTGTCATCCTACTGAGATGTGATCGTGGGACAGTGTGGGTGCCCTGCCAGCTTGGTGGTGCACAAATGTCCCTTTGCACTCCTTTAGGTTGTCTGTGGGGCTCACTCCATACTCCTACTGGCCTTTCAGGCCTGCTGGTTCATGTCCTATCATTCTTTGTCTTGGATTCTTCCACAGCTCAAGCTGTACAGAAGAGGAACATGCTGGGTGCCCTCTCCTTTTAACTCTGAAAAGGGGGCATGATTCTCCTGGAGGGTCCTACCCTTGCCCCCTGGGAGCACTCTTACTTGCTGAGATCCAGGGCATGGTAGCACAGGCCCCAGACCACTGTTCCTTCATATATAGATGCCCAGATAAACCAACTGTTACTAGTCTTTGGAAAGTCTCCAAGAAGCAGAAATTAGGTTGTAGTTTAAAATCTACCAAACGCAGTTTCATCCGGTTCAACTTAATGCAGGTTATATCCTTAAAAAGACAAGGCAAGGACTGTCACTCAACTCATAGAGCATTGATTCTCAACCTGTGGGTCTACCCCATTAGGGAAGATGGAACAACCCATTTACAGGGGTTACCTAAGACCATGGGAAAACACAGATATTTACATTACAATTCATAACAGTAGCAAAATTACAATTATGAAGTGGCAATGAAAATAATTTTACGGTTGGGGGTCAATGCACAATATGAGGAACTGTATAAAGGGTCGCAGCATTAGGAAGATTGAGAACCACTGGTGTAGAAGACCCCTAGAAAGAAGAGGCTATCTTGCCTCTGAGGAAAAAGGTGAATTTCACTTTAAAGGAAGAATCATGGATACTTATCCCTAAGGGTCTGCGGTTCCATGGACCAAAAGATACATAGTGAGGCCCAAGAATGAACTCAAATATAATAAACCCCTTTAAAAAATCTTGTGTGTATAATTGTACATGTTTATATATGAATGTGGGTGAGCATATGTCACTGGAAATATATGGAGAGCAGAAACAACTTTGGGTGTCTGTCCTTGCTTCCAACTTGTTTGAGACCTGGCTCCCGTTATCCTTCCTTCACCACTCTACAGGCCAGACTATCCTGCCCAGTGCCTTCTGGGAACTCTTCTGTCTCATCAGAGACCATAGGAGCACTGGGATAATAGATGTGGACCACTGCGTCTGTCTTTTGTATGGGCATGTGGCAGCTGGTCTCAGGTAGTCAGGCTTAGGGAGCAAGCACTGTACCCACTGAGTCATCTTTCCAGCCCATAATACTCTTAAAACAGGCTGAAACAAGCAGAGCAGGACTAAATACTGAAGAATATGAAAACAAACAAACAAACAAAACAATAGTAAACAACAGAAACAAGAATGCACAGAAAATGGAATGGGCGAAGGAAACATTAATTCCACATCCAAGTGGACCCACTCTCTTCTAGACCTACACTTCCTGCTCTGAACAGACTAGTCCAGGGTCCTCAGATTCTGGAAGACACTGAGATAACCCAAGATGCTCTCTCTGTGAGACTTTCCTAATTGCGGTCTATTTCCCTGGCATCACAAGATGCAAACTGGACAAATTGGGTGTGTGTCGTTTACTCATGTGGAGTAGACCCAATTAATTCTATGTAAGCCAGGATACCCTAACCAACTCTACCCCCTCCTTCTTTAAATTGTAAAATCTGCACACCTGGTCCTTGCCCAGGAGCAAATGACTACACTAAATTTAAAAAACCTGGCCTGCACATTCTAGAGCGTGGGAAACCCTGACCCCCACAGCAGTCACTATCAGAGGCAGGCCTGGTCCAAGTGACCTTGGGAGCTAACAGCCTGGGTCATAGGATTCCTAACACACGAGGAAGAAGCCTATTCTATCTAATATTGCCAGAGTGGATCTTGTCTCCTGGAAGGGATCTACTCTGAATCTGTTGCTGCAGAGGAATACCTGGCTGTTCTAATGTCACTCTTGGTGGTCACCCTACCCTTACCATGAGATGATGCACACCACACCTTCACCAGGTCTGGCCTGGTCTGTATAAGGCCAAGCTATTCTCTGGACCCTGGTGGCACTAGGCCAGCAGACCCCACTCTCTGGCTTGCCAAAAATGAGTCATTTCCTTACAATTCTGGCCTCTACAGTTTTCCTTAAGCCATACAACCAGCCAAAGGTTAGGATTTTACAGGCTCATTCCTCATCTACTTTCTCATGGGATTGTACAGTTATCTTTGCTTTTATAAGATAGTTTTCTATCCTGATTCCCTGAACATTACTGGATGCTCTTGGTAGGCCTAAGAGAAAGGTCTCGGACTCTCTCTCTCTCGTTAAGACAGTAACCCCCAAAGAGACACAGTTGTTGTAAGTGTCTGAGTCTACCTCTCACTTCCTTGGGCTCCATAGCAACACATGTCCCCTAAGCTGGGCAGCTGGAGGTATTCAACAGTGACTTCAGCCACAGTTCACAGTATCAGACACAAAGTGTGGGCAGGCACACAGCCAAATTCTCTTCCCCAGTGGGTGGATGATGAAGGCGTGGCCACCAGACACAATGTCCTACAGATATCCACCACCTCTTCCAGAGACCCCTTAATGAATTCTGGCACCCCTGCTGGAAGCAGCCTTCTGAAAACTGTTCTGGATAACACAGGGGTGAACAAGGTGCCCGTTCACTCCAGCTGTCCTTTCAGTTTATTTGCATAAAATAGATCCCCCATTTTATCCCCTCACTTGTCTGACCTCCTTAGTGAAGCTGGATAGCCATCAGTCTGATCTCAGAGGGATTTAAAAAAAAAAATCAACTCCATTTTTCAAGTGTGAACCAAAAACCAGGCACAATCCAAGCACCTTTAAATTATACTTAGTAAACACCATTCTGAACCTTCAAGGTTCCTTTAAATTCAGCATAGTTAAAACCACAGGTTTTTTTTTTTAAACCCCCCCTTAAGGAGATATATTTGCACATTTATGTCTGAATGTGAATATATACTAATACTAAATTATTTCTTATAAAAGTTAGTATGCAGAATAAGTTTCTGCTATAGGCATAGAATAATCTTAGCTTTAGTAAGATTATTTCTGTTTCTGTGCAGAACAGATCCAAACAAGTTTTAGAAAAAAAATGGGATGTTTTCTTAGGTGAGTGGGAGACTTTAAGTGCCCTTAGAAAACTATATTTAAGCAATGAGTTTTAAATTCATCATTTAGAATATATCCATGATAACTTGGAGAAATTCAAACTTGTCTGGGAAAACGCAGTGGCAGAATGGACTCTGAAGCCACTGTTACCAAGTAACTTCACAGAAGTGGCTAGGTGTCCAGATACAGAGCTCATTTCTGTGCTGTTGGCAGGCAGAGAGATTAACAATAAGCTTATTGAAGAATTTACTGCCATTCAGATGTGTTCCTTTTTAAATCTTTCAGCCAAGCCGGAGTCAAGAGTTGATCTGCATGCATCATTTTTACTGCTTTTGCCAAGAATTATGTGACCACGTGCCAAAACTAACACAACCGCTTGGAATGGGTGGGGTCAGGAGCTCTTAGCCTTCAGCTTTCAGCTTGGCCGCATGCCGCCTGTGTTTAGACGATGTGAAAATTCCAAGCCTGTGTAGTCAGTAACGAGCTGTGATGTCAGCCATAGTTAATAAGTCAGGCTCCCCAAAGGTAGTGTGGTTACCAACCTTGCTGGAACACAGGGTGATGGAGAGCAGGCAAGGGGAGCCCCTTTGTGGCTGCAGGTTCATGAAAATAGGCTTCCAGCCAGGCTGTGCACTGCACCAGGGGCTCTGGCACTCCCTCTGGCCCACGAAGCACCTCAGGACTAGCTGGGGCCTCTGTGGAGCTGCAAAAAGGATAAGAAACTTAGTGAGCACATGTGCAAAAAGTGCACCTACTGAAGTTAATGGGGGAAGACTGCCAGCCACTCCCTGGTGTGCATTGAGAACTGCAGATAACAGCAAGGACCACTGAGGGATGCTGGGAAGGATGACACTGGAGTTCCCATGTCTGCCTTCCTATCCCCAGGTTTATCAAGTGCAAGGAGGGCCCAAATTATGGATTCCAAGCTTCTGCATGGACAGTGCCTGGGGATGGGAACCAGAAAATTGATACACAAGAACATCCCATCTCCCCCACCACCTTGGTTTTGGATTTAGAAGTCAGTATCATCAATCACCGCTAACATTTTTCTCCCTAAACATCAGGTAACTAGACTGTACCATACACATCCCACCTCTCACCCTGAATCCCCACAGCAGAGGGGGCATCGTTTCAAGGAAGGCTTTTGGGGTCCACCTTTGGAAGCTCCTTCGCGTACACTGACCCATGTTCCCTAGCACCAGTGTGAAATGACATCACCTTTGAGTTTAATGCTTCGAGGCCTCTGGGATGACTCCTCCTCTGCTTGGGGTGTTGGAGGCACTTAGTAACAAATCGCCCTGCTCATTCTCTGTGGTCCCTGTCCTCCCTCCAGTGGAGGCCCAGGTGTTTAAAGATGAAATGTTTCATAGCAACTTTGGATGGTTTCTTGCTGCTCCTACATGGGACCATCTTCTGTTCCTTGATGTGGCACTGCATGAAGTCCATGGTTCATGCTCAGCTGCAGTCTGCCTTCCAGGCTGTGCTCCACAGGCTACAAACACATGCTGTGAAGGAAGGTCACTTCTGTGCTCGGGCTCGGAGCCCAGAGTTTTATGGCAGACTCAGTTTTTGTTTCAGTTTTCTGGGGTCCATGCCCAAGAGGCATAGACACTGGATCCGATTTCTCTGGTGACTTTTCTCCTTGTCTTCATTCCCAGGCTCCAGACAGCAGCATGCTTCTGTGTGACTTTCTGGGCCTGGCAGGTACAACGTCTCTGGGACATCTCAGGCTGCCCAGTGCCAGGTTTCTCATGGGAAGGTGGAAAGGCTTGGACAGTGTAGAGAGCAAACACTCCTTGGATTGTGAATCTCACCAATCTCCTTTGGCTCCCACGTCTGGTGAATGTTGGCACATTCATTCAGTTCATGGGTCTGTGTCCACACATGGACATCTTGGCCAGGTGGGGAGGCCTTACCTGGAAATGGGGCCCTGCACAGGTGTGATGGGGAAGCAGTGCTGAGCCCAGGTCTGGCTGTCTGAGCAAAGTTGGTAGAAGGCAAGATGGCCTCCACAGACAGGAGTTATCATAGTTACTGTGGGTGGGGAGGGGACAACAGTTCTGGATAAAGACTGAAGCAAAAAGCAGCAAGGCCAGACCTCAGAGGTAGGGCAGGAAGGATCTTAAGTCACAGGAGGATGACCTGGTTCCCAGGCAAGTAGGGTCAGATCCTATGGTAGGGTCTCCCACAAGCATGAGTGGGGATTTTTATGTAAGGAAGGTTCTGGTTGAGGAGATGCAGTTCCTTCCTTGTTTGTGTACTGCAGACTTGACTCTCACGGGGCCAGTGACCCACTTCTGGCAGGGCCTTGCAAACAGGCCGTGCTGGTCGTGACTGCCTAGGACAGTGTCTTGGCGAGGGGCTTTATGTCTCCACTAAGTCTTTGTATCTTTCAACAAATGGGCTTCCTGGGTGGGATGCACAACAGTGTTCCTTCGTGCTTGTTTCAGAGAGGACTAGAAGTCATTCAGAAAAGGCCTTGGAAGCATCTAAAAATTGCTGGCCCTCACGGAGAAACAGAGGCTGGATGGAGAAGAAAGCCACAATGGATGAGGATAGGGGTGCCCGCAGAAGCAGATGGCTGAGGGGAGTCAGGCCTGGGGGGACGGGGAGGACTGAGAGTGCTTGCTATTCAAGCATGGCCATCTACATTTGGCTCTCTGTGCCTGAGTGACAAAGCTGGGACCTGTGCGTGCTCAGCCTGCTTGATGATTCCAAGCCAACGAGGGACACCGGCTCAAGAAGATGGACAGCATGCAAGGAACGACACCGAGATTATCCTCTGCCCCCCATCCCACCTCCACATACACACACTCGGGCCCTGAGTTGGCCAATCCTGTGGAGATCACAACTAGCCTCTCTGAAGCTGCTAAGCAGAGTTCTCATTCAGCCCAGTGTCTGAACAAACATGTGTAGTATCAGTCCCAGCCACTGCTGCCTGTATACCCCAGGTGGCCCTAGGGATGACAGTTCCCCTCACATGCAGACTCCAGGCCTCTCTTGGGAGTCTCTTGGGAGATGGGACTGTCTCATTGCCCTGACTGCTTTCCCTATTAGCAATGTCTGATCATGGGAGGGAGAACTTCGGCCCGTGCCTGGCTTAGTTATTACTCAATTTCAGGGATACATGCTCAGCCATTCTATTCTTGTTCTGCTGCTCACTAACCAAGTGAATGGAGTATCAAGGATGTCTAAAAGGAGAGATGGAGAAATAAATAGTATATTTTGCCCTCCTGTGTCCTTGGTTGAGGGTCTGTGCATATGGATATGAATTTTATCCACTGCCAGTCTGGTAGGCTGCTTGCCGGCTGCCTCAATCTGGGGGGACCTGTTTACCTCCAGCAGACACCACACTTGTTCTCTCAGTTCTGCTACCATCCCCAGGGACCAGGAGGGATAGGACTACCTTTAGGACCTGCACCAAACTACCAACTCTTCACAGAACATGAGTGTTGGGTGGGTGGGTGGGGTAGTAGGCACAGATGAAACAGGGAGGTAAGACTAGTGCCTCAAGGTCAGGTTAGTGTGGGCGCTGATGGGCGCTGCACACAGAGGTCCTGAGGGACATCAATGTTCACTATGGTGTGAGGGGGCATTTTGAAGCATGAACCTGGGCTTCTGTACTTCCCAGTGACTGCTCAGGGGCCTCTCCTGCCCATGCTGGCCTTCCCTCTATCTTGCGGAGGGAAAGCCATGTTTCCTAGCATTTCCCACTCTTAAAAGGATATGTGGAGAATTTTTATAGTAGTAAAATTCATCTTAAATTGATTTTTTATGCTTGTGCTAAAGATCTCACCTCTGATTCACTCCAGGGTTCTCTTTTTTAACTCTTTCTCCATTGGCACTAGATAACTAGCCATGGGTGAAATGTAATTAAACAGCTTTGATTCTGAAGCAAGGATTTATGGGGCTACATTTAAAATGAATGGCTTTAAACACACACATAAAACCAGATTTTTAAAGCCATGACACAAATTTCCATTTCTACAATAAAATGAAATTTATTCTCTTGCCCTGCCCTCTTCCTCCAACCTTCCCTGCTGCTCGCCCAGGGAAGAGCTATGGTATGATAGCAGCGCTAACAGCTGCTCTTATGATGGAGGTGTTTCTCCAGACCTCCCTGCTGACGAACCCTGAAACTCCAATAATTAGGGACTCCGTGGCCCACTCTTCTAAATGCCTATCCAGGTTTCCTCAGCACCAGCCCAGAATGGATGTAACTCCCCCTGAGAACTGCTCAGTACTGTGCTTGGAGTGGTATCCCTTGGAGACACTTGCTCCAACCCCAGTAGTTGACATCAGTCCAACTCTCTAGGCCAGCATGTCACCTGTTCCCATACAGGGATAGAATGGTGAAGATTGTGACACAACCCCCCTTTTTGCTCTTAACTTGGCAGTGGGAAATTGCTGCGGGCTGAAAAAAGAGACCCTGCTTTCTTACAATTCTACCATGGGAGGATGGAGTATGAGGCATTTTGAACACACTGAGGTTGGGGTCAACTAAGGCCTGTTCTGAGGATTTCTTTAAGAAGCTTTCAAGTGTTGGCAATTTCAGGACAAAAGTGTGCTGCCTCCTGGAATTCCAAAGCACAGGACAGTCCATGCACAGCTGTGTTGCTGCAGATGTCTGTGTGAGGACCTCAACCCATTTCCCTTCCTTGACTTTGAGAAAGGATAGTCCATTGTGAATGGCAGTTCCCATCGTGTCCAAACTCTTCACAGGGCAAAGAAAACTGGCTCCAAAGCTCCAGGCCAGACTTCTGACCCATACGCAGTTATTCTCTCCTGAGTGAAGCATGCATATCAAGATATGGACACCATCAGGAACAGAACACAAGATAGGTGTGAGACAGTGATTCAGCTAAGAGAAGGGAGATGGCCCCAGCAGCATGTGGGGTGTGTATCTTCTCTTCTGAATCCTGTCAAGTTAGTTAACTACTGAGTGGAGACCAGAGATGGCGAGGCTCTGTAAAGCAGGCATTGCAAAGCCATAGCCTCCCATAGGAGCCTTGCCTGGGGTCTCGTTCTTCACCAAGCAATGACATGTGCATGCCATGCTACAAGGAGAACATAAAGGACACACCTGTCACCTCCTCCTCCTATCCTTCCCAGAGTACAGATCCACCCAACAATTTAAAACATGACCCAGCCCATGGGAGACTTTGGTATACAGATCTTGAGATGCTTCAGGAAGTCCCTTGGAGGAGAGAATCACTAAAGGCTCATTTCTCAATGACTTCTACCTCCCCGAGACAGTAAGATAAATGTACTTGCCTTAAACACCAATTGATGTCAGAAAATAGGCTACAACTTCTTTAGAGTAATTCACATGTGACAGGACCATGTAGTGACAGTCAGCCCAAGGTGGGTTCTGCTATGGGACAATCAGAATGGAGAATGACAAGGTCATGTGCCCAATGCCATCTCCTCTGTGACCCAGTCTCCCTTTGCCTCCCGAGTATGAGTTTTCATTCTATGCTTTGGGAATGTTAACTGTGATACTAGAGGGTCGTACAAGAAGAATTCTATAGACCAGAGTTCTTCCAGATTCTCGTAAGGAGCTGATGTAGGCTGTGTCCTTCAGCAAGGCATTAGAAGAAGCTGTGTGGCAATGTGTGGAGCTCTTGGCAGGGTTCTTTATAGGAAGGTGAGCCTAGAGTTGAGGCTACACGCAGCATACTGGACAGCCTTAGGGGAAAAACATTGCCAAGGCCAAGCACACCTTACCTTCTCTGGCTTCTAGTGTGTGGTATGGAGGGCAGGGGGAGCCTCCAGGACTCTGGGATAGAGATCCAGACTTTACAGGCTCATTGAGGGACAACTGCAGCAAAGGTGACTTTATAAACACCGTGTGGAGACTCTTGCTCTGCCGTGCTGGCACGCGCACAATTATGTCTAATTTAGAAGATCTCTAGCCGAGTGGCTTGTGTTTGATGGATGTGTCCTGAATCTAATTATGCCTTCTCACTAAAACACAGGCATTTTTCTTCCAGGGGTAGGATTGAAGACAAGAAACAAACTATGCTACCTGCTATCAATAAAGACCACCTTTTAGAAAAAGACAGACTGAATAAAGCCTTTAAACTTTCCATTCCAACGCAGTGAAGGTCTGATTCCATTCATGGCTCACTGGGGAGCGTTCCCACATAGGTGGCTCCTACCTCAGGCACCTGTAGCCAACTGTGTAGATAGAGGGGACGGGAAGGTGAGACACACAGGGCAACAGCAGTGGCTCTCACTTATGCCTTTCAAACAAGCCTATGTCTGAAGGGGGTTGTCCAGGACTCTCCCCTCTCATGCCAGTTCATGAATGAGCAACCAGGGGTGGCTCCCTCTGTAGCACTGCCACATGCAGATTTGAGAGTTAACTTTTCCACAGTGACTTTAGCATATAGCATAGAAAAGGGAGGAATTAGAGAACTGGTGCTAATGGTAAGAAAAAGCAACCACAACAAGGAGCCAGAGTCCAAGGTGAAAGACAAAGGCACACTAGTAGAGCTCACTATTGAACTGGGGTCACGCTGCTCATCAGCATACTAGGGCTGTGATAACGACCACTGCACACATGAGCAGCCCTAGTGACAGGCAGGCGGGACTCACAGATCTTTCACCCACCCAAAGGACAGTATTTCCTACAATGAAAGATAAGGATAATAACAAAGAAGTGTCATCAACTTAGCACATACCTGGGAAGAGGGAGTCTCAACTGAGGAATTGCCTCCATCTGACTGCCCTTTAGGCAAGCCTATAGGGCATTTTCTTTAAAACAGGTTTTTTTATGTTTATTACTTCAACTTACTTCTCCATCACAGTCCCCTCCCTCCACCCCTCCCAGTTCCCCCCTCCCACCTTCTCCCCCTTCTCACACCCAACCTACTCCTCCAGTGTGGGGGGGGGGGGCTACATATCAGCCCTCCCTCAGTTCAGCAGTCATATGAGGGCTAAGAGCTTCCTCTTGTACTGGGGTCCTACATGGCAGCTCCACTAGGGCAAAGTGTCCCACTAACAGGTAACAAAGTCTATGTTCCTGTTCCTTTCAGTCTGTTGGTTGTAGGATAGTTATCCTGCACTATATGGCTAGAATCCAGTTATAAGTGAATATATGCCACGTGCAGCTTTCTGGGTCTTAGTTAACTCACTCAGGATGAGCTTTTCTAATTCTATCCATTTGGCTGCAAATTGGATGATTTCCTTGTTTCTGATGACTGAGTAGTATTCCATTGTGTAGATGCACCACAGCTTTTTTTTTTTTTAAATCAGTTCATCAATTGAGGGACATTTGGGTTGTTTCCCAGTTTCTGGCTGTTATATATAAAGCTGCTATGAGCATAGATGAGGAGATGTCCTTGTGGTTTGGTGAGGAATCGTTTGGATGTATACCCAGAAGTGGTATGGCTGGGTCTTGAGGTAGAGCTATTCCAAGTTTTCTAAGATTTTGCGATACTGACTTCCATAGTGGTTGTACAAGTTTGGACTCCCCCAGCAATGGAGGAGTGTTCCCCTTTCTCCACAACCTCGCTAGCATGTGCTGTCATTTGAGTTCTTGATCTTTTTGACAGGTGTGAGATGGAATCTCACAGTCATCATGAGTTGCTTTTCTCTGATGATTAAGGATGCTGAGCATTTCTTCAAGTGTCTCTCAGCCATTAGGGATTCCTCTTTTGTGAATGCAACTAGGCCCATATTTATCATCTTGCATAAAACTTAAGTCCAAGTGGATCAAAGACCTTAACATAAAGCCTAACACACTAAATCTAATAGAATAGAAAGTGGGGAAAAGCCTAGAACTCAATGGCACAGGTGACAACTTCCTGAACAGAACACCAATAGCTCAAACTCTAAGACCATCAATCAATAAATGGGACTTCATGAAACAGAAAATCTTCTGTAAGGCAAAGGACACTGTCATTAGAACAAAACAACAACCTACAAGACTGGGCAAAGATTTTTACCAACCCCACATCTGACAGAGGGCTAATATCCAAAATTTACAAAGAACTCAAGAAATTAAACACCAAGAAACCAAATAATCCAATCAAAAAATAGGGAACACAGCTAAACCGAGAATTCATAAAAGAGGGTATTTTCTTGATTGACTATTCATGTGGGGGCCCAGCCCACTGTAGGTGGTGCCACCCCTGGACAGTGGTCCTGGACTATATATAAGGAAGCAGGCTGAGAAAGTCAGGGTAAGCAAGCTGGTAAGCAGCATTCTTCCGTGGTTTCTCCTTAAGCTCCTACCTCCATGTTTCAGCTTGAGTTCCTGTCTTGACTTCCTTTAATGACAGTCTGTGACATAGAAATGAAAACCAAATAAACCCTTTCCTTTCCCAAGTTGTTTTCATCAGTGCTTTATCACAGCAACAGAAAGTAAAGTAGTATAAAGAAGTATGAAACAGTGAAGGGTTTTAGCATGTATAAAATGCTATTTAGTATTTTAAAACAAGAACACATATCACGTAGAACAAGAGAGTTTACAAATGACCTTCAAGAGCCTTGTTTTAGTACCTGCTATGATTTGCCTCTGAAATGTCCTCCAAAGGCCCATGTCTTAAAGGGTTGATCACTAGCCTGTGACACTACGGGAGGTAGCAGGATCTTTAGATGAGGCCTCATTGGAAGGAGTTAGGCCACTGAGGTGTCTCCTTGAAAAGGATATGGAAGAATCATGGCCCCTGCCTTTTCTTTCACCCAACTGCAGTGTGGTGAGCAGCCTTCTCGACCATGTATTTCCACCATGATGTTCTGTTTCACAGAGGTCTGAAACAATTGGGGCTTAAGTGGCCACAGACTGAAAACATGGCCCAAATAAACATTATCCCAGGTGCTTTATCCTAGCATCAGGAAGTTGTCCAATAAAGCACCTATTTTCAAAGAAGCATTCTCTTCCAATCCATGCCAGACGGCACGATAGGCAACAAGAGCAGCCATTTCTAGGAGAACAGAAACCAGACAGCCAACAGGGAAGGCAGTGACACATTCCATCCATGCAGAGGGTACGACGTCCACTCATCAGCATCTCATTGAGCTGTCCCTGTGCAGCTCATGGCCTTTTTGTCCCTGACATGAGTTCTATTTTTAGCATACCATCACAAGCCATCAAATTATATCTGTCCCAGGGTCAGCGGTATGAGGGGGACGGTATGAAATTTAGCAACTTTTCATTTAATGGCTTCGGATGGTAAAAAGAATGCTGCAAAAGTTGGGCATCAATTTTTCATGAGCATACCAATTCTTCAACATTTTAGGCTCATTAACATAAGTGAGGCAGGAGGATCCTGAGTTCAAGGTCAACCTGAGTTACATAGTGAGACTTTATCTCAAACATCTCAAAATTTGAGGCTCAAATAAACTCCAGATCCTAAATAAAGCCAGAAAAGAAGTTGCTACAGTATTTTAAAACATCCACAAAAACCTGTAAAGTTTATGTAAATTTTAAATTCTTCCCCATAAGGATTACATATCTTTCTTAAAAAGATAACTATGTCTTAAAAACACATCAGCAATTAAAACCATATTGTAAAGACAGTTTAAATAGTATATGTAGGCGATTAGAATAGCTTTAAAAAGGCTATATATACCTTTATGCCTTTTAATGTAAGTCATTAAAAGAAAATTTCTATTTTATCAACACTTTAACATATCATTAAAAGTCTCCACTATTTGACAGATGAAGATAAAAACACCCCAAAACTACAGATGAATGATCAGGTCCCTAATGATTCCAAAACAATTATAGGATGCAGAGCAATCTAGTTAAATTTTATTCAAAAGCTGACTACACTTGTGTTTTCTTTTATTTTTCTATCAAGAAACCCATGAGGCTTAAGCACAATTCATTATGTATGAGACCCCACTTGCAGTGCTTGACTGTTGATTAATAGCAAAGTTTGCTGTATGTGCGCCTGCAACATTAGACGCATACAATATGCTAACTTATTCTTTCGCTGAAACTAATTATTTACAAAAATGACTACTTGAGACTACAATTTATTAAATGCATGCATCCAGTCTCAATTTGGCCCCCAAAGACATCCTGGAATGAAGATCTTTTACTTGATGTGACAACTTCTGGAAACACTGTTATTAATATTGTAAATGTGGCAAATAAAGAGTTCAAATAGCCTTACGTCTATGTTGCCTTTGCTTCCTACTACTAAGCAGGGAACAGAGAAGCTTTTTAATGTTCTAGCCACAGAAGGTACTTGCATTTCTCCCAGTTTAATTTAGCTTCTTAAAAGAAAATGCCTACACATCCGTAAAAATGCAAGCGTCATCCCCTGGCTCATCACATTGCTGGGACTTCCAAAAGGGTGTGTCCCAAAGGATTTTTTTGGGGCCAGAGTAACAATTATCTTTCCCAGTTCTTGAAAAAGGAACATCAATATGTGGCCTGACTACAGCCAGAACTTACCACCTACCTTATTTTTTTTCCATAGATCTCAAGTGGGGCATCTGGTCAACCGCTTCCATCTTCCCTAGTGACTAGCTTCATTGTGGGATACATGCTGTAAACAGAGCCCTAGGTGGGAACATCCTCTGCCTTCTGGCTTATCTGTTGGACTAATCTGTACACATGCATAGCTCATCTTCTGGGAACTCCAAAGATTCTACCCTGGTCTTACTCTACCTGGGTCAAATGTGCACACAGGCCCTCAGAGTATAGAAATCACTTTTTTCCACATGTTGAAATAAGGATAATCAATGTCTGCTCATGAGACAGGATGAAAGTGCAAAAGACTGTTATGTGCTGTGGACCAACTAGTCTATACTTTTAATGGTTTGTAAGAACACCTAGGAGAAGATGCCATGAGCTCCAAACAAGGCTTGCTCTGGAGCATATGATGTTCGGGACTGGGGAATGAAACTCTAGTCAGTGGGCCTTTGGTTTCCATAGGAACACGTGTTAAAGGAAAAGAAGAAGCAGCCGGAGTGGGGGAACCTCAAGACAGTTTGTCCAAAGTTTGTAAATGAAGCTGGGTTAAGTGTCATGTGATTCTATATTCTGGCTCTCTAGGTTGTTGGCACGCAAGGTGTCTGGCTGGGAGGTCCTACTGGCAAGCCCATGCATATCATACGGCTCTACCACAAAGTAGAGCCTTGAAAAAGTAGGGCCCTTTAAAGATTAGGACTCATTGAACCTAGGAAAACAACCCAAGGCAAGCCCTCTGTCCAGATTCATTGCTTATTATCAAGGCTTTAGCACACGCCAGGCATGTGATTAAAGGCTATTTGGTGACTTGTCCATAGAACATAATACTCCTTTACACAAGTAAGAGGTCTTGCTGTGTAGATGTTTCCTCTCAATTAAAAAAAAAAATCCCTTCTGGGGCAAGATAGATGGCTCAGTGGTTAAGAGCACTGGTTGCTCTTCCAGAGGTCCTGAATTCAATTCCCAGCAGCCACATGGTGGCTCACAACCATCTATAATGTGATCTGATACTCTCTTCTGGAATGCAGGTGTATATATACAGCATTCATATACATTTAAAAAAATCCCTTCTGAAAGGAAGGAGGCCCTTAAGACTCAGGAAGCTCATGAAACTTACAAGGCTCAAGAAGCTGAGAAAGAAGATCCTTGAGGCTCCTTGCTGAGCTTATAGGCAATGAATAATTACTAGGAGGAGAGGCGAGAGACTCTTTAGTGGAGATGTCGACATGTTGGGCAGGCTTTTTTATTTTTATTTTTTGAGTTGTCATCCATGTTGGAGCTGGGTTTTTAGTGATACTGTTCCCGGAGAGACATCCAAGCTCTCTCTGGGGAACTACAATAGGCTTACTGGTTCACTAAGCTAGACTTGGTTGGAATGGTTTCTTTGGCCTGTTCTTGGTAACCTATCTGAGAACCACAGATGCTTGTTGACATCTCCCTAGAAAAAGTCACACAACAGGCCTATTCCCAGAGTGCCACAAACCCAACTCCTTCCCAACTTTTGACCGGCTAGAAGTGAAATCCAGATTGACTAGGCCATAACCTTTACATGTCATGACAAGGTGGCAAATGAGAGATGGGGCTTTTATAAACAAGTCAAACCATAAATTCTCTACCAAGACTGTTTTTGGAGAGCATACCCAGCCCTGTTGATTCATCTACCATATTCTTGGCACACAATACTTACTTGATGAATGAATAGCTTATGCAGGTGCAAGGTTGTTATGGAGACCCATTACACCATGTGTACCCAATGCACCTGTTTTCAGATTCCATTTCTCCAATGAATAATTTGGTGAGAACCATTCTGCAATAAGAATAATCAGAGATTTTTCTAGACAGCAGAAGTTACATCTCTCTGCCTTCCAGGACTTGCTTGCAGGCTGCAGAATAACGAGGTTTGCTAAGGCCCTCACATCCAGTTTCACTTGCTTTGATGGAGTCTACAACTAGAGCCTGGAAATGGTGCAGATTTGAAGTCATAAGATAAAGGGGCTTTCCTTTATGTCTGTTCATCCCCACTGACTGTACAATATGGAAAACAAACAAACAAAAAACCCAACAATAGCTAAGAACAAAACCTTGAGCCTTATTCTCCTATAAGTAAATAAAATCTCACCAGATCCAAAGGTCCCAGATGAAGGCCACATTGCCACACTCTCAGTTTTTCATCATGACTCTCAATCTTGCAAGAGGAACCTACTGAAGACTGAAGAGGTCCTACTGGGGAGAACCCTCACATTACCTATGGCATGCAGCAGACTCACTCTATAGGTATCAACTTCTCTAGGCCAGAGGAGAATTGAGGATCAATGGAGAGGAAGCTCACTGCTGGAACACAACAGCACATCATACCACTCCTGCTGGGAGTGTGGGATGTAGGGAAACATAAATGGAGATCCCTAAGGGCAAAGCACCTGAAGAGGGTGACAGGACTCACTCCAGCCTGGGAAGGAAGGAGAGCCAAGAAGCCCCGCCCCTTTCTACCTTCTCTTCTTCTCCCAAGTATGTAGTTTCCTACTTGTCACCTTTGTTAAGGAACAGGCTTGCTTCTTCCCCTGAGCCCATACAACACGGAAGAATGCATTTGAAATTAACAGGGCTAAAATATACACCCCCATTCAATTCATGGATTGGATCTCTGTGTAGCTGCTAGACTAACTTTCTGCCATCATGCTATTCAGAGGAAAAAAAAAGGTCATTTTAATGCGGACTATCTGACTTAAAATTTAAAATAATAACTAAATATGCTGAAGATGAGACCTCTTTTTATTTTCCAAAAGGCATGGATTAGATGAAGATTGACCTCTGAAGGGGTTTAGCCCCATTAACTCGTGTACTGGGCTCATTAATAAATAATTATGCCACTAAATTACATGACTTGTAAATTGGTTTGTGCAGTTCTAAATAAATAATAGATAGTTCACTATTATCAAACACAGTGGCATTTTTTACACAAAAGCCCAGCTTGTGATACATAACAGTATAACACTTTCCAGTGGACAACACTCTGTTGCTCACTTCTGAGAAATCCCTAGTTTCTCCTGTGAACTGCTGCAGCTGGGACATGTTAGCTGGTCACATTAGCTGGTCAGTGGAGTAAAAAAATACTGTATTTAATATCAGACAAGTATATTGAGTATGCATTAGTGGCCAAACAATCTTAAGCAACTATTAAATGGACAGTTAATGTAATTGTATTTTAAAACACTGAGGTCATATCTAATTTTGAATTGAAACTCTTAAAATGCACTTTCTGGCAAGAATATAGAGTAATAAAACAACATTAACCACAGGGAAAAAAAACCCTAAAACTCACATTATTAAAATAAATCTTTCTTCCAGAGCACTAATATTTGCAAGAAGTGGATTACAAGAAGCAGAAAACATTTGTGCCTTTTCAAGAAGTATTGTCACTGGCAAGAGAAGCCAGAGTTTCAACCCAGGATGAGATCACACTGAGGACGGGGCTCAGTTGCATGCCCACCCTCCCTTTGGTCTTGGTGCTGGCTGTTCTTCCAGGACCTGTCTTCCTTCCAGGGACTCAAGCTCAGTTCAGCTACACCCTTGGCCCTTCTAATCGAAACTCCACTGAGGGAAGAGCCCGGTTACGTTCCAAAGCAAGAAGCAAGAGTCAAGGGGGGAGACAGCTGCAGAAAACACCCCTCTGCAGAGCAGCTGAACTAGCTGCTTTCACAATCGTCAGCTCCTGTCCCACGCTGCTTGCAAAGTCCTATTTTATATGCCGCCTCTCCTTTTCAAAAGTCAGTGTGGTCCTCTGGGATGCTGTCACACCTCAGGTAGTCTGGTCAGGCCTGTGGACCATGAGCCTGGGCTAGTTCCAGGGTCTCCCAGGGGAGAGGGGGTCGCAGGGCTTTCTAGCCAAAACAGCCAGGCACTTATTTATAGCTGTTCTGACAGCAAGCTGAGGAAAGACCCCTTCATGTAAGGCCTGGAGCCTATAGTAGTATTTATAAGCTCTTGGATTGACATTAGGACTCTGCCATTGGTACCAGGGATGAATAGAAAAGGAGGGACAATCCTGCTGAGGACAGTCTCCAAAGGAACTCTGGTATAGAAGTTCCTGCCTCCCCCCCTACCTTGGTTCCCTATGACAGCATGTGTATCCTCTCACCAATGCCTGTTCTTGCACACCACTGAGCTACATTCCCTGCCCTAGAAAAAGGAAATTTTGTTAATGTCTATTTATTACTTCAGGTTACATCTCCACCACAGTGCCCTCTTTCCACCCCTCCCAGTCTCACCCTCCTACCCTCTACCCCCTAACCCTTCCATCACACTCCTCTGGAGTGGAGTGTCCCTACATAACAGTCCCCTGCCCCAATTCAGCAGTCATATGAGGGCCAAGAGCCTCCTCATACACTGGGAGCCTACAAGGCAGCACCATTAGGGAAAAGTGTCTCATTGACAGGTAACAAAGTCTATGTTCCTGTTCCCTTTGGTGCATTGGTTGTAGTATAGTTATCCTGTCCTATATGGCTAAAATCCGATTATAAGTGAATAGATGCCATGTGCATCCTTCTGAGTCTGGGTTAGATCACTCAGGATGAGTTTCTCTAGTTCCATCCATTTGGATGCAAATTGCATGATTTTGTTGTTTCTGATGGCTGAGTAGTATTCCATTGTGTAGATGTACCACAGTTTTATTATCCATTCCTCGATTAAGGGACATCTGGGTTGTTTCCAGTTTCTAGCTATTACAAATAAAGGTGCTATGAACATAGATGAGGAAACTTCCTTGTGGTTTAGTGAGGAATCATTTGGATGTATACCCAGAAATGGTACGGCTGGGTCTTGAGGTAGAGCTATTCCAAGTTTTCTAAGATATTGCCAGACTTATTTCCATAGTGCTTGTACCAGCTTGCACTCCCACCAGCAATGGAGGAGTGTTCCCTGAAAAGGGAATTCTTACATGAAAATATCTTCCAACTGCAAATAACTGCCACAGAAACACTGTTTTATGTTTATACTGGATTCCTATCTCCTCTTACTCTGGTTCCCATTTATCCTTACACAAGGCTTCCCTAGCCAACATGCCAGTATGGGCTAAACCTGGCTGACTACCTGCTTTTGCAAACAAGTTTCGCATTCAGCCATGCTTATTTGCTTCTAGGTACAGCTCTAGAACTCATATCCTAGTTCCCAGGATATACCTTTATGATCTGGTCCTGCACTGGAGGCTTCTGGGAGCCTTGATTTAAACTTAAACTCTTGTCTGCTTGGAAGCTACCACTTAGCTAGGTGCAGCTACCAGGCTGCTCCCGTTACGCTTGAGCCCATCACCATGTGTTTGTCTGCCTACCTGCACTGCACTAGACATTCCATATCTTCTTTACACCCTAATTCAACTTTCGTGCTAAGTCTGTCCAGCTGCCCTGGCCTGTGCACAAGGATGACACTAAAAACACTTTCTGGATGATGGCTGGCTGATCGATCCCTGCCCTGGATTGCACTTTGCTAGTTCTATAGTAAGACAGGGACTAGTATCTGGAATTCTGGCTTTGCTGAGCAGAAAGCCAATGTTTAGTGGAACCAGATCCCGTCCAAGGCACCAGCTATGGAAAGCTGAGTGGGGGCTGAAGCCAAAGCTTTGCTCTGAGCACGTAAGTGGGCCATCCTGGCACATCCTTAGCAGCCAGTCCTGCTTCTGCACACAGAAACTAAGGTTGAGAAAGCCATTTCAGTTATACATGCACAGTTCTCATAGTACCTTGTCTCACTCTGCAGTGTCCCTTTGCCAGGCCACTTTCTCTGGACTTCCTCCTCACAACTCCCCTGCACACCTTCGCAGCCTTCAGGGATCTGGGTCATGGTACCTCACCTGGTTATCTATAAGCCCCCTTATTTGAAACCCACAGTCCCAAGGACACTGTCCTTGCCAAGGGGGGGGGGATGGGTCCCACTTACTGCAGCAAGGTCTTCTTATATCCAAGAGTGCTACTACTCTCTTCTCCAAATGTCCCATTTGCTCTGCAGCTCAATTCTGTCTGCTTCACCTTGACCATTGGCCAAAGCTCTTGGAGAACTCTCCAGCTTTGGGCATCACTTACCCTGAGACTCTGTACAGAATAGACAGGTGCACACCCTCAGATGTCTGTGCTCCCCCACTGCTCCAAAGGCCACCTGTAGGCTGGCTATGATCTCTAACTCAGATGCAATGTAAAAACCTGCAGCTTCTGCAACACGAAGCATCCTTAGGCTCCCCACTGCCATCAGTGAAGATCATAAAATCCTCCTGACACTCTTGCTGTGTCTGCATTGTTCATCTCCCCTCCTTTAGTGTTCACTATTCTTATTCTCACCACGCTTGGAAACCACAAAAGCCTTCAAACCAGCCTGTCCACACTTTAGTCACATCCAGAGCACCTCCACAACCCCCACGTACATTCCTGAGTCCTGTGGGTCGATGTTTCTATCCTGCTCACAATCTTTCTGCAACTCATCATGTGCACAGAGCAAGGGTCCACACTATCTGACACCAATGCCCTCTGTATGAGCTTGGCTCTAACACACTTGAACTGCAGCCCCTGCCAAGTATAAACCACCACAATCTACACCGTGATCAATGCGAAGCACACAGCATCTCACAGCTGGCGTCCTCCCAGTTTTGCACCCTGGTCTTTGCCCAGCACACAGCACCAAGTCTCTGGATGCTGCCCTCCCTGCCCCCTACCCTGACTTCTGCCAGCACACTGTACTCCCTGGCTGGTACCCTGCCAGACTGTGTATCCTGATTTTTGCCACACACACAGCAGCCCCTGGCTAATTTCCCTTGTCTTCTGTACAGAGGGCATACCAAGGAACCTGTAAACATAGCTGAATCTCACCCAGTATAGATATTCCTTGAAGAGCAAGTATGGGTGGGCTCACGTGCTTTTCCTGCCTTTCTGGGGTTACTGCAAGAAAAACCTATCTTCAGGCAGCTCTGTACCTGTCACAGCAAGTGGCACCGGTGCGTGTACTTGGAGCCTTAGGCTAACTGTCAATGAGGAAATGAAAACTTCAAGATAAAGGCAAAGAGATGGGAGTGGGTACACTTTAGAGGGAGGATTTGGAATGATTTTTAAGCATTTTGATGCATTCTGTGGCCAGATTGTGTTCTTGTTAGAGTCTTAGAGTTTTTAATTGACTTCTTCATGCATTCTCAGAAAGACTCATCATTGAACTTCTAAACTCAAGACTGAATGAGCACAAACAAATCGGTAAGGCATAACAGTCAGAGGTTTTGATTGCTTACTACCCACATCTCTGTTTTTATTAAAACTTGAAACATCAAGAACTGACAGTCTGAATCATATTCAAGCAACATAAGGGTAGTTTCAGTCCCACCCAGAGCCCAAGAGTCAACAGATATTCACAGCCCCAAGACCTGGCTGGATACGTCATACTTAGTTTTAATATCTCCCCATCCGATGCTATAGGGCCAAATTAATTTAAAATATTCCATGGCTTCAGATGGCTCTTGGCCTGTCATCTGTCCTCTGGGCATTGCTTTGTTGGTTTGGCCCAGAAATCACCAGAAGGTCAAAGCACCAAGATCACACTTGCCAAGTCCCACTAACTGCCCAGAGTACAGCTGTGAGCTGAGCCAAGAATCTCTTCAACTCCTTCAGCACATGTGGCCCTCTGCTGACAAGTACAAAGTCTCCAAGACAGCAGCAGCATCCCAGAAAACAGCCAAAAGCTGTGGAAGGGTGTGTGCGTGTGTCACCGGAGGGGCTTACTCAGTAAAGTGTTTGCTGCACAAGCTTGAGTACTTGAGTGCGATCCCAAATGACCCTGTGGAAGCTAGGGGCAGTGCTTCACATCTGGAATCCCAGAACTGGGGAGTTGGAGACAGGAGGATCCTTAGGCCTTGATGGTCACTCTAGTCAAATCACTAAGTTCCAGGTTCAGTGACAGGTATTTAAAAAAAAAAAAAAAAAAAGGTAGAAAGCAACTGAGGAAGACATCTGATGCTGGCCTTTGGCCTCCCTATGCACACACACACACACACACACACACACACACATGTGCACATGCGCGCACACACACACACACACACACACACAGTCACAAAGAATAACTCACAAGCTCCCAACCTCTTGGTCCTTGGGCCCTTTTCCCTACCTTAAGATTGGATGTCTTCCTGCTAATTATGCATAAGACTAAACAAACTTCAACTATTATTTTCCAAAATTCAAACCAGAAATGAGGGTGGAGTTGGGTCTGGAGTTTGTGAAAATGTAGCTGTCCTGCTTGCTACTTTCATTAAATATTTTCTAGGGAAAATGAAATAAACACAAATTAGGATTGAGTGACTTGATCATTAGCAAAGGGTCAAAAAGAAATAATTCTTAAAAATGATTTTTAAAAATTAAAAAAAGAGGGTCAGGGCGATAGCTTGCTCCATCAGAAAATTACTTGTACCCACAGTAGTTAAAAAAAAAAAAAAAAGCTTGCATGGTGACTGCACCTGAAGTCACAGAGGTGAGTAAGCAGAGACATGTGGATCTCTGGGGCTCACTGGCCAGCCAAGAGAGCCAGTGAGCTACGCCTAGCTTGGAGTACTCCATGCCAGCTAGGGACCCCGTTTAGAGTGCCAAGGTGAATGTCATTTGAGCGGCAACACCTGAAGTTGTCCTCCTCCGTCCTCTGTGTGCACACAGGTGTATATGTATACAAATACACATGGGCACCTGCACACAGAAAGAACATGTGGTCACATCCATACAATGAATCAAAATACTCAAGGCCCAGAGGCCTAGCTCCAGTGTGGCATTGAGGCGACAGTTCTCCTCATCTTACTGCAGTGGCTGAGCTGAGGCCAAGGCCAAGAGGAGCATCTGCACAGTTCCACAGAGTGACCTACGGCCTTGTCCATACCTGCTGGTTAGCACACGCTGGCATCTTGCCCTTCACAAACATTGCTCCTGTCTCCTGAAATTTTATTTGTTCATGAGATCTCACCAATAACAGACATATAAAATACCAGCCTGCCTGCACCTCCCGAGAGCTGGGACTGACGCCATACCCTGTTCATGAGGTGGTGGGGTCACACTCAGGGCTTCATACACGCTAGGCTCTTAACAATGGGGTGACATTACTGGCCTGGAAAAAACCCTCACCTAATGCTGGCACGGAGCTCTCCTTCCCCTCCATCTTCCTGCTGGTGGATCTTGACAGTGCCCTGGGATCTGAGGTGCAGGTGTAGACCCTTGATTTTGCTGACTCAACTTACCAACAAAGGCACAGGACTTGTTTCTGTCCACTATCCTAGTGTCTGCTTCCACTTCCTTAGACGTTAAGTTGAAAGAGCCGCTCATTTTCTTAGAAGAGATTTAAATAAAATTCTGAGGCTGGAGGATCCATTTTCCTTATAATTGACATTAGCATGTAGCGTCAAGTAGATGGACGATGGCTGCTAAGTACATCTGCCACTGTGCATTGTCTTAAACTTAAGAATAATCAAGAGCAAGTGGGAGGAAAGGGTTTATGGGCCAGCCCTTCAAGCAGGGGAGGGATAAATATGACCCTGCATAAGTAGAGTCATTGTTTATTCAATTGTGTGCAGGTAGAGGAAGCCTCACACAACAGCAGAGCCGTGCCTTTGGTGAGCTCTTCCTGCTCATTTCAACAGCCAGGAATGGGTTCTTAAGAGGCCACTCATGGCAGGTGATGGGGTCTTATTGTCATGGGCTCTTTGAAAGAATTGAAAGCACAGATGGGAATTTTTGAAAGGTATTATTTTAAAAACCTACTTTATGGATTCTTGGTAGATAGCATGTGGTGGTAGGCATAACTGGGAAATGGGGAAGCAGGCTGAGCAGAAAAGGTTTTTGGAGAGGAACCATCATGTGCTAGGATAGGACCCTGTCCCCTAGAGGCACACATGGTGAAGAGGCAGTGGGGGTCCCCTAGGGAAGTTCAGTGAAGAGGATCTGAGGGGGACGAGATACACATTGGAGCTGTGATGTAGTAGTGGGAAGACAGAGCTGGCTCTCTGCACAGCTTGGGCTGGCGGGGCACAGGTAGGGCTGGGAGGAACCAGCAAGGTTACCCAAGCCAGCGAGGGGGCCCAGCAGGTCACACAAGAGTTTGTACTTAATTGTCAGGACCGAGCAGCCTAACTCAGATTATCACAGACTCCTGGTAAGACGGAGACCTCCTCTTAATCATCATAGCTCAAACACTAGTATAATCTGAAAGTCATACACATACACACACACACACACACACACACACACACACACACACACACACACA
>CAJQZJ010004755.1:1817570-1829909 GCA_907164525.1 Lophiomys imhausi
ACACACACACACACACACACACACACACACACACACACACACACACAGAGAGAGAGAGAGAGAGAGAGAGAGGAGAGATCCAATTACTCTCATTAAGGACACAGGCTAGATCTCATAGAATGTTATGGAAACCTTCATGTGGTGTTTCCGGATTTACCAGGACAGGTATGCTACAGCTTTTCCCAGACATCATCTCACCAGCCATGGAACTCTATCTCCATATCCAGTAGGCAGTTCCCTCATCAGGAGCCTGTCCTCCTCCAAATCCAGGCAAACTCCCTATGATCTGATTTCTTAGCTTCTGCATAGGATTATACAGAGAGGGCTGATCATCTGGGGCCCCTGAGACGTTCTCTATGGAAAGATCTATTCCAAAGGTCTGGGGACTATTTTGTCAGTGGCAACCCAGTCTCAGCGACTACGAATAACACAGTAAACGTGGGGTGCAAGTATCTCTGTGGGGTGCTGACTTAGATCTCTCAGGTATACATGGAGGAGTAGGACGGGGGCCATGGCAGTTCTAGGTTTTCCTTTGTGAGCACTGATTCCCAAAGTGATTGCAGCAGTTTACATCCCCGCAACACTGTATCAACTTCTCTCTCCTCATCCACACCAGCATTCTCTGTTATTTGTTTTCTTGATGACAGATCCTGACTTTGGTCAAATGGAATCCCAAAGTAGTGTTAATTATTGCATTTCCTTCACGGCTAATAATGTCAAACATTAAAAAAGCAGAAAAAATACTTATAAATTATAATTTTTTTTGAGAATTTTCTGTTCAGTTCATTGGCCCACTTACTGACTGGCAGTTTGGGTTTTTGCATGCATGTTTAATTCCCACATTCCTTTATATATTCTAGATATTAAGTCCTTGTCTGAAGTACAGCTGGCAAGCTTTCCTGCCATTCTGTAGGCTGTCTGTTCTTTCTGCTGATAGTTTCTTTTGCTAGGCAGATGCTTCTTAATTTCATGTAACCCAACCTGTCAATTTGGGGGGGGCTATTTTCTGAGCTACTGGGATGTGATTGGAATGTTCTTGCCTATACCTACATGAGAAAATGTCAAATGAAGATGGAAGGGGAGACAGGGAAAATGCAGAGAGGAGCGAGAGATGTTTTGCAGGCTAAACTAAGTATGTGGAAACATGCTTTAAGGGAAACATGTTTCTTTGTATGCTAATTAAACAATGAAGAAAAAAGACTGAGGTGTGAAGACAGAACAAATCCTCTTAAAGACTGTATTTAGGCTGTTCAAGAGGAAAGTTCATCTCTTCCCCATGCCACCAGCCTCCCACACATTCTCCCACAGCCCAAGATCCCCAAGTGCTAAGATAAGATGATGGCCTTGCTACTTCTCCACTGATACCAAATGGAAGTGGAGCTGATGGATATTTCATAGGATTCATTGTCCAGGGTATATCGAGATTCCCCAGAACCTTCATTTCTTTGCTTGATTTATGCACCCAAACCCACCAACCCAACAATAAAAATGCGCAAGGGGCAGAAACTATAAGAACCCTTTTGCTTTCCACACTAGGTGAAGTGGTCTAGATAGCTGTCACTAACACCAAGGGGTTTATTAATAGGCAAAAATTAATTGTATGTGGGCTGAATTAATGAGATGGAAAAACATGCATATTTCAGCTAATACAGAAGGGACCAGCCTCTGCCTAACACTGGTAATGAAGTGCCTGGGCCACGGGATGTGGCACAGAGCAGCTACCAGCAAGCTGGGGTCCTTTTGTGATTATGGGAGCTGGAGGTACCGTTAAAAAAATACACTGTGAAATGTAAACATCAGGCAACTGTTTTGAGCACAAAGTTGACCCCCGACGCATCTTCTGCAGACTGCCATCTACGGATTTATAAATAAACGATTAGATGTAAAACCTCAGGAGGATTTCCCTTTTCCACAGCAATTACAGGAGCAGGTTATTACCATTCAAGTGGGCTCCAGTGAAAGTTCTTGACTGGCAGGAATCACTCACCGCTGTCCTCCTGCCGTAAGTCACCATGACAGGAAATCCAATGCTTGCATGTACCGTGAACACTCTAACAAGCTGAGTCAATATGCATCGAATGGACACATCCTTGAGTTAAAATATATTACTGTCAATAACCAGGTGAATTAAGAAAGCACAAGTTTCAAATGTGATCACTGTCAGGAGGATTCTCCACAGTTCTTATCTGCTGAGCGTTAAAGGTGGCCAGGCACATGCAAGTTGGATGGTCACTTAGGCGTTTACCTTTTGGCTACTCTGGGACACATTTTCAAGTCATTTAAGCATGGAGTAATGAGGCTAATTATGCAGTAACTAAAGGAACAGTATTGAGTTCAGAGCATATTTTTCTAGTCTAAGAGTTTCCTTTATCCTCAACTACAACAAAAAACTATCCTCTACCTTTGGAGTTTGCTTCTGTTACAAGAACCACCCCTGCCTACTGCAACTGTGAGGCACATATATGGGGGACCTTTCCCAAAAGACACATCACAGAGCCCAGACAGCTTCCCACTCTTCACTATGTCCTTTTAAATAAAAAAGATGTATATTATTTTATGTGTATGACTGTTTTGCCTGCAGGCATGTATACTCACCATGTGTGTGTCTGGTGCCTGAGGAAACTAGAAGAGGACATAGGATCCCCTGGATTTGGAGTTTTGGATGGCTTTGAGCCATGATGTGGGTTCTGGGAATTGAACCTGGGTCTTCTGCAAGAGCAACAAGTGCCTTTATCTCCTGGGTCATTTCTCCATTATCCACCCCTCCTTTTAAGAATGGATTGGAATGCAGGAAGAAGGAATTTTCAAAAACTCTGAATTCAGAAGCTGTTTAAGAGAATAAGGAAATATGGTAGTAGAGACAATCTTAAGCTTTGTCAGTCTGTTTCCCCAAATGGAAAGTTCTCCCAGCTTCACAGCATGTTGGTAAAACCAGGAAGCTGACATTGCCATACTACAGATAAATAAATGATGTATCTTATTAGTTTTTATTTGCTTGTAAATGTAAAACAGTTTTCCTCCTTTAAATTAGATTTTAGTACATTTTAGGTTCATATACATAAAACCAAAGCAAGAAAGAGAACTGTGTAATCCACACAGTCACTTGCTCTTACTGTCCCTGGGGCTCCTGTCTTGGTCTACCCTCATCACTGCAAGCCATCCATCTCTTCTCCATCATCACAAACTTGTTAGCTCACAAATTTGATGTCAATGAAGCCATGACTGCTAGAACTGGCCCCCCTTTCTCGGTATAATGCAGCTGACAATGTAGCACGTATCAAGGGTCCAATGGTTTCTATTGTGCCTTTAGAAGTATTATGTCTTTTTCTATATTCTATGTCTATTATTTTAGGCTATAATATGACCAAAGATGAAGGGTCATATGGAGATAGGAAAGTTCATGTCATAAGAAAGGGCCACCTGCTCTTTGTAGTGTCACAATGAGGCTATGGTTTGCATGTCCCTTTAATCCTCTTTGTTAAGGTGTCTATTCTAATAATTTTGTTTATTTTTTTAAATGCAAAGTTTATGTTCTTACTGCTGAGTTCTAAGCATTTGTTGGCTGTCCTGGAAACATGTCTTTAGATGGATATGGGATTTTAATGCATCTCCTCCCCACTCTCTGGGGTCTATGCTCACCCTCTGTGTACAATGTCTACAGAAGGGCAATGTTTAGAGGAGTTTTTTGTTTGTTTGTTTGCTATTGTTTTTAAAGTAATGAAGTTTAAAGAGACTTGCAGACTTTGAACTTCTGGTGAATGTTCAGTGTGGCTATTGTTCCTCAGAGCAGAATGGTGGCATCTGCCGTCTAGTGGCAGCCTTGTCTCATAACCCGGGAGTTCTTCAGGATGCTCTGTGTCTATGGGGCTGGGGCTTGACATACTTCTGTGGTCTTCCAGTGAAACCAGATTTCAGTAATACTTCTCTTCTTGTCATAATGGTATTTAAAAGAGAATTCATATTACCAGTTCTCAGGACTATGTAAACATTATGGTCTTGCACATATGTCAAGAAAATGTTGATACAAAGCTGTGGTGCATGAGCGTGGGGACATAGAGGCCACCATACTGACAGACATTTGGTCTTCATGGTGATCACCTCCATTGTGGAGACAGAAGGGAGTGCTCAAGTGAGGCTCTCACAACTGCCTGTGAGGACCCTAGATACAAAACAAGCAAAGAGGGGCCTATTCAGGACCAAGGACCGCCATCAGCATCCCAGTGATCCATACTTCCACGCTAGTTACCTAGCAGCAGTGGGAACCCCACAGTTCATGTCCAGTGGAGTATGGGAAGGCACCCCAAGTGGGGACCCTGGTTCCTGCACTGGTGAGTGAAGGCCAGGGGTGCCTCAATCACATTTTGTGTATGTGAGAGATTCTCCATAGGATTGATTAAGAGAGTTTGGGGGGGATGAAGACAGGACATTTCAGATTTCAGGACAGAGTGTCTGGAGTTAGAAGAGGGGCAGGTGCAGGGACACTGGAGGGAGATGCCTGCTTGCTTTGCTGGAGTCCTGTGGCTACAGGCCACAAAGCACCTTAGGGAGTTGGGGATTCCCCAGGAGATGGTGGGGAAAAAAAAACCACTTAAAAAAAAAAAAGAGCAGAGGAAAGATCAACAGTCAAAGTAGGAGCAGCAACCAGGCTTTCAGGTCAGGCAAGAGGTCACACTGTCCCTCACAGGTAGATGTCCTCATTTCTTAGCAGAGCCACCATGTTCCCCAGCTACAAAACAATCCCTCGCCTAAGGGAAATGCTTGTTGCTACACCTAAGCTGGAGGGTTCCATTCAGATGTCTGCTGGGAAAAGCACAGGGCAAAGCCAGCCACCATCCTAACAGACCACTAGTCCTGCATGAAGGACCCAGAAAGAGGCCTCCCTGGCATCCTCCCCATGCCTTGTCACTGGTGTTGGCAACAAAACCTTTCCACACAGCTGCCCAAGGCAATCTCTTTAGCTTTGGCCAGCAGAGGAAACTGTGGGAACAAGCCTCATATTAGAACCCTGCTTCTCTTGCCTGCTGTGACAGGGTGTTTGCATATGCAAGAGACAGGAAATACTGGTGCACTGGATGGGCTATCCCTCTGCTCAGGCCTGAAGTCTTGGGTGGGGGAATCTCATACCAGCCCATTGCTGGTTCCCTCACAATGCTTGTAGGTGCTGACTGAGTCTGGCTGATGTGCAGCAGGATTTAGCTGGTTCATCTCAGTTCCCCCCTCAGCATCATCCACCAACCTTTTTGGAGTTCTAATGAGCATGAACACACTATATACTTGAAGATGTTCATCTATGTATTACAGTAGCATGGAACTGCTGTCACAGATCCACAGGACAGGAGAGTGGGTGGCAGGGTCTGTAGCTCAATGCCATCTTGCTCCCAAGGCACACTGTAGCCCAAAGGCACTGTATGCCAGCCGTTTGAACCACACACTCAGACTGTGGGTCAGAATGACATGATGGAGAGAGGGGCTGTTTGTGTGGCCACTATAGCTTTGGGAAAAATACATTTTGTGACACTTTTGCTCCCATGAACTATGCAGGCATACTCGGTAATGACTGTGCTGCCTGGCACAAACCTCGCTAACGTGCAAGGAACTGGGTTTTGCTGTGGTTCGAAAGAAAGTCCAACACAGGCTCACTTTCTGAGAGCACTTGGTCCCCAGCAGGAAGTGCTGTTGGGGGAGGCTATGGAAACTTTAGGAGGTGGGGCCTCACTGGAGGAACTATGACACTGAGGGGTGGCCTTTGGAGGTGATTAGCCTCTCTCCACTTCCTGCTCTTTCTGCTGTCTATGTGAATGAAAAAAAGAAATAAAAGGGAAAGGAAAGGACATGACTGCCCCTAGGTATGGTGGAGGAGAAAGTTCATTAGAGATATGTAGGAGAGCATAGCTAGAGGCAGAGATGGCTGGGAGAGCCCAGAGTGGACATGACCCTGAATGTGCTCAACCATGTAGGGAGAGGGGTAGGGGAATGGAAAGGGGAGAGAGGGCAAAGGGACAAAATTGGAAGGTAATCAAAATGTCTGGATTATACAGGAAAGAGCCTCTGGAGGAAGGGCAGCCCAGCCCCTGGACTGGAGAGTTCAGGGTAGAGGGTAGAGTATGCCAGCCATATGCAGTGACAGGTAGGGACTGAGGGATGCTGGGAAAAAAATGGAGGCCAGGGCTGCTTTGATATGTTAAAGTATTACCTCAGCCTTTTGTCCTAGGTTTGAAACTTAACACTATTTGTGTATAAAAATGTGATGAGCCAGCCTCCCACTCCTGCCACTTACAACGCCTTTCTGCTGCCATGCCATCTCTGCCATTATGAACTCTATCCTGAAACCATAAGTCACAGCAAACCCTTTCTTCCTTAAGCTATTTTGGTCATGACATTTTACGACAGCAACAGAAAAGTAGATAAATGCAGGTTTGATTCTTATGCCTGACCATTTCCTGTCAATACTATGGGAGAATGTTGCATTGTTGTGCATCCTCAGGGCACCAGTACTGGACAGGCTAAAAGTCTTTCATTCTGGGATGAAAGCAGTGTGGATGTATTTGCTGAGCACTATAGCCAACAGCAACAAAACATATCACAGTACATCCCAACTCTGAACTCTGAGGACATTCTGTGGCTTCATTAGGATGGTCAGTACTTAGAAGGTTATGGCTTAGAAATGTTTTGGTCGTCATTATAATTAGATAAAGTTCTAAAAAAACAACAAAACAAAACAAAACAAAACATCACCCACAGTTCTAACACTGAACCCACAGGCCTCTAAAGGCACATATGATGTCTATAACATTTAGGTCTGAAATGCCATGAGGTAAAGACAATGACACTCTGCCCTCTGACCCAGACTGGGTAAAGGGTCTGCTCCAGGTTTTGGTTGCTGTTGGCTTTTCTTGTTTTTTTTTTTTTTCTTTTTTCTTTCTTTCTTTTTTTTTTTTTTAATGTTGGGGATTGAACCTGGGGCTTTGTGCATGTAAGAAGATGAGTCTACCATCAAGCTCAGGCTCTCTCTAGTGTTCTCTCTCTGTCTGTCTGTCTCTCTCATTTTGATTAATGGTCTCACTAAGTGCTGAGGCTGATCTAGAATTTACAGTCCCCACATCTAAGTTTCCTGGGTACCTGGGATTACAGGTCTGAACCAGTAGGCCTGGATCTGTCCTAGACTTCCCGAATTGCTCTACTTTAAAATCCCCAAAGCAAACTGGGGCTTCTTAAGGTTTGGGAAATAGATATATCAAAGGGCAAAATTTAACCAGTAAGTTTGTTCAAAAAATAAATAAAAAGCGTCAATCCAATCTGATGATAGGTGATATTAAAACTAATGACTAACATCGCCTTTGTACGAAGGAAGTTGCATTTCATGTTAACAATCATCAATCGTGGCTTTGAGTCAAATTCATTAAGCCTTATTTATATGTAAGTACCACACAAAACATGGCGAGTCTATTGTTTTACCCCACAGGTGACATTAAAGCAATAAACAGGGGAGTCCCTTTAGGCCTGAACATTTGACTACATTTTAAAAAATATTTTAGGTTTCAGGATAAACACTTTGTTTTGTCTCCTGGTACCTCAATTGACAAGTGGCTATCTTTGAAAAGATGCTTATTTGGTAAGTGAAATGTCTTATAATTGGAGGTGACTTGTGGCCTATCATGAGTCATGATCAGCTGAACCAGACTGGCCAAACACTGACACCCTGCTGGCTCCCATACATGACATGGCTGGGGCACATGTTCCTGCTCAGAGAACAGAGCAGGTCAGGCAGCATGGCCTTCTAGAAACATCTTCTGATAGCAGGGCCTCTCAGGCTTTCACATCTACAGGAATTAAGAGCAAGCAAAGGAAATGCCAGGAACAGTGGCTTCATTTTGAACTTTGCAATAAGGCAGGTCTCTAAATAGTAACCTGAAATCCTTTCGTCCAGCTCAGAATTAGAAATAATGGCTTGCTATGTGGAGCTGAGGATGTGTTCTTCCCTTCCATCTTCTTTGAATTTTACACCCAGCTCCCTGAGAGGAGTGTTTCAGGGCCTTAATGAAGCAGGACATCAGGCACCTTCGTGGTTAAGGCAGAGTTGGTATCCACAGCCTGTCAAGGTAGCTTCATGACCTCACAGTCTGATGCTGAAATTCCAATAATGACCCGCAGACACCAAAAGCATCTAAATTTAGCACAGGTCCCCTCACGAGCACCACGGCCCCCATTCAGGGAAATGGAGATGAGGCACAGTTTCTAAGCCCCACACCTGGCTCCTCCCCACAGTCCAGAAGGACAGAGAAATGGGGATTTGTTGGTTCCCAGGTTGAGAATCAAGCAGTCTGAACATGTGATGGCCAAATCTAGTCAACCCAGAATAAAAGTAGATCAGTTAAACCCAGCAGAGACAGAGGTGGAGTGTGGAGTGCCAGTCTAGCATGCTTAGATTCCATCATATACACTATGAGAAAAACAACTGTGAGTATCAGAAAACAAAGTGGGACTCCAAGCACAGGGCCCAGAGAAAATGCCACTAAGCTGAAACAAAACTGTCTGTTGAGTTTGTTTAAACACATGTTTCTTGTAAAGTGACCCCACTTGTCCATGGCCTCGCTTGAAGGACTGCTTTCTGCCGTTCCTGCTTCTCAGAATAAAGTCTGAAGAATCAGCCAACCACTCATCATGAGTCATCACTTATACACTGACAAGGGGTTTCAGGCTCCAACTTAGCTACCTGCGAAACAGTGGCCACTTTAGACTTACCCAAATGAGGACCTCATCAGTTCTAATTAACGTCTCCTGATTTTGCAAAAAGACTGGGTTATCTTTCTTGGTCTCCTTGACACAGCCTAGTGAGAGGAGAAGCCTCAGTTGGGGAACTGGTTATTTCAGATTGGTCTGTGTGCATGCAGGGAGAACATGTGATAATGGATATAGAAAGGGCCACTCTAGGCAAGTGGTCCCGGGATGTATTAAAAAAAACAAAAAACAAAAACCCTAGCTAAGGGGCTGGAGAGATGGCTCAGTGGTTTAGAGTGCCTGCTGCTCTTCCAGTTGACCCAGGTCCTGTTCATAGCATCCACACCAAGTGTCTCACAACCCCCTATAACTCCAGTTCCAGGGTGTCTGACACATTCTGGCCTCTGAGGACATCTGCACACATGTGCATCACAGAAATCCATGCAGGCATACATATACATACATATATACATACACACACAATAAGGAATATACATGCTAACAAGCAGTCTAGTAAGTGGTCTTCTTCCACAGTTTCTGCTTCAAGTTCCTACTTGAGTTTTGACCCTGACTCCCCTCAGTGAGAAATTGACCTGGAAGTGTAAGATGGATAATCCCTCTTCTTGCCTGAGTTGCTTTCGATTGGAGTGTTTCTCTCAGTGCTGTATCCTACATGGAAAGCATCCTCTGTGCTTAAATGCTGAAGGAAAAGATAATTTTGCTTCCAGAATCTTAATTTAATGCATCTGTTTGCATATTTACTGAGAAACTCCCAATGAGATAGAAGATTTCATTTCCTCGTGCGCTCTTTCCTTCAGAATGGTTTTTCACAATGATGTCTTTATTTAAAAGAATCAATCCATCAATTTAAAAGTGATTATAATTATCAAATGGTTCTTTTTTATATATTAAATAGACTAACTCCAGCTGCAGGCTCAGTCTAATGTGCAGAACATGTGCGACCATATCCCTCTCACAGCATCATCCTGTGGGTCTTTGCCCCTTCCACACCCACTTCTCACAGAGCAGTTCTGGGGAGAGAGGCTGGCTGCACTTGCTTGCTCTTCTGTGTGGGGAGGAAGCCCCTCCAGCTATGACTCCTCAGGCAAGTTTGAGAATAAGTGCTTGTGGCCAGTGCCAGTAATGCCAGCTTTTCAGGAAGTCATGTATTTCTGGGCTGGAACAGGAAAGTTCATCACCAAGGAGGCAGGGCAAGAGGTGCAGCCAGGGTAGAAGAAAGAAAAGTCAGTGAGGAAGAAGGATTGACCACATAGTCGTCTTCTCCCTGCACAGGGCCAGTTTTCCTCTGGCTCTCTCCTCCAGAGGCCTCACCCTGACTCCTGACTTGGGGTGGGGCTAGACTGGCTTTCCTAGAGGTCAGTGGGAGAACACCCGGCTTAGTCAATGGTAAATGGTCTGCAAGAGGCCAGGCTGGTGAAGCCAGGGAGCAGACTCATGCTACTGAATAGAGGTGAGGGACAAGGTTTCCAGCAGACAGCTGAGCAGTGACAGGCAACCAGACACCACTCTAAAACCATGTGGCAGGGAAGTTATTACTCACCATGCAACTTTGAAATCAGTCAGTGTGGAACACATACTTAAAGGAATTAATAACCTCAGAATTTCAGTAAAAAGCATTTGAGTGTTTACTACAGTAGGTGATTTTGGTTCCAAAGCAATATGCATTTACGTCTTAATTCTTGAATTTGCTTTAATAAAAAACATAATGGAGACAGCTTCATACATGTTAGAGACATTTTCCTCTACCAACTTTCACCTATTATAGTATGAATCTTGTTCAGTAAAAACCTAATTAACTATATTCAATGCCACAAAAAGCCTGATTGTATGTGTAAATGTTGGAATTCAAAACATATTGCACCCTGCCCCCCAACTTCCACATCCCACTGATTTGGCCTAGGAGAACTTGGAAACTCATCTTGTCATCATGATGATTTAGGACAGAACCGAGGGTTGCACTGGCCATCCCCACCGCTGACCCAGCAGGAAGACCAGAGGGTGGATGGAGGTCTCAGAGCAGGTGCCCAGCAACCACTGGGCTGTACTGCCTGAGTATGCAAATCATATCACACCATGCCAACACTGGACTTAAGTATGGAAAACTGTAAATCTTAGGATAAACACCAGCAAGGGTGAGCTCTAAGCTGGTACTATTTCTACAGACAATGCAATTAGCTGGACACTCATGCAATTTAACGTTCACCAACGAATGCGTCTAACAACAGGGTCACAAAGTTCTTGCTAATTAAAAAATAATGGGTTATTCTGAGCCCCTCTGGGGGGCACCCAGTTACTACTGCTGAACCCCTTAGTCACAAAGAGGTTAGAGGTCCAGAAGGATGGAAGCTACAGTGGCAAAGCTCTTGATCACTGGCTAAATTCAGTCTTTCACAGTTGGTTACACCATGCGACAGTAAAATCCACCCTCCTCAGAAGTACACCTCAGTAAGTATGGACCTGTGTGGCACTGTACTATCCCTCAAGCAATGAAGACACTGACCCCATGACTTTAAATGATTTTGTCCACTGCATATATGTTATTGCACGTATGTGTGTAAATAAAAGTTTATAATACATCCTCACTCATCTTTCTGTATCTGTAGGATCTGTACTGATTGCCCTTTTCAGTACCAGTTTAGGTGGTTTGTGTATATTTGTTTCAACAGTCTGGTGCAGTTATTAACATGAGTGAAAAAGAAATATAGTCTGGATGTTTTGTCAAAATGTTGCCATTCTAAGCTTCTTGGATTGAAAGGCTGAGGAAAAGAAACACTTTAGTGTTAAAGATATAAAATGACTACAGTATATACCATTTACGATAGATGTCTTAGGGTTTTATTGCTGTGAAGAGACACCATAACCAAGACAACTCTTATAAAGGAAAACATTTAATTGGGGCTGGCTTACAGTTTCAGAGGTTTAGTCCATTATCATCATGGTGGGAAGCATGTTGGCATGCAGGCAGACATGGTGCTGGAGAAGGAGCCGAGAGTTCTACATCTTGATCAGCAGGCAGCAGGTGACTGTGTCCCACACTAGGCATGGCTTGAGCAAAGAAGACCTCAAAGCCTGCCTCCACAGTGACACACTGCCTCCAACAAGGCCACACCTCCTAAAAGTGTCACTTGCTATGCGCCAAGCATTCAAATAGATGAGTGTATGGTGACCATTCCTATTTAAACTACCACAATAGGTGGCGTTTAAATCTGTCATGTATGTAATCATTATCTAATTAAATGTGCAGAAGACCTCTGTAGAGAAAACTATGAATTCTAGAGAAAAGTTAGTGCCTTAAAGGAGAAAGCAACACAACATATTCAGAGATGCTATAATGATCTTAGTATTTCTCAAACCAATCTACCATATCCATCAAATCTTAATTAAAGAAAAAATTAATTCAGGGCTGGACAGATGGCTCAGAGATCAAGAATACATGCTGCTCTTGCAGAGGAACTGGGTTTGGTTCCCAGATCCCATTGGGTGATCACAACCACCTATCACTCTGGCTCCAAGGGATCTGACACCCTCTTCTGGCCTCCATAGGTACCGCATTCACACACACACACACACACACACACACACACACACACACACACACAC
>CAJQZJ010004755.1:1829919-1842419 GCA_907164525.1 Lophiomys imhausi
CACACACACACACACACACACACACACACACACACACACACACACACACCGTATACATATAAAATAAATCTAAAAGAACTATTACAGCATATGATAAACTGATTTCAAAATATTTATGTTATTGGTAATACCAGGCAGAGAACAATGAAAGCAGTGCCAGAAGAGTGAACAAAGCCCTTTCTCTGCTTCATATGAAAACCTGTGGTAGAGAGATGGTAATCTAAGATCCTGTGGTTTGGTAGAAGATTAAAATAGGCAGGTCAGATGGGATAATGCAATGTAGAAACAGATCCATGACAGAGTGGTAACTGTATAGATGTAGAGAAAAAAAAAGGAACATCTAAACAAGCAAGTGCCCACTTTCACATGTCTCTGGACCCAAGCAACTGGCAGATACATCGTAGCTCTCTACACCTGAGAATGAATGATCTCAGCTCCAGCTCCAAGTAAACTACAAAAACCGGCAGGCCACCTATGGCCAGGAGCTAAGGATGATTTTTGACACTTCTAAGGCTGTGTTATAAAAGTGAAAATGGAAATGGAAGGGACCATATGAGGTCCACAAGCCCCAGATATTTAGAGAAAAAGTTTGCCAACATGTATCTGAGAGAACATGATAAGCATCCTTCTTGCTGTTAGCGGAGCTAGCACCTCAAAAGCTAGAAGTGCAATAATCAGAAACAATATCCAGCCACCTCAGCACTGACAATTTCTGTCCTATGACACAAAGAAACAAAGGCAAGAGCCAGGCAGTGGGGCACATGCCTTGAATTCCAGCATTCAGGAGGTAGAGGCAGGTGGATCTCTGTGAGTTCAAGGCCAGCCTGATGTACAGAGCGAGTTCCAGGACAGCCAAGGCTACACAGAGACCCTGTCTCAAAAAACCAAGAAAAAAAAAAAGGAAACAAAGACAAGCCAGTGAGTAAAAGAAATTTCCAACTCTCACAACCAGCAAAGGGCCTGTGTCCTACATAAATCAGTAAATGAAAGCTAATTCATTAGGAACAAGGATCAACGACCTGTATAAAAGCAATACACTAACCATATGACTGTGTTCAGTGTCTTAGTCACTCACAAAAATGTAAACCAAAGCTGAAGTGACAAGAAGAACACAGACAGACATCAGACTAAAATAAGACAGCTTTTGACACCAAAAGCTGGCCTTGCTGTGGATCTATGAGCAACTTCAGGTACTGCTGAGGAGGATGCTTAGTGTTTTAGTCTACTAGCACTACTGGGAGGAGTAGAAGAAGCCTTAGGAGGCAGGACTTGGGAGAGGAAGCAGGTCCTTGGTGCATTCTTTTGGAGGGGATATTTTGTTCCCAGCTCTCATGTCCTACTTACTCCCTGACTGCCACAAACAAGGTGAGCAATTCCACTCCCACCAAAACCTTCTGACTGTGACAAGCTGCCTCAACACATGCAACCATGGGCTGAATCCTCTGCAGGGAGTCGGCGCACACCTTTCTTCTCTGAGTTGGCTCTGCTCTAGGACTGTTTTCAGCACCATGTAAAGTTGACCGTGTAGTCAGTTTCTAATTGTGTGCATTCTATACTAAAGGGTTTGTCCAGATGTTTCACCCATTTTAGTAAGTGACATCTCTAGAGTTGGTGATACAGCTTGGTTGACAGAGTGTTTGCCTTGCATGTGGCCCTGGGTTCCATCCATAGTTCCATAAAAGAAAAACAAACAAACAAAAAACCTCCAAACACCCAGAACCTGTCTTCTCCCCTCTCCTAGCTGTAGAGCCTCCTTCCCTTTCCTTTTCCTCCCCACTGTTATGATTATCTTGGCTCACTGCACTTCTATTTCTCTGCTCCAGTCCTGGTCACAACCATTCATCCAAGTTATATGAGATCCTTGGAGTGGGGACAAGTATAGAAACAAGCTTCTATGTCTTTGTAGTAGACACAGATGAAAGAGGTATGAGTGCACACACGAACATTAGAAATGTCATTCTGACAGCACCAACTTCCACTCAACCCCAGGGCTTTCCGTACAACCCCTTGTTCCACCAAGGTCTCTTCCTACACTTGTGTCCCAAACATCAACACAGTTGTCACTTGCTTAGCCTATACACTAACCTAAAGCAACCTTGTAACATTAGCGGAAGCGAACATTAGGAACACCTGCACTTTCCTTCCTTTAATTATATATAATGCAGTGTCTTAAAAAGTCACTAGTAGGATTCACAAGATGGCTCATCAGGGAAACACTTTATGTCGGACCTGGTGATCCAAGTTTGATCCCTGGAATTAACATGGCTGAGGGAGAGAAGCAACACCCTCATGTTGACTTCTGACCTCCATGGACAGGCCACAACATGCATGAGATGTGTGAGCATGCATGTAAGTACACACACACACACACACACACACACACACACACACACACACACAATTTAAAACAAAAATTTAAAGGATTTATTTTATTTTTCTATAAGTGTATATGAGTGTCTAAATGTATGTATGTGCACATGCATGTCAGTGCCCATGAAGGCCAGAAGAGGACACTGGATCTCTGGGAACTGGAGTTACAGAAAGGTGTGGACTGCCTATGTGGACGCTGGAAACTGAACTCAGGTCCTCTGAAAGAGTGGCAAACTTTCTTAACCACTGGGCCATCTTTCCAGCCCCTCAAAGGAAGTCTAAGTCACTTGGGTTCTTTCCTTTGCACATTTATGACTGTCATGGAATACACTTAATAGGCCAGGTATGATGGCACACATCTGTATTCCAGAGGTTGGGAGGCTGAGAAAGGAAGACTGCTGTGAGTTTGAGTTCATCCTGGGTTACAATCAGTTTCAGGCTAGCCAGGGCTTTGGAGTAAGACTTCTTCAAACAACTCAACTAACCCTAATATCAAACTACCCTTGCATTCCTGGACATAAACTTGACTGTTGATGTATGCCATATTATTAATAAGCTAATGCAATCTGATCATTTACATTTTATTGTAAGATTCTGCACTAGTATTCACAATATTACCATGTGAGATGAACATTTATTTTTAGTTTTAATGTGCAGCATCTTTATCAGGCTTAACTTTGAATGTTACATGCTACACATAGTTCATAAAACTGTTAGTTTCTCGTTTCATGTGTGTTTAAACAATTCATGCAGCATTACGGCTTTTTGTCCAACAGGTTTAATAAAATTCCCTTATGAAAACAATTGGGCCCAGACCATTTTGTAAGGTAGTTCCTTGAAAATGTTTTCTATTTCTCTCACGTAAATTGGTTTATTCAAGCTTGTTGTCTCTACTGGGGTTAATTTTAGTAAAACTGATTCTTTCCTAATTATGCACTTCAAATGTGTTTCAATATTTATTTGCAAATTAGTCTCTTGTGCTTTTAAAACCTTCTTCTGTATCCTATTTATTTCCTTGTTATTATTCTTGTTTTATATATTTGTATTTTTTCTCGTAGAATAAAGTGGCAAATAATTTGTCTCTTTTTCCAAGAAAACTGGATTTTGGTTTATTGATTTAATAAATGTTTTTTTTTCCTCTTTCCTTCAGCTGGCCTCCTGTTCCTGTCACCATGCCTTCCTAGCCACCTGACATCTCTTTTCCACCATGATGGAAGGTAGAGTTCTTTGTACTGTGAGCCAGAACACACTCTCCCTTCTTTTAAAATTTCTTCTTATCAGGCCTTTGGTCACAGCAGTGAGAGAAGTGGGTAATGCACTACTCAAAGGGTCCAGGTAACATCTGACTGCAAAGAGTCTCACTAGTCACACTAGTGTGTGACCCAGGACCAAAACCCCAGCTAGTACAAGAGTGCTAGAGAGGAGACCACTGTCAGCAATGAGGCCAAAGACCAGACCCTGGTAAAAGGGAAAGTAAAGAGAAGGGGAAGCCATGTATGTTAGTTCTCAGAAGACCTGTCGTTGTTGGAATATGCCTTGGCTTCCATACAAAGTGACCCCACCCGCAAAGGTCATATCCCAAAGGCTTTAGTTCCTGGTTGATGGTGGTGCTGAGGGTCTGTTAACTTCACAGATGGTTTAATTCGCTGGTGGGTTCATACTGAATGGGCCATGAAGAGGTCATGCGGGTGTGTTTTTGAAAGGTATACTTATCTTGGTCTCTTTCTTTCTTCTTCATCACCATTAGGTGAGCAGGGTGCCTGTGCTACCCAGCTCCATGTCTAAAACACTGGAGCCAGCAGCCCCAGACTGAGACCCCTGAAATCACCACTCCATATCAATTTTCCCTCCTTCAGTTTTTCTTCACAGATACTTTGCCACAGGGAAGAAGAGTTAAAACAGAATGGAAAGCAAACAGAAATCTCATATCAAATGACTGCTCACTTTATCAGTTCTTTTTTGTTGCTGTGATAAAACATCATTGTCCAAGAGTAACTTATGGAATAAAGAGTTTATTTTGGCTTATGGTTCTAGAGTGATAATCCATAATGGTGGGGGAAGCATGGCAGCAGGTGGCCAGAGCAGGAATCCGACAGATCATATCTTCTACAACAAACATGAAGCAAAGAAAATGGACTGCAAGTGAGGTGACACTCAGCGCCTGTCCCCAGCAAGGCTCCGCCTCCTAAAGATTCAGTAATCTGCCTCTCCTCCCACCCACCCTCACTACTACCAGCAACATCAACTCAGGGATCAACTGTTCAAATGCATAAGCCTATGGGGCTCATTTCTCATTCAAACCACCATATTATTCAGAAGTCAGGAAATGAAGGCCTGCAGCAGTCCTTCATTCTACAGGCAGTGAAAATGGACATGATCTCGAATGCTGGTAGTGATGTCACAAAGGTCAGGGAGGCCATTGGAAGGGCAGGCAGACCTAATAGCCTTCATCTTGACTGTGCCCAAATATTACACATTTCTCCCATTATCCAATTAGAACGAATGTCTTTAGTAGGACTTCAGACTTTTTTAAAAAGTCTGCTTCACAGGCTAGTTGATAGATACTACAATTTTACAGTTTTCATGAAGCTTAGTGCTATTTTATAAAATGGCAACTGCTAATGGGGCATTTTACGTCTAAACTGCTTTTCAAAATATCATGTAGTCACTCAGAGTTAAATAAAGAATGTTGATGGCCCTGGAGCCCATGTGTAGGATGCGCAACTCCCAGGCATTTCCTCAGGGGCAGATGCTGTCCTCAATGCCCTCGGGACTGCTTGATTCAGCTGGCCCTGGCCATGCTGTAGGTCTGGGGTCAGGCCTGTGCCCTCCTCAAATAGACACATTTGTAAAGGAGAAGTGCTGGCAGAGGTGACCTCCTGAAATGGATGGGGGAACATCACAGCTAAGGTGTCACGTCATTGTTGCAACAAGATTTCCAAAGCATAGTAATGAGACATTGGATATGGATGTCACAGACAGAACCTCAGGTCACAGTGGAATGACATATACAGATGGGGATCCATGAGGCTGAAGCTCAGGACTCCACAGGGGAGTCATGAGCATCCCCTCCCAGTGTGGGAAGGGAAAAGAAATCAGCCTGCTGAAAGGGTCCCCACAGGCCTAAGGATGCTAGTCAGCAGAAGTACAACAGCAGCTCGCCAACTGAGTAAACAAATGATCACACAGACATATGGAGCTGTTCTCATCTCACTCAACCAAACTTACTTTCTTTAAAGGTAATTTCTTCCAGGACATGTCAACTCCCTGTGACCCTCCCCCTGATGGCAAGCCAGCTCCACTTCCCAAAGTTCTCCATTGGGCATTTGAACATGCAAAAACATACATCTGTTAACGTGAAGAACATGGGCTTTCCAAGCAGGAGTTTAAGCACTGGGTTAAAAATCTTACTCAATTAGGATCAAATAAGCTTCTAATGACATTAGCAAGCCGGCAGTGCATACCAGTCACACTGGGGTCACCCATCGGCACTCAGCAAATGTTCTGGGGCTATTCTCAGGGCCTGCTGTATGCACTCAGTAGAGCAGATCTGTGTCAGTATGGTGGGGTGGCAGGGGCGGCTGAGTGATGGAGCTGTGCTGCTCTAGGACAGTCTCTCCCTCCCACGCCTTCAGGGCTCAGTAACCTGCAGTTACTCTCTTGCAATGAGAGACCCAGGTGCCAGTCTTCCATTGAGTTTTTAAAGGAGAGTTTCATAGAAGAGGGAAAACTCCACAGTCAGATCTTCAAAAATGAAACAAAAACACAGACCAAAAGCAGAAAGGAAACAGTGTAATAGGGCCAGAGAGAACACTTTTTGGTGTTGAAAGACCCCAAGAGATTTGATGATCTTTAGGACATGAGGAAGAAAAATCTTACCCATTTCAACACTACATTAAATATACTTTACAAGAATTCTTGGAGCCAAAGAAAACAGTGCAGAGATGCCAATTAGGGAAGGGTCATTATGGCTTTTCATTCCTGGAGGTTCCGAATCCAGAGAGTGGGAACCTCCTCCATTCTCAGTCACCATGACAACCACCACTTCAAGAAATCAGGCCAAACTGAAGGTCAGCAGGAAGACTTTGCATACAAGGTGTCCTTACAAGATGGGAGAGGTCAAGTCCTCTCTGAGCCTCAGTTCTCTCTGTCTCTCATTCTTGTCTCATAATTCAGACACTTGGGCTTTCTCATTTTACATGTTGATCTTGCCTTTCTGCTGCTCACCCCCTAAAATATTATTTAGCACTGTTAGAGAAGGGGTGTTTCCATTTGTGGGGTCCCATAGGTTCTCATTAGATATCTAATGAAACAAGCTGGTAGCTCCCTGACACATTTTACAAAAAGTTATCCCAGCTACACTAACTCCTCAAATTTGAATGGAATCTCTTTGATAAGTGTACAAGTCACTTTTCTATGGCTGTGATAAAACAGCATGACCAGGGCAGTTCATAGATGGGCTTATTTATATTGGAGGGTTAGAGGTCATGATGGCACGGTAGAGGCAGCAGGCAGCAGAAAGAAAGCATCATGGTTGGAGCAGTGCTCACATCTTGAACTGCAAGCATGAAGCAGAGAAAGAAAACTAGAAATGGTATCTCTAAACACTCAAAGTCCACTTCCAGTGACACTTCCTCCAACAAGGCCACAACTCCTCCACAAATAGCGCCACTAACCGGGGACCAAAAGGCCCAAGACCATGGGGGACATTTCATTCAAACTAACATATAAGAAAGAAAGTCCTGATGGCTTGTAGCACTCAGAGTCAGCAGGGTACACAAACTCTGGGGTTGGCAGTGTGTTGACCATGGTGGGTGGGCTGGCATAGATGCAGGACAAGGTGTCTGCCCCCAGAGAAGGTTTGACTTGTAGCTGATGGAAGCCTCTGTAGATATCCAGACATCAGTAAATAGCAGACCCCATCTAATTCATGAAGCTCATCTAATGACTTCCTCTGGCACAGGATGGTTTTGGAAATGAAACTCACCATGCCCACCATTTTAGGGTATCAGTTCTTTTTGGTGGCTGGGGAACTATGTCCCAGAGAATTTCCATAGAATATGAGGGTCAACTTTCGCCTGTGCTCTAAGAGTTATGGAAAGACTCCCTTCCCAGAGAACGACATTGGCCACTATTTTCGGAGCCCTTGCTATGGGCATCATTTCCTGGTCTGCAGAAGGCAGGGTCAGAGGCTGTAGTAGAGGAGACTGGTACCCTGTGCTCACACAGCCAACCTGTGCATATCTGCTGTGGCAGACAGGGACACATGATGGCTCCAACAGTGGACCTTGATGCCTGTGTGCTGGGGACACAAGGAAACACACAGCATCCCTCAGATCACATTCTGTGTGGGATGGTGGGGCCATGGAACCCTTGAGGCCCTCATTCTGCCTGTTACTGTCCAACATGGGCTGACCATCATGATCAGGAGGCTCGCACAGCTCCTACCTGCTCTGCCACTCCAGGGGGCCTCCCGTAGGTATGGCTCAAGAGCCTTCTAGACAGGCAAGTGAATCCTATCTGTTTGCCTCAGTTGGGCCTCTGCTTCTCCATGTGAGGTTCAGGATGATGGCCAGAGGAATAATCAAAGTGACTGATGTGAAGGAACCTTTATCCATTTAGCACACTAGCAGAGAACAGAGTCAAGGACAGAAGCAATACTCCCAAGCTCCTTTCCAGGCACGGCAAGTTTCCAAGGAATATGGAGGGTTCAGTGGCCGCCTGGCCTCTTCTCAAAAGGTAGGAGACTTTGCTGAGTTCCTAGGCACTGTGCCACAAAAGGATGGCTGCACTACTGTGTCCCATCTGTCAGTCCAGTTACCAGAAACCAGGAAGTGCTCACTTGGCCTTTGGGAGAGAGCCAAGACAAAGGGATAGCACCCTTCCTGCACAGCAGGCGTGTGTCCCACCTCATGGCAGATACTGTCCCCAGTTCTTTGCTTCTCCTCAGCAGTGCCCTTCCTACAACCTCTGCTCCTGATTCCTGCTCACACTGTCCACACCTGTGTATTTCTGTTCTGCATCTTAGGCACTATGGGCCTGAGTAATGCACAAAAGACTTCAGAACAACATGACTGGCGGCCATATTGTCTTGCTTTTCTTGGTAGTCAGAGGCATTTCTTGCCACCGCAGGTCTTTTCCTTCCTTTTTCAGACAGAGCTCGTTTTTGCTATTCCACTTGCATCCCAGGCCTTCGAGGGCTGGGTTTATAGGTGCGGGCCTCCACTGCTTATCACACAATGTACTTTTAGAAGTGGTCTGGGATTTGTGAGTTGTGCAGAATTGAGGGCCATCATTAGAGCCAATTTGATGGTCTCTGTGCATCGCAGGAAGTGGCTGGGCTCACTAGGTGTCCTTCTCAGGTGGGCCATGTACCCCAGCCTATTTTAGACCCTGGCCTCTCTGCAACGTATGGAGGATATGCCTTGGCAGTGACTGTACGTACACACTCTAACTATGGGACTTAGTTAGGGTGGGAGTCTGAGTCAAACACTTTAAAAATCCAGTCTTTTCAAATCAAGCAGGGCCTGGCCATACTCAAGGGACAAACCTAGACATCACCAACTAGCAAATATGAAGGGCAGAGTTTAAGGATGTAGTTCTTAAGATCTTTAGGGATTAGCTTCTCAGTGCAGATTATTTTAACATTGACCAACCCCCGCCCCTCGGAACAGATCTGGTGACAGACAGAACAGAGCCCATTTCTGCCTCTGCATGAAACTCTTCGAGTGTGACAGGGATCTAGTGGACAGGATGATGGGCTGCTGCATAACCAAATGGCTTAAGACAAGTGTGATCCAATGCTACCTGGCAGCCCTGCAGGCTCCTGGGAGGAGGGCCGCCAAATCAACCCCCCACCATTGCAGAAGAACTTGAGGGCCGCTGATAGCACTTCCTGCTCAGTGCAGTGATCGGTAAAGATTCAGAAATTATCAGTCAGGCTATAAGCTGCGGAAGGCACTGGAATGTTCAGGAACACTTGCTGATAAATATGTGTGAGGCACCCAACATCCCTCAGATGTCCTACCTATACTGAAGGTAGTTGCTCTTGGAATCTGGTACACCAATATACCATAGACTAAGATTTGCCGAAGACAGGATCTTCGCTTTCATTTGCTCTGTCTCTGTCCTTGAGACAGAACTAGTCTAGTCACCCAGGGACACATGCAGAGTCTCTCAGTGGAGACATGTCCTGCTCTCCTTGTCTCCTGAAAATGAGTTGAGCTGTACACCTCTGCTATGATGTGTGGACAAACAAGACTCCCAGAGTATCTTCTCTTAGGTCAGAAAGTGCCTCCCAAGAATGGTAGTGCCTCTGGGGATCACACTCACCTTGCCCTCAGGGCCCTTTCCTCTAAAGTTTACTAGAACTCCTCAGTCTCTCATGAGATCCAGAGCTATACAGTCCCGAGACCCTTAGCCAGGCTCAAAAGCAGAGGTTTCTGAATCAAGGCTGATAGTCTGGCTCTGGAAAACAGATGCAGGGCTAAATGCTTACAGGCAGACACAAGTCTTTCCTGTGGGTTTACATCTTGACTTATGGCCCACACAGGATGGTCAATCGCCATTCCTAGAAACTGTCCAATATTTTGACTGCCACCATCAGCTTCCTCAGAATATTCTTTCCCACTTGACACTGACAATTCTCACTGGCACAAAGAGGATGACACTGGTCTACACTGAAGTCATGACACTGCCCACCTCCAGGGAACACCTTGTGAGTTTTGCTGATGTCACTCAGACAGGACATCCAGTTGAGTCTGGAACTGCTGTGACTTAGACATTGGATTCTATATCTTTTTTGCTTTTATTTTGATCATGAATCTCAAACTGTGGAATTTGCACACAGCAGGGTAATTCCTTCCATTTGATGGGCGAATTTTGTCTTTAATCAAGCTATGTTCTAAATGAGAAACATCTGGGGAAACAATCAAAAGGAACGGGATGAAAGTCCTTCCTGATTTAAATGGCCTATATGAATCCTATATGTGATGATTTCCTTCATATCAGCCCTGACGTCTCACATAGCTTGCGATATCACTCAGCCTGAGAAAATGTAGGTGGACAGCTCTGTCAGGTTGAATGCAGGGATGGGCATCAATAGGCTGAGAACAGCCTACTTTGTTCACTGCAGTTAAAACCACTTATGTTTTACTTTGCCATAGAACAATTTTATAAAATGCTTTGGGGGAAAAATAGATTTTTGTAGAGCCAAATGACCTTTAAAGAATTCACTCACACTAGTTTTTTCTTTAACTTATTGGTCACCAGGGACCACCATGATGCTAATTAATGTGGAGAAAATGTAACTGCAAAGAGCCTGTATTATAGGTTTCTGAGGCATGAGCACCTGGGGGCAGGGCAGGCCCTGGTGGCACAACTACCCTTAGGCAGGACCCTCACAGGCTGAGGTACACATGGTGCCGGACCCAAGGGCATGTGTACAGCTGTGTTGAGACCTGCCTTGGGGAGAGGATAATGAATGTCTGCCAGCAAAGCCATCCAACCAGTGCCCAGAGAAGAGAACATGGTGCCAGGTAGAGAGGGGCACTGAGGAGTCAGACAGGAAGAGACAGACTGCACATATGGGTTCCAGCCATTACTGTAGTGAGCCCTGGGTCCTAGTCATCTTCAGAGCAGGTCTTGGTACTGTCCCCTCCTCCACAGTAGAGGGCACACAGGTCTACAGGCCATAATCAAATGACTGCAATGTTTAGAGGAGGTCCTGGTCATGGCACAGAAGAGGACATGGCAGGCAGTGGCACTTAGGAGTGAACAAATTCTCCAGACACTTACAGAAACCATCTCTACTCTACTGCCAGGTGTACACAAAGGTCAACATTCTTTTTCTAGCTGACCCCAAAGGAATCCCTAGAACACGGAACTCTGAAATCTTTATCCTTCCAAGTATGCTCTGTCTGGAAGGCTGTTTTACAGGACAAATGCAAATCCTTCAAAAAGGCTGAAACAAGGCTGGTTCTTTCACTGTACCCGGCTCCTTTTAGAAGGTGGGATACCAGAGGTCAGTGGAAAATGCTGAGTGTGCCACATACCACTTCTCATGCAGTAACTGGCAGGCCATAACTTCCTCCCTCTAAAAGGGGTAATGAGGCTCAGTAGTCAACGGTGGGATTTTCTTTATTTACCAAACTAAGCCAGCCATAGCAAGCCAGCACTGTTTCAGGCAGCAGGCTGTAGAACCTCTGATACATCCTATGAAGGGCACCATGAGCCAACAAGAGGTTTTTGATATGTCCTATGAAGGGTACCATGCACCAGCGAGAGGTTTTGGTCCTACACTTGCCTGTTGCCCTGCTTCTGCTAGCCTGGTGGAGATATGGGGAGAGTGGCAATGTGTCCAAAACACCAGAGCTACAGGGACATCTGGTTTGCATTACGGGTCAATATGAACCCATGCAAGTCACACAAGTACATCAAGACTACAGATACACATCCCAGGGTACAACCATCCTGGGTGAGCGCGGTCTATCAGCAGTCTTCGGATTACTCTTGTAGAATTACCTTGTTCCCTTACCTAGTATCTTAGTTTGGTTTCTGTTGCTGTGATAAACAACCATGACTAAAAGCAAGTTGTGGAGGAAAGGATTTATTTTAGCTTACAGGTTATAGTCTACTATCAAGGGAAATCAAGGCAGGAACTCAAGATCGGAGCTTGAGGCAGAAACCACACAGGAATGCCGCTTACTTTCTCAGCCACCTTTCTTATACAGCTCAGGCAACTCCCCACAACCCCTAACCCCCACGTCAATTAGCAATTAAGAAAATGCCCACAAACATGTCCATAGGCCAATCTGATCTGGGAAAATTTCAGTTGACTTGAGGTTTGTGCCTAGGTGACAGCAGCAGGCTAGCTACAACACCTAACAATCACTTGCAAGTGGAGGGGAGGCCACTCTGGCCACCAGCCCGCCACATGCCTATGCTTTAGTTTCTTTTACAAATTATATAATTATTTAATATTATAGGAATGATTTCTCCCCGAAACCTTCAATGTCTGCAATGTCAGTCTGCAAGAGACACAGATTCCAGATGGCAAAGAGAATGAGATTAATGTGAAGGGGGAGAAGAGGAATCAAGGCAGGCCAAAGGTAGGGAAGATAAACAGCTGA
>CAJQZJ010004755.1:1849243-1870220 GCA_907164525.1 Lophiomys imhausi
CAGAGAAACAGGACCCAAAGGCTGAAGACTGATGCAGGAATGTATGGAGAGAAAATGGGAACTGTCCAGGCAGTCATTGGTATGTCCTTTCTTAGTTTTGGAAGCTGCAGGCCCTGCACTTCCTATATATGCAAATATATTTATCCCTCTCAGGTCTCTGAGGTGGTTGAAGAATAGAAAGCTAGAGTCTCATAGCTAAATTTTGAGTTGTTTAGGAATCAAGAGGGTGTTATAGATCTAAGAAGATACTCTTAAAAGTGTGTTGCAAGTTAGTATGAATGTTGAGTCAGATACAGACCTTTAAACACATGGAGATGGTTAGATAGTAGAATGTTAAAGTCAGGGGCCAAATATGTATAAACTGGACATTGGGAAGGTATACTGGGCCATTTAACTCTCATAAATGTGGCATATTTATATCTGTTGTTTTGTATAATACTTACTGTTATAAGAGAAGGAACCATCTGTTGGACTGAAAGGGGAAACTTCTGGGGGGAAGAGGGTGGAAGGGCAGGATAGGAAGGGGGAATAGGGAGGGGTTTGTGACTGAGATGTAACTTGAAGAAAAAAAATAAAGTATTTATAAAAAAAATAAAAAAAGAGAGCATCAAGGAAAATAATCATAATATATAGCTTTATTTGCTTAATGTGACATGTACAAAAGTCTTGTAAGATAGGACCTAAGAAATTGTGACACCTGCTTTTAAAGGCAGACTCCTGAAGGAATCACATGATCATCTATCTTATCATCACTTATCTGATGTTCAGTGATAGATGGCCAGAATTATTTTGGACAGCACACCAAAAAATGTAGCTTTCCTATTCAAATGTCAGAGTAACCCATCAACTTCTGTGTGTGTGTGTGTGTGTGTGTGTGTGTGAGTATGTGTGCATGTATGCATGAGTGTGTGTACGTGTGTGTGTGCGTGTGTGAATGTGGGCATGACATGCTATGGAATGAATGTGGAGATCAGAGGACAACTGTGGGTGTTGGTCCTTGCCTTCCACCTTGTTTGATATACAGTCTCTTCGTTGTTTTTCTGATCCATAGCCAGGCTACCTGGCCTGAGAGGTACTGAATATTACCTTGTCTCTGCTTTCATCTCACTAAAGGAGAACTGGTTTTATATACGCACCTGATATGTGTTCAGCTTTGATGTGGGTTCTGTAGATCTGAACCCAGGTCCTCACACTTGTGTGGTAAGTGCTTTTCTCCATGGAGTCATGCTCCAAGTACTAGCCTGTTGATGTCTATACACAATTCTGCTGTGATTTTTTTAAAGCGTGAATACTCTATAACCATTTATCAATTTTAGGAGAATTGACAGCATAACAACAATGTTATACTTCCAATCTAAGAATGGGATGATCTCTCCAATAACTTACATAGTGTTTTATTTATCTCAGTAAAGATTTTCATTTTCATTATGTACATTCTGAAGTTAACATTGGATATAAATCTATTTCATGTTTCTTCCCCCCCCCCTTTATTTCAGGTTGAGTATCCCTTACCTAAAATGTCTGGGACCTGTCTTGTTTAGGATCTACATTATTCTGTTTGCATTTAGGAATATTTGCTTACATTATACTAGCTGGGAATCTGTCATTTGAGAAGCCCAAACCTGAAATGATTTAAACCCATGAGTTTAAATACCGTGGGTGTCAATGCTCAAATGTGTTGAAACATGTGAGATTTCTGGATTAAGATTGTTCAATGGCAGCTGCTCTTGCAGAGGACCATATTTGATTCCTAGCACCACATTGTGGCACATGACCCTGAGTAAGTCCAGAGCCAGAGGGTTCTCCTCTCACCTCTGTGGGTACTACATGTGTGCATGCACCTACCTGTCAGCATCCCTGTATCATAATGATGGACAGATCCTACTTCTGAGGTCACTCATTCATCCTCACTTTTCCTACTGAAGCGTGAAGTGGTTCTCTTTTAAACATCTCACAGTCCCTGTCTTTGGCTCCTAAGAACAACTCCTCTTGGTCACCATTTGTTCCTCTTTTTATATACCACTGGTGTCCAGGTATTGTCCCTGACGACCTCTGTGTTTGTGTTCATGGAAGAGACTGTTGCTTCCATTTAATGTTTTTCCTAGTTACAGTATTGCAATCATGTTGGCATCATAAACAAAGCAAATGTTTGCTTTCTGGAAGAGTTTTAGTAAATTGGTATGATTTCTTCTACAAAACTCTCATGTACTTCCTTTACAAAAGCAATTAGGCTGAATTTTTTTCATAATGGAAAGTTCATTTTTATGAATCTATCATTAAGGAACCAACTTTGTTCCCCTTTCAAGGTATCATATAGTTCAGGCTGGCCGTGAACTAAGAGGCTAAGGATGATCCCTTTTTTCTGATCCTCCTGTCTCCACCTCTGAAGTGCTGGTGTTATAGGTAAGTGGCACCATGCCTGGTTTCTACAGGGCAGGGGATTGGATATAGGCTTTCCTGAATGCTAGGCAAGCGCTCTACTAATAGAGCTACAATCTCAGCCAACAAGTTTCTTTAACTGCTTCAGTCAGTGCAATGGAGTCCCAACCTGAGAGCTTTATCTCCTCTTGCCATGTAAGCTTCATCCTTTTCAAAATTTACCCATATTTCTGTGTAGTCCCGTGTCACATACAGTCATCATTAATATTGTTAGTTTCGCCTCTTCTCTTTTATTTATCAATTTTGATAGAGACTAAAAGAAACTGTTTCAAAGAATTAGGGTTTTTATTTATGTTTCTACTATTTTCCTGCTTGAAATGATTTTGACTGATCTCTATTATTCCTATCCTGTTGGGTATGATTTGGTTTTATTTTGTCATTTTGCTTTTTTTTTAAAAGACTTATTTTTATTCTTAGGTGTAAGTGGGTATCTTCATGTATGAGTCTCTGTAAGAGGACATTGGATCCCCTGGAGCTGGAGTTACAGGGAATTGTTAGCTGTTTAATGTGGGTGCTGGGAACCAAACTCAAGTCCTGTGCAAGAGCAGCAAGCACTCTTTACCATTGAGCAATCTCTCCAGCTTCATTTAATTTTAAAGAAGCTTTTATCACTGTTTAAAACCTTTTTCTCCTTCTCATGAAAACTTACTACTATAAATTTCCCTCAAAGCACAGCCCTAGCTTTAGCTCTGAAGATCTGAGAGTTTGTGGTTTCATGTGATTCATTCAAATCTTTTCTAATTTCCCTGTGATTCTGAACAACATCATTTAGCTCAAATACTCTGCCCTATTCTTGCTGTTAGTGATTTCTAACTAAATTCTACTATAGCTAGAAAACACTTGATACAATTTGTGTAATTTAAAATCTATTCAAAAACTATGGCCCATCTTGGAACTGACATACATATGCTTAAAATGAAAGAATGCAGACTTAGCTTTTGACACAGCATTGTTCAAATGTCTGCTACAGCAGCACGGTGGGTATTCTTGTTTAAACAGTCTATTTCTCGGTGACTTTATTTTGTAGTCATTGAGAAGGAGTTGCTCAAGCCCGTCTATCACTGTGGACTCATGTATGTCTCTCTTCTGTTTCAGTTTCATACATTTTGAAATTCTGTGGCCAGGTCCACACTACTTAGGATTCGAGTCACTCTGTCATGCATATTGCCTCACTGTCTCACTTTCTTCTGCAGCCTGCTCCATCGGTTATGAACGTCAACTCACTGGGCATCTTCTGGTGACGTGGTGGTTCTTTACCTTCTTCATATCATAGATTCTCCATATTGAGATCTCCATGCCTTGGCCATCCATAGCTGGCAATTATGTTTCCTATTTGGTAGGTTTAGGGTACTTATTCCTTTTGTAATTATTGATGAAGTTGGCCTGAATATAATTTTTAAAAACTTCTATTTTACCTTTTCTTCCTTCCTTCTGATGTTCCTCTGCTTGTTCTCTTCCTTTCTTTTCCCCTCCCCTCCCCTTCCTTGTCTCCCCCCCTCACTTCTCTCCTCTTTTTTACTTCCTGATTTTGGATTCAGATTTTTCTCATAGTTTCATTTAATCTCAGCTGTTGGGTTGTGTTTTACACTCTTTAAAATATTTAAAATAATTCCTGTAGATTTTTCCTGTCATTAAATTCTTTACATGCTTGAAATAAACCTAAGGTTCCACATAATGCCAGATTCAATCAGCTAATTGTGTGCAAGATCATTTTCGTCTCATTTAGTGAGTAGACCAAGCTCTCCCTGATGCTTGACCCCCATGCCAGGTGACATCAAACTCATGGAGGTCACATGTACAGTGCTAGGGTCCATACTCACTCCTTTTACTATTGGGGGAGTCACCATGAATCGAGATAATAGATTTCAGAAATGGAAGAAATTGCTGGGGATGTACCTCAGTGTTAGAGTAGCAACCTAGCATGCTCAGGACATGGGTTCAATCTCCAGCACCAAAAAATAAAATAAAATAATGGAAGAAGTCATCTTCAAAACTTAACTGGGTTGTTAAAACACTGCACTGCTCAATTGGTCTCACTGTTTTAGGTCTATTTGAGCTTTGTGTTTACCAAAGTCACAATATTTATTTATACATACATACATACAAATTATGTGAATTTATCTGGTCTTCAAAATTTACCTATCCATTTGTTTTCTTGCTGTCTTGGGTTTTTACTTCCCACAAACTTACCTATAAAGTAAGACGTTTATCAGTACAACACTTGGCATTCTGATTGTAAAACACTTTGGGTCACAAACCCAAAGTGTCTGGTATACTTCAGCCTCGAACACTGGCACCTTACCTGAATCTTAGAGTTGCTCTTGGATCTATTTCTTTGGTATAGATGCCATCTAAATAAAATCTTGCGGGGGGGGGGGGGGGGGGGGGCAAAACCAAATACTGCAATACTGACAATACTGTCTGTTTGCTGCTGGTCTCTCTTTGGCTTACAGATGGCCACTCTCCTGTGTACACTGGCCTTGGTGCCCTCATTCTCTTATAAGGACAGTATGAGACTTGATGAAGACCCACTGTGACAACCTCACTGAATTAAATACCTTGTAAAAGGCTCAGTCACACTCTGAGACAACCAAGGCCCCAAGTTATGAATCTTGGGGGATACAATTAACTTACACAAACCAGATTCCATTTTTACATATTGCCCTATGGACAGACCTCAAGCCTTGTCTCATCCCTGCCCTACTAAAATATTCACGGCCACCTGCCTGGAGCAGATGAGGCTATCTCTGTGGCAATGGTGACAAGTGTTGGGGAGTCTGAGGTCAGGCAATCCCAACAAAGCCCTCTGCAGGAATGGCCTTTGCTTCTAGGGAAGGCTCATGTCACAAGCAGGGCTGGCTACTTGCCCTCTCTCCAGGCTTCTACTATACAGCCTCTTCCACCTGCTAGAGAAACCAGGTCTCATGTGACCATTCAAGTCCTCCACACGGAGGTGTGAATCCCACTCATGCCCCATGGAGCTTTTCAGATAAACCTGACACTGCAAGTCACACCACAATTATTAGTGACACAGGCTGTCTGCCTACACAGGCCACTGAGAATGTAAAACCTGTGGGGAACAATGCCATTTTTACTTAAGAGGTTGAAACAGACTCCTTCAACACCTGAAGTGAGTGTGCATGTCAACTGAAATCGGCTGAGACTGGAAGCATGCCTTTCAGTGTTCACTTAATGAGTTTAAAATCTAAACAATAACATGCAAGTAATTAATTGCAGGATGTTTTCTCAATTGTGCAGCTCCTGATTTACTCAACAGATTACCATTCTAATTTGTCTTATTCGCATACCCTTCTTATTTTCTTATAAAGGCAAATGTGAAAACGGCCTCATTAAAGGCAGATACTCTAATTTCAAAAAGGACTCCCACCAAGCAATCTTTAGAACTCACAGTGACTCAGTAGGGATGTGCTCAAGGTTCATTTGTATGTATGTGCATATGTGAGCATATGAGTGTGTGTGTGTGCACATATGTGCATATGCATGGAGGTGTTGGGTGTCTACCTCAGTTGCTCTCCACCTTATACTTTGAGATTGTATCTCTCACTGAAATGAAGTTTGCTGATTAGGCCAATCTGTCCATCAAGAACCTCGGGTCCTCTTGTCTCCATCTCCTCCAAGCACTAGGTTGCAAGTACATGCACAGCTTTCTAATGTGGGTTCTGGGAGAGTGAACTCAAGTCTTTATGACTGTGTGGTGTGGAGGTTTGAATGGAAAGGGCCTTCATAGGCTCATATATTTGCAAGTTTGGTTCCCCGTTGGTGGACTGTTTGGGAAGGTGAGTCAATAGGGGTGGGCTTGAAGGTTTCAGAAGCCCACACCTAGTCTCTACCACTCTGCCTGCTGCTTTGGATCAGATAGAAGCTCTCAGCTACTGCACCAGTGACACATTTGCTTGCCTGGTGCCATACTTCCTGCTATGATGGTTATGGACTCACCCTCGGAAACTATAAACAAGCCCTCAATTAAATGTCTTCTTTTACATAAGTTGCTGTCTTAGTCAATGTTCTACTGCTGAGAAGAAAGAGGGGGAGGGAATAGATGGTGGCGGCAGCCAGTAGACAATCAGACTCTAGATTTTCTCTAGCGTATTGGCCAAGAAGAGAGAGACATCAGACTCAGAATATGCCAGGTTTGGAGCAAAGAGAACACACGTTTGCTCAGGATGCAGATTTCATGCTACATACGGCAGGATTTCTTTCTTTGTGGCCTCTTTCTAGAGAGTGGCTCATTCTTTTCTCTGAGAGACAGCAGCCTGGTCTTTGAGCTACATCCTGTCTTGCGTGTCTAAGTTACCAACACCAGACACATCACTAGTAGATACTGATTACTATCAGGGGCCTCCCTGCCTTCAAAATGTACAATTAATTTCCAAGAAGTTTCAGGAACGCAAAATTCTCCTTATAACTTCATGTAGATACTGCAAAAGCACAACCATAAATTAAATCATATCTTAATTTTATTTGTAAAAAACAGCATACTCCTGTTTCTGAGAAAGACAAAGTATCAGCCACAGGATTCCACTCTTCACTTAATGCCAGAGAGAAGAACACAAAGTAAACTTAACAATGGTTTGCAAGACACAGGCTGACAAAGGGCAGGGAAGGGTATGCATGAGTTAATGGGGGACCTAAAGTTTTCATGAGGGTTCCCAGGCAGTGTGTGTTGGGGGGGACATGGAGGGCAGTAGTTCCCAGTGCAGGGAGCCTGAGTGGCTATGGCAGGTTAGTGTATAGAACAGATGCCTGAACAGAGGGATTCTTCGTAAGAAAGGTGGCTACAGAGAACTACAGTAGGTACATAGCAGATCATATGGTCACATTCACATCAGGAGGGTATCCTGGTTGGAACGATCTGTCTGTGGGGACAATGGAGCCATGACTACATGGCCAAGATCATATCAGCAGCTGGACTGGACAACCTAACTCCCTGAAGCACCGAGGAGAGAGCAATGCAGCACTGTAACAAATCCTAAGCTAAAGACCCCCAAAAACCAGAGGGTCCAAGGATTTTAATTGTGCCCGATAATAAATCTCAACAATATATCTTGTAGTGAGAAAATACTCATACCCAATCAGATAAAATTTACAATGTCAAGTATCCAGCTGATGCTTTAAGAATTAATCTCCAGAGCCCAGTGTGGCAGCACACACCTATAATCTCTGCTCTTCAGAGGCCAAAGCAGGAGGATTTTAAGACCAACTTAGGTCACATGGTGAGACTTTGTCTCCAAAACAAAAACACCAGTTTTTAGTAGACCAATACTATGAGAAATATTAAAGACCGTTTACCACTTTTGTTTTTGTCTATATATCTGCAAAGGCGGTTTAGGGACCATGTCCACCAAGCCTCAGCTCTGGCTATGCCAGGCTGTGGATGGGAGCTGCTTTCTTGTATTGTTTAACTCTTAAAAAAGAAATTTTTATTAAACAAGTTATTAGTTCTAAAGACAAACTGTACCACATAAAAAATTAAAATGCAAAGAGAGCACCAGCCTCCTGGCCTACAGCCCTCTTGAGTACTTGCTTCCAGCTTCTCTCTGCACACAGCTACAGCCACAGTGCATATCTCTAGGCATCTTGCTATGCTTCTTCACTCAGAGCACCTGTCCCTGTCCAGAGTTTCACAGGGATCAGATGCCAATTCCTCAGTGAAAGGGATGTGACCTTACTCTGTAGGCGATTTTACTACATGTAGACATTTAATCTCATCTCCATTTTGTTCTCTGTGAAGGAATAAGGGATAGATGAAGGTTCCCCTATACTTCAACGTTCCTTTTTTTTTAGACATTCATTTTGAAATTTCTTTTTTTAATGTTTATTTATTGCTTCAAGTTACATCTCCATGACATTGCCCTCTTTCCATCCCTTCCAGTCCCAACCTCCCACTCTCTACCCCCTCTCCCTTTTATCCTACTCCTCCAGAGTGGAGTGACCCTACATATCAGTCCTCCGCCCCACTTCAGCAGTCATATGAGGGCCAAGAGCCTCCTCATATACTGGGGGCCTACAAGGCAGCAACACTAGGGCAAAGTGTCTCATTGACAGGTAACAAAGTCTATGTTCCTGTTCCCTTTGGTGCATTGGCTTTAGTATAGATATTCTGTACTATATGGCTAAAATTCAATTATAAGTGAATAGATACAATGTGCATCCTTCTGAGTCTGGTCAGCTCACTCAGGATAAGCTTCTCTAGTTCCATCTATTTGGCTGCAAATTGCATGATTTTGTTTTTGATGGCTGAGTAGTATTCCATTGTGTAGATGTACCACAGCTTTTTTTTTTATCCATTCCTCAGTTGAGGGACATCTGGGTTGTTTCCAGTATCTAGTGATTAGAAATAAGGCTGTTATGAACATAGATGAGGAAACATCCTTGTGGTTTGGTGAGGAATCATTTGGATGTATACCCAGAAGTGGTATGGCTGTGTCTTGAGGTAGAGCTATTCCAAGTTTTCTAAGATATTGCCAGACTGATTTCCATAGTGGTTGTATAAGTTCGCACTCCCACCAGCAATGGAGTAGGGTTCCCCTTTCTCTACAACCTCACCAGCATGTGCTGTCATTTGAGTTTTTGATCTTAGCCATTCTGACAGGTGTGAGATGGAATTTCAGAGTCGTCTTGAGTTGCATTTCTCTGATGATTAAGGATGTTGAGCATTTCTTCAAGTGTCTCTCAGCCATTAGGGATTTCTCCTTTGTGAATTCTGTTTAGCTCTGTTCCCCATTTTTGATTGGATTATTTGGTTTCTTGGCATTTAATTTCTTGAGTTCTTTGTAAATTATGGATATTAGTCCTCTGTCAGATGGGGGGGTTGGTAAAGATCTTTTCCCAATCTATAGGTTGCTGTTTTGTTCAAATAATAGTGCCTTTTGCGTTATAGAAGCTTTTAAGTTTCATGAAGTCCCATTTATTGATTGTTGGTCTTAGAGCCTGAGATGTTGGTGTTCTGTTCAGGAAGTTGTCCCCTGTGCCAATGAGTTTGAGGCTTTTCCCCACTTTCTCTATTAGATTTAGTGTGTCAGGCTTTATGTTAAGATCTTTGATCCACTTGGACTTCAGTTTTGTGTAGGGTGATTAGTATGGATCTACTTGCATTCTTTTACATGTCAATACCCAGTCAGACTAGCACCATTTGTTGAAGATGTTGTCCTTTATCTATTGCAGGGTTTTGGCTTCTTTGTCAAAAATTCAGAGACCATAGGTGTGTGGGTTCATTTCTGGGTCTTCAGTTTGATTCCATTGATCAACTGGTCTGTTTCTATACCAGTACCATGCTGTTTTTATTACTATTGCTCTGTAGTATAGCCTGAAATCTGGGATGGGTGATATCTCCTGATGTTTTTTTTTATTGTACAAGATAGATTTAGCTATTCTGGGTTTAAATTTGGTTTTGTCATGGAATATCTTGTTTTCTCCATCTATGTTGATAGAAAGTTTTGCTGGGTATAGTATTCTGGGCTGACATCTATGTTCTCTTAGGGCCTGTAGGATGTCTATCCAAGCCTTTCTGGCTTTTCGAGTTTCTGAGGAGAAGTCAGGTGTAATTCTGATGGGTCTGCTGTTATACATTACTTGACCTTTTTCTCTTATGGCTTTTAATATTCTTTCTTTGTTCTGTACATTTGGGGTTTCAATTATTATGTGGCGAGAGGAATTTCTTCTCTGGTCTAATCTGTTTGGAGTTCTGTATGCCTCTTGGAATTTTATCAGCATCTCTTTAAGTTTGGGAAGTTTTCCTTCTATGATTTTGTTGAAGATGTTTCCTGGACCTTGGAGTTGGGAGTCTCCTCTTTCATCTATGCGTATAATTCTTATTTTCCGTCTTTTCATTGAGTCCCTGATTTCTTGGATGTTGTGGGTAAGAACTTTTTTTTAGATTTCTCATTTTCTTTGGTTGGTGTACTGATTTCTTCAATTGAATCTTCCACTCCTGAGAGTCTGTCTTCCATCTCTTGTATCCCATTTTTGATACTCATGTCTGTAGTTCCTGTTCTCTTTCCTTGGTTTTCCACCTCCAGGACTATCTCTGCTTGTGTTTTCTTTATTGGTTCCATTTCCAATTTCAAGTCTTGAACACTTTTATACATTTTATACATTTTCTGCTCCAATTTAGATGACTTTGTCTGCCAATCATTCAAATCTTTCATAGCCTTGTCTCTTTCCCATTCATATTTGGCAGAGTTGGCTTTGAGGTCTCTAATGGTATTCTCCATTGTTTCCATTTATAAAATTGAAGATTCTTTATATTCTTTCAGGGATTTAACTTCTTCTTGTAAGGCCTCTATCAGTTTCCTAAGTATGGATTTTTCATCATTTTCATGTGTTTCAGCTGTGGTGGGATGGTCAGGGTTTGCTGTATTAGCATTGCTCTATGTTGTTGGAATCACATTTCCCTGATTTTTGTCAGATTTGTTTTTTCACCTTCAAATATTCTTTAGAAAATACTTTTTAAAATGAGATTTTCAAATCCAAAGGTTTTATCATCATTTATGCCTGAATGTCTTGTACCATCACAGGACCGATGACTGTATGGTGCCAGTGGCACTGAAAAAAAATACCCAAGTTTCTACTTATCCCTGAAAAAACAATATAGCTTTACTTACATTATCACCTAATTTCATGGTGAATAAAAGTATTTTGTTTTATTTACATGAAATATTGTTCAGGGAGTATCTTGAGATGAGCTGTGAAGTAGTTATTTTCAAAAGATGTATCTAAGTGATATTTTACCCATACCTGACTTGCTTGGCTGGACCTCAGTATTTCTCCACAACACATCCCTTTCCCCTGGCAGCAAGATACAAGCAATCACGGGTCATCCATAGGTTAACCTTGACTTGACCTTTAATATCAAGTCACCCAGTCATTCTCAGACCAATGGCAAAAGAAGATGGAACACACCCTTCAGTAGGGCTGGGAACACTGCTCTCTCTGCCAAGCCCCCAAATGAACACAACCTCTCCCTGAGGTTACCAGAAAACTGCCTGCTTCCTTGGCAGTGGTTGACAGGGTGTGTCTTATTCTCAGAGGCAGGAGAGGGCCTGGTGCTCCCTGAACCCAATGAGTTGCATAAAATAAGGAATCGACTTCCTGGCCTTCTATAGTGTGCTTCTAGTCATACTGATGACAGTTCTGTCTTGAAATATACTTTGATATTTCTGAGCCTCAGTTTCTTCTCTTATAACACAAATGACTACTCCCCACTGGGCAGAGTTATAGCTTCAAGCAGAAACAGAGACAGCATTAGAAAGTACTTTATCACATCCACTGGCCCAGGCAGCTTCTTCTAGGACAGCACAACAGTCAAATGTAAGAGTAAAATTACAATCGGGAGGTGGTGGTCCACAGCTTTCATCCAAGCACTCAGGAGGCAAAGGCAGGCAGATCTCTGAGTTTGAGGCCAGCCTGGTCTACAGAGCAAGCTTCAGGACACCCAGGGCTGCACAAAGAAACCCTGTCTTAAAAACCTGGGGATGATGAGGCCAAATTTGTAATCCAAGCACTCAGGAACCTGAGGCAAGTGGATTGCTCTGAGTTTGAAGCTAGCCTGAGGGCAACAGTGAGTTCCAGAAGAGTCCAGGCCATAGAGTAAGACTGTCTCAAGTAATCCCAAGGTCACAGTAAATAGATGATGGTAAATCCCTAAGTTAGGCAGCCAACAGCTAGGAAAAGCATTTAATGGTATGGTACCTTTGTCTTTGTAATGATATGTTACAATTCATTGGTGGGACTAGACAATGTGCAAAGAGTGAGAGACTAAGGAACACTCAATTCCTAAATGTCTTTATCAAACCTTTTCCCTCAGAGCCCAAGGAATCTATGTGGAAGGGGAGGCAGAAAGGTTGTAAGAACCAGAAGTGGGGGAGGACACCAAGGAAACAGCATCTTCCAGATACAACAGGACTGATAATACACATGAACTCCTCACAGAGACTGTGACAGTGCACACAAGACCTGCAAGGGTTCAAACCAGACAAAACCCAGCCCTAAGAAGTGGACATACAGTCGCACCACTAACCAAGGAACTATTTGCAACTGATACTTGCTGGGAAAGGGAAAGCAGTTCTTTCACTGTATGGTCACCTGGTAGGTATACCACACACACTCCACGGCAGGTCTCTTGTGCTCAGGAGCAGCTGGCTAACACAAAATGTGCTCTAAGTTGTTTTGTGTGTATATGTGTGGGGAACCTGTTGTTTAATTATATTTTGCTATGTTTGAGAGACTTTGGATTTTGTTTGGATGTTTGTTTTATTGAGAAAGGAAAAAGGGGGAGTGGGGGGGGGGGGGAGGATCTGGGAGGAATTGGGGGAGGGGAAAGAATATAATCTAAATATATAAAACATTTAAATTTTAAAAAAGCTAATTCATTTGTGATGCATAAAGGGGCCCACCACAACACAATGTGGGCATCAAAAATCCACTCACAGGGTTAGAGTTTTCTGTTTTGTGAAAATAACAGAAAATCCAGGACCAAAAAAGTATCCATAAGTTATGTCTGTGACAGGAAAGTAAATGGTTTTCATTTTCTTTATACTTTCCTTTCCCACTTCAAATAGGAGTACCTTACATAATCTCACAACCTATAAAACCATATATGCAAATGTGCTGGTTCGTATGATCAGTCCTAGCTGATACACCCTAGCATTACAGCCTTACTAGGACTGCCTAAGGCAGGCTTGCCTGAGAGTGTGTCTGTGGAGGATTTTCCTTATTGCTGGTTGATAAAGGAAGACCCCGCCTATTGGGGGCAGCACTATTCCCTAGGAAGAGGCTCTAGAATCATGAAGGAGGCACCATAGCTAGCTGAAATCTAGCAAGCAGCAAGGGTACAGATGTTTCCTGACTAGCTGCTTGATTCCTGCCTCGATTTCCCTTCAGTGATGAACCCAACCTGAAATTATAAGTCAAATAAACCCTTTACCCACCTAAAGTTGCTTTTGGTCTTGGTCTTTTTCTCAGAGCATCAGAAATGAAACTAGAATAGGAAGTAAACAGTCATTTATAACACATTTTAAACAGCCTGAAAGGCTTCAAGTCCACAGGGTCTGCAAGCTGTGCCTTCTGCTCAACTCCCCGCTCATCTCTGTGCACCATGTTCTTTACTGCAGAGCATGCAACAGCTGAACCCTCATCCCACCCGGACCTTCAAATGGGACCACGTCTGTCTTTGGCCCTGTTGTCACAGCTGAGTTACAAATTCCTATGAGAGATGAGACCTCAATCATTCAAAGCTATAAACACAATCAATGTTTCCATGCTCACACATGAGAGAAACAAACAAGAGCCAGAAAAATGGCTAGGAATGCTTCCCCATGCTACCTCGAATTCCTCTGGCACCAAGGAGGTCTGGGACCCCAAAGTAGTTCTCCCTCTTTCATTAAGAACAAAACACACAGACCTGGACTTGTGGGCAACAAAGTACTTTTTCTAAGGCATTATAAAATCAAGCAACAATGCCTGAGGTGAATGATTTTTCTTTAAATGTACACTATCAGAAGTCACCTGGTCACGGACACCCAGAATTAGCCTGTTCTAGCAACTAAATAACAAACAAAATCACTATACTCCTCATTACCCTTTGTCTAGCAATAGTATTTAGCAGTGCTGGCTTGTGCACCATTCAAAACAGATGATTTTATTGATCACCGCACCTTGGGCTAGTGTATGGCTTTGCCCACAGAACTCTTTTTTTGTTTTCTATCACTTCTACTGGCCTTGCTCATTTAGGTGCTTCCTTTCTCTCAGGCATTAACAATGTAAAGAAGACAAGTGGGTCTCAGGATGAACTTTAAGCAAGGCAGGAAGTTCATCTTCAAGGGCCAAGAAGCTTCCTAGGAATGGGGATATTTGGATTCCCTCTGAAAGCAGAAAGCAAGGATGCCCTGCCAGACAGTTGGTTGCCAAGGAAGGGTTAACATCTTCCCGAATACCCAATCATGAACTACACCAAAGAGCTCCTCACGGCATGAGATGGGAAGACATTTCACTTGATGTTGCTCAAATCCAACTTTTAAATTGCCCTTCAGAGGAATCTCCAGGCAGACAAGCCGACCTTCTGCAGAGAGATCAAAGAGAGGTGGAATCAGAGTGGCCAGGCCCTTTCATCTGGACGGACAACACCAGTGCCAGGTACCTGTTGCTCCTGAGGGGGTAACATGTTCAGAGAATCTCAGATTAACTAAGCATGTGGAGTACCTGGTGCACACAGAAGGTGGGTGTGGTCAAGAGACAGGAGACATGCTGAGACTAACAGACAAAGAAAGAACACACTTGCCAAAACCTTGCCACCCCTTTCATCAACTTTATGAGATATCCTTTCTTCCTCCAGTGTGTGCATGGGAGTGGGGTAGGGATTAGATAGTCTCACTCTGCAGCCCAGGCTGCCCCCAAACTTGTACTTGTTCTCCTGATGCCAGGTACCTGCCACCATGTCTGGGTGTGATGGCTTTTTAAAGGCCACTGCTCTGGTTTAGATGCAGGTATATGAGGACATTGACAGTTTTGTGATATGCTACTTAACATCTTTGTAGAAAGAACCAATCATTTGAAGTCTCTGTTCTAACCAACCACACTTCTCCTTTTAAACCTTCTGGATCCCAAAGAGGATCACCTGGAATTTTCCCAGACAAGCCCACCAAGAACACCTACATCCGGCTCACCATACCTTCCTTTCCAAGCCTCAAAACCAGGCAGGCCCTGACTGTGAGCATTTGCACTGTTCTTTTGAGTCACAGCAAAAACAATAGATTTAACTATTCTTACAGATGGAGAGGGGGTGGCATGGCTCACAGAAAGTGTCAGTCACTGTCAGTGCCTTTCACACAGCACTGCTGGCATTCTTATATGAAAAATTGGACCCCGTGCTTCCCCAAAGAAGGACTTGAAGGACATGTTAAGACTTCACCCTTGACATGGACAGTCTACAAAACACCATTTACAATGCTCTTATGGTCTATACAGCTCATTCTGAGTGTATGTACATTTTAGCAGACTATGGCACTAAGTTTTCCAGCAAAGAGACATGTCTCTGCCAAGATCAATACTCAGAACGTTGTTTCCATGGTCTGAAATCACAGAGAGCTGGAAGTTTACAGGGCAGGATTACAGATAAGGAATTGGTCCAGATAACTCAGAAGTATGCATAATATTTTCAAAATAGAACCCCATTGATGGGGAAACCTAATGCTTGAAGGCCAGAAGGGTAATGTGGACCGGTACCTTGTGAACTGCCTAACATCCAGGATCTGTGCTCAGAGAGCAAGTGGTACCTGGGAAGAGGCAGGATCACAGGTGCCTGCAGGAGAGCAGCTTGAAAAACTGTGGGTTCTGGGGTGCCCTGGAAAAGTATGTGTGTATTAGGGGTACGATCAGGTAGGAAATGAGCCCTGTCAGGTGTCTTTAGAGTCTGAGTCTTTCCAAGATTGCCTATGGTCCTTTCTGAGAAAGCCGAGTCCATCTCCTGAAGATGATAAACTCCTGGTTCCATCATGTTTTGTATCTTCTGAAAAACTAGAAAATCAGAAGAGAGGCAGGGTGTCACCTTATATCTGACTTTGATCTTTTGTGTGACTGCTGTAACTTGAACCTAGGACATTTTTGCTTTCAAATAGTCTAGATTCCTAAGGGCCAGAGTCTGCTTTTCTCTGAAATTCAACTTCTGAGTGTACTGCAGCCTACACGTTGGGCGCATCATGAATGCAAACACTGAATATCACACAACACTGCCCACAAAACCTACTGAGATGTTTTTCTCAGCAGATGAGTCCTAAAAAGGTGGCACATTGCTCAGAAGGCACGTTGGGTCAACACCTAGGGTGCACCAAGGAGAAACTCCAGTCCAGTGGAAAGCTATGACTCTCACAGCCTGACTGTGGACACATTGGCTTAACGAAGTGCCCAGCACACTCTAAGCCGGATGGCAAACACTGGTTGGATGCTAAAAATTGGGAGAACGCTTACTCCCTAGGCTGTACTCATGGCTTCCGCTTGCCTTTCAAAACACAAAGTAAAATACATGAGGTTGTGGGAAAAAAGTTACGTTTAAACTTTTCCCAGAAACAAATGTGATGAAGTTATAATTTCTGAAGAACAGACCTGTTTGAAAAATGCAAAGCAAGATGATGTTTTAAAACACACTTTACGTGGAAAATACCCCAGAGCATCTCAAACTGTTTTTTAGGTATATTTTATCTGTACAGAGATCAAGATTCTTCATTAATAGGATGCCAATGAACTTATCACTAGGTGCATTGGAATGAAAATTAGTCTGAAGTGGATTCATCATCTCATCACCTGCCCCAGGAACTTCCAATGAATGCTAACTCTGACGCAATGACAAGTCTGTGGAAACACAGGAGACACCAGCTATGAAAGCACCTCCCAGCACCACTCAGAACAGAGCCCTCGGCCCACTGTCACATTATAGAATCTCTCTGTATCTTCTCCTGGCTGTGGAAATAAAATAAACCCTTAAATGACAGTCAAGTATCTGTGAAATATGTGCCAGTAATAACTCAGCAGAAATGTAGCAGGTGTGTGTACCACAGAAAAACATGAAGCACTAGAGAAACACTAACAGGCTAGCAGGAAGGTGCTGTTTTTATATGGCAGTGAGGAAGGGAGGTTTGTAAAGACCCTGGGTGCACAGGGTTCTCCTGATACGTAGTGTCAAGTGTCAAGAGCTGAGATTTGGATAAAGACTTTAAAAAAATAGTAATAATAAAATAAAAGACTCAAACCAAGAACACAAAAGGCCACTCAGAGCATAAACTAGAGATGAGACACTGAGCTCTTGGTTGCAAAACCTGCTGCATTTGGGCTCTGGGGGAGGGGCAGGAAGCAGGGTAGATTCTGCTTTATTCTGTAAGTTTCTGGGTACGTTGTGAATGACTTAAGAGATCCTAGCCTCTCTCTCTGATGAATCTCACCTTGGTTGAAAAAAAAAAAAAAGGCTATCACTGCCTTCAATGAAGGAAGTCACAAGCTATAAAGATCTACCAGAGTCTCTAAGTGTAGCCTCATATCCATCATGGCCCATCTTGGGTACTCTTGACTTCCCACTCTCAAGTGGTTGAACTTCTAACCACTCAAGGGATATAAAGTTGGACCTCCAGTTCTGCTGCCTGTCTCTATAACAGGCAGAAGTCTGGACAAATTTCCATGGAACTTGCCAAAGCTACCCTGATATCCTCCACAGCTGAGGACATGAGGAGGTGCGAACACAGCCACCACTCCTCAGAGGACAGAGTGGATAGCACTCCTGGATCTTCTGGGAGGAGGGGCACAGGGAGACTGACCTCATTCCCGGGACAGCATTCCCCTGCTTGCCAGGAGGGAAAGCATACCCCGTGATCTGTTACAGGAGTAGGGTGCTCAAGACTTCACAGAGCAACTCAGATGTGGGTTTGCTGGGTTAAAAACTCTATTCTGAGAAGCACGATTTTTATGCATGTTGAAAATAGCATGTACCACCTTATACTAAATGCAGTTTCTCATACAAAGTCTGTTAAATCCTGAACCAGGAATCTGTGAAGTACAGACCAGGGTTCCTAGGGCTATTGAGCCATCCAGGTGTAGAAATAAGTTAAATTGGGTGGGACAAGCATGCCAGAATACCCAGTGAAACACTCCTGTGACTAGTAACTAAGCGTCCCAGATCAAACACTTTCCAGGATCAGAATGGACATGCAGATCAGTGTTCTGTAGCCTCCCATGAGCCATCAGACACAAGTGGTGGACCCAGGTAGAAGTTGGGCTGGTGCAGCTTGGCTTTTCACACAGGGCAAGGCAAGATCAGTCAGAGAATCTAGGAGTGTATTCCAGAGGGGGCACCATGGTGCTCCAGCTCAGGTATCCAACAGGAGGCAGGAGGGCACATATAAAGCTAAGGTATCCAGGAGGGATCCAGAGGGATGATACTAGACCTCCTGAAAAGTAACATGTATTCATCTCAACTTTTTATGTGCGACTAGAAGCCCAGGGAAGTCCTGCTGCACTGGCTTCTTCAAGGATGCAACACACATGGGTATTTTGCCCTTCTTTGCCTAGTACAAATAAAGGCCATGTCCTTATCCTTATTCGGTGGTGCACTTCTGGTATAAGCCCACCTGAGAAGCACATGTTGTTTTTTAATGAGGAATTGACAGCCTAGAGATTGCCCAGGCTCATAAGACACTTGTGATCCTCTCATTTCTTTTGACTTTTTGCCTGGTCATGGCAAAGCTGGTTTTGGAAACCAAGCTGTTAGACAGTCTTCCACAGGCATTTCTTTTCCTTAACTGTCTGATAAAATTCAGCATACTGGCCTGAATTTCTCTTAGAAGGAATATTTTTAACTCTCAGTGTCTTTAAAGTTGGCTGGCAATACTCGAAAGGGAACTCCCTCTCATTTATCTTCTACATTATCAAATTTGTCAGCAAGGATGTTAAAGGTTGTTAGTATCCCTGCACAGTCCAGGACTCCACCGATATCCTCTCTTTCCTTTCTGTTATTTACTTGGTCATCCAGTGGTGCGGAAAGCAAGGAAGCTCGGGGTTCTACCACTGATGGTCCATGGTAGCTGACGAACCCAAAATCACATTCTGGACTTCAAAACTGAGATACTCCTGTGACTTCGAAAGCTCCCAGTGCAAAAGCGGGTCTCTGTTTAAACACCAGGGCAGGGTGAAAGTGTGACAGTGACAGACAGACACCTCAACTTACTGGGGGCAACGGCAGGGTACCCTCCATTCAGAGGTTGCCAATCAGAGTTCTGCCCTCAAATTCTTAGCTAGAGTGAAACTGAAGAGCAAGCTAGGAAACTATCATAACCTTCTGCCAGAGAGGACCAAATGGGGAAATTAAGCGAATCTACGCCGTAAGCCGCTGTGCCTAATCAAAGGCTGTAAAACAAGCCACTCTCTTTAAGGGGTAGTGGATAAATACGAGGTCACATAAAAATAATCAACTTGGCATTGAGGTCTGCCTTTCTGCTTAAAAGATTACACATTCTAGAGAGACAGCTTTCCTCTTGTGCATGGTGGTTTGCAAGACTCACAGTAAATCGATATTTTCTAAATCAACTTAGGTATGAGGGTCTGATTTTTAGTGTCTGTAATAGTTTTGAAAATTGGACTGGTTAGGAGATGGTGTGAAAATGTGGGTACTTCAGCCAACAGTCAGAGGGCATTTCATAGACAGTCAGGGCAATAAGAGCCAGAAAAATGCACTTCCAAAGAGACAATCTGACCTTTCTCATATTCGCACTCCTCCTGAATCCACCCCACCACCCCCTACACCTACTAGGCCACTTCAGCCACTGACCGGTCACTTTTTCCGAAGTCGCCTTGCTATTCATGTACTCATTACTGCCCACAGGACATCTGACTAAGTCCATTAAAACCTTCTGGTGACCTTCTAATAGACTCAGAATATGAAATGGGTAAATGAGATTTTTCTCAATTTCCATTTTATTTTAAATTATTTATAAACAACTTGAAATAAATAATATATTTTGGAGTCTAATACAGAGATGAACACATGGCATTAATACATGAAGGACAGCGAAGGGCAAATGGAAGAACTGGAACACAATTCTGAGTATCTTCTCGAGCAGACACTGAAGGCAAAGGAGACTATTAGAGATGCTACAGGTCTCACTTCCCAGTGTGGCAACAACCACTCCCAACTGGGTATTTATTCTTGATTATCTGAATGGAAAGGAATCAAGTACCCATTTCCGTCAGTAACGCATCAAGTGCTCCACAACCACATGTGGCCTGCCACTGCCATCCTAGACAGTGTAGACACAGCTCAGTTCATCACCAGTAGATGTCCTCATGGGCGGTGATGTCTTGGTCCAAGGACTCACAACAAAGGAAGAACTAAAGACACAGAGGCATAAAGTGGATCAGCAAGATGTCACAAGTCAAAAAGGTGCCAGGGAAATCGGGATCGAGGGAACAGAGAATAAAAGGAAGAAATGGAATGCAATCTACAAAATGGGGAACTACAGCCTCTGCACGCAGGGGCACATTAAGCATGACATTTCAACTGAACAGCAGGCACCAAGATTCCATGTAAATGTATATTGTTACAACACTTGAAGAATAAATAAAAGCAAAACAATGGGACCAGCAAGAAGGGTCACCAGGTAAAGGCACCTGTGGCCCATGCTGAAAATCTGAGTTCAATCTCTTAAATCCATGTGGTGGAAGGAGAGAATTAATTCTCACTGTCCTCTGAGCACGGGCGCGCGTACACACACACTCACACACAAAACAATAACAAGCTGACAATCCAAAGACAATCACAGAAAGTAAAGTCAGATGAAGCTAACTGCAGGGTTAGGGAAAGGACCAGGAATAAGAGGATTATTTCATACACTTAAGGAGCTGAGCTTGGAAGAGAACAGGGGGCTGGGGCGACTGATAGATGGCTTAACTGGTAAGAGTGCTGGCAGTGAGAGCATGAGCACCTAGGTTCAAATCCCCATACACGCACAAGGAAAGCCAGGGTTCAAATCCCCCCCCACAC
>CAJQZJ010004755.1:1870620-1883014 GCA_907164525.1 Lophiomys imhausi
GTTCAAACCCCCCCCCCCCCACACACAACGAAAGCCAGGGTTCAAATCCCCATACACACATAAGGAAAGCCAGGCGTGGTAAGGATGCCTATAATCCCAGCATTAAAGGGCAGAGAAGAGCAGATCCTGGGAGTACACTGGCCTGCCAGCTTAGACCACATGACAAGCATTGGACTCAGGGAAAGACTCCGTAGAAACAAAAACCAAAGGAGAGAATGATAGAGGAGACACATGTGTGCGAAACAGACCTCACCCACATTCCGCCCACACACATGAAGAGAACATGGCTACTCTAATGATTATGACACTAATAACAAATCCTCAAAAGCACAAGGCAAAGACTGATACAACTAAAAAAGCAAGACAAAGGACTGGAGAAATAGCTGAGTAGTTAAGGGTGCTTCCTGCTCTTGCAGAGGATCAGGTTCAGTTCCCAACAACTGAATGGAGGCCTACTACAGTCTATAACTTCAGTTACAAGGAACTGAATTTACTCTTCAGACCTCTTCAGGCACGAGGCACATATACAGCTCACACACTGGCACGCACATACACAGGCAAAACACTCAGACACATAAAAAAATAGTCTTACAAAATAGAGGAAGACAAAACCATTAGAGGGTGATGGATCAAACATGGAGAAGGTAGGTCAGAGAGAACATGAGACACCCAGGTACTGCATTCTACCAATTTGATCCCAGAGAACTGTGGAAGGCAGAACTCCACAGCAGAGAGGGCGCTCCACAAATGTGCAGAGCACCTACCAGCATGAACCTCACTAAAGAGTCCGATAATTCCACAGGGGAAGGCAGGAATCACAGTGGAAAGTAGGATGTGTAAAATACATCAAAGTGATGAATAACAGCAAACCTGTGGGATGGGTCTACAACCACAACTAGAGGGTTAATTTATAGGTTTAAAGATTCATATCACTAAACAAGTTCAAAACAATGACCAAAGCTTCTACAGCAGATAGTTAGAGCAGAATAAATTATACAGAAAAGAACAGTAAGAAATGTGAATGAGTAAAATAGAAAACTGAGAAGAGCAAAAAAACCTCCACAGAAGCAAAGCCGTGTCATTGCAACTGATAGGATGGCTAACCCTCAACAGGAATGATCGGAAGGAGAGAGGGAGAGAGCACCAAGCCAGGAATGAAAACAAAGGAAGTTACCAAACACAGTTATGAAAAAACAGACAATCTGAGTGGTACTGTATCAATCTTAAGTTTAACTGTTACAAAGGAAACAATGGATGCCATCAAATATAGAAGATGAGCATGGAAGAATCTCCAGTGGGAGATGACTGAATTAGAGGCAAGCCTATCTCTTGGCAGGAAAAAACCCTTGCTCCAACTGTAGACAGAATGCTGTCCAAAAAGGACAAAACTTGGAAGCAGGTAAGTCGACAACCTAGCTCTGCCAAGACAGAGTAGGTAAGTCCTTCATAATTCCTGCTCTACAATCAATGTCTGTCAGAGAAACGGGGCCAAACGGCTGAAGATCGATGCTGTAATGTATGGAGAGAAAATGGAAACTGTCCAGGCAGCCACTGGTATGTCATTTCTTAGTTTTGGAAGCTGTGGGCCCTGCACCTCCTATATAATCAGATATATTTATCCCTCTCAGGTCTCTGAGGTGGTTGAAGAATAGATAGCTAGAGTCTCATTATTAAATTTTGAGTTGTTTAGGAATCAAGAGAGTGTTCTGGATCTAAGAACATGTTTTTTAAATTGTGATGCAAGTTAGTATGAAAGGTAACTTAGATATAGAACTTTAAACTCATGGTTAGATAGCAGAATGTTAAAGTCAGGTGCCAAATACATATGGACTGGACATTGGGAATGTATGCTAAGCCATATAACTCTCATAATTGTGGCCTAATTACCTCTGTTGTTTTGTATTGTATTTATTACTATTATAAGAGAAAGAGCCATTTGTTGGACTGAAAGGGGGAGCTGTTGGGGGGAAAAAGATATACCTTAAACTTAAAAAAAAAAGGAAGGGGATGGGTGGGTTGAGGCAGAAGAGGGTGGGAGGATGGGACTGAAGGGGGGAGTAGGGAGGGGATTGCGATTGAGATGTAACTTGAAGAAATAAAAAAAAAATAAGGAAAAAAAGCAGATAGTTGCCAAGAAAAATAAATAAATAAAAGCAACAGCAGACAACTGGTTCAAAAAAGCTGAGAGAGAGAGAGAGAGAGCACTTTCAAGACATTCTTGAGGTCAGCATGACCCTAAATAAAGTCCATAATGACATTACAAGAAAACTGTACACCAATATTTCTTCTGAATAAAAGTAATTCTTAAAATATTATCACAGGCACAGCAACATTACTGATGTGTTGATTACATCTCTGTGTATGGAATCATGCATACACAGGGAGATATCTAAATAAGTCTGTTTCTACATATTTACCACAGGCATGTATGATTTGCTTAAACAATGGAAAATAGCTAATATAGTTTCCCATGACAGATTGAAAGAGAAAATCATACAAACATTTCAATAGAATCCAAAAGGGGTGGAGATGTAGTTCACATGATTGGCTGATTGCTTAGCATGGCCTTGAGTTTGATCAATCCCCAATACTGGAGAGAAAGAGAAACTGTGGGTGGGAAAAGAAGGAGGGAGAAGAGAAGAAGGACTAAGAGGCAGAAGAATGAGAAAGAGAAGGGGGAGTATGCTGGCTAGTTTTATGTCAGCTTGAGTCATTTTGGAAGAAGGACCCTCAATTGAGAAAATCCTGCTACTAGATTGGCCTGTGGATGAGCCACAGGCTTATATTTTATTTGATATATTTTCTTAATTAGTGATTGATTGGGGAGAGTCCAGCTCATTGTTGGTGGTCCCATCCCAATAGTCCCATTGGGCTGGTGGTTCTGGGTTCCATAAGAAAGCAGGCTGAGCAAGTCATGCTTACTGCCAGTAAGCAGTGTTCTTCCATGGCCTCTGTTTCAGTTCCTGACTTGAGTTCTTGTCCTAACTTCCCTTCATAATGGACTGTACCTGGAATTGTTAAAAAAAAAAAAAAAACAACAAAAAAAAACCTTCCCAAAGGTGCTTGGTGTTCTATCAAGGCAATAGAAACCCTAACTAAGACAGAGAGGAAGAGGAAGAATAGAGAGGAAAAAAGGAAATATTTAAAAAGTATATAGCCATCTATAAGATCTCAGCCCACAGAATACAGGACAACTTCTTTAACCTGAGCAAGGGAACTTAGATAAAGCCTGCATTTATATTTAATGATAAAATGTTTAGTATTTTACCCTCTAGACAAAGAGCAGAAGAAAATGCTTCTCCTTCGCTGTTGATAGTGTGGAGATACTAGAAAATGCAATATGACAAGGAAAAGAAACATGAGGGTGGGGGGAGGCACTGACAGGGCAGACATGGCAGGCATGGCTCTGTCTTCTTCCCAGACAGGCTGATCTCAACAGGGATTCGTTAGAGAACTCTTGACTGCTGAATTAACACACATGTTCAGCAAACTCACAGGATAAAAAACATATTTACAAAACTGTATTTCTATTCAATGACAAAGAAATATTGGGAACTAACAAACATCATTTATGATGAATCAAACACACATGGGAAACTCATCTTTAAATCTAATATAGTTAAAAGGCATAAACCCAGGCTGGAGAGATGGCTCAGAGGTTAAGAGCACTGGCTGTTCTTCCAAAGGTCCTGAGTTCAATTCCCAGCAACCACATGGTGGCTCATAACCATCTACATTGAGATCTGGTGCCCAGGCATATATGTAGAACAAATACTGTATACATAATAAATAAATAAATAAACAAACAATGTTTTTTTTAAAAAAGGCATAAACACCCAAACCTCCAACATGTTGAGGTATATTAACCACACACAAAAAAAAAAAAAAAAAAAAAAAAAAACCTGAGACCAGGCTCTCTAAAAAGAAAGTAATCTCCCATCTCACACCTGTCAGAACGGCTAAGATCAAAAGCTCAAATGACAGCACATGCTGGCAAGGGTGTGGAGAAAGGGGAACCCTCCTCCATTGCTGGTGGGAGTACAGGCTTGTTCAACCACTATGGAGGTCAGTCTGGCAATATCTTAGAAAACTTGGAATAGCTCTGCCTCGGGACCCAGCCATACCACTTCTGGGTATACATCCAAATGACTCCTGACTGAATCACAAGAAAATTTCCTCATCTATGTTCATAGCAGCCTTATTTGTAATAGCTAGAAACTGGAAACAACCCAGATGTCCCTCAACCGAAGAATGGATTAAAAACTGTGGTACATCTACACAATGGAATACTACTCAGCTATCAGAAACAATGAAACTATGCAATTTGCAGCCAAATGGATGGAACTAGAGAAGCTCATCCTGAGTGAGTTAACCCAGACTCAGAAGGATGCACATGGCATCTATTCACTTATAGTTGGATTTTAGCCATATAGTACAGGATATCTATACTACAATGAAGCACCAAAGGGAACATGGACATAGACTTTTTCATTTTCTCCCTGTCAATGAGACACTTTTCCCTAGTGGTGCTGCCTTGTAGGCCCCCAGTGTATGAGGAGGCTCTTGGCCCTCATATGACTGCTGAACTGGGGTGGGGAACTGTTATGTGGAGTGGGATGGAAGGGTTAGGGGGTAGATGGAGGGAGGGCAGGACTGGGAGGGGTGGAAAGAGGACACTATGATGGAGATGTAACCTGAAGCAATAAATAAACAAATTAAAAAAAAACTCTATCAATAATCCTAAAAAAAAGAAAGTATTCTCAACCCAAAAATCATAAGCTGGAAAAATACATTTATTTTATCTATTGGGGAAAACACGCCATAGTGCATGTGTGGTCAGGGGACAATTTCTGGATGCTGGTTCTCTCATTCCACCAGTGGGTCCCAGGAATCAAACTCTGGTAATCACACCAGATTTTGACAATCTGGTGGCAAGTGTCTTATCTGTTGGGTCATCTTGCTGGCCCCAAATCATAAAGGCACTCAAGCCCAGTGCTGGAAGGACTGGGTTTTGCTCTGTGGATCTGCTGTGTAAAGGGTCAGAAGAACCTCGTTGTCAAGAGTTAGTGGCTAGAGAAAGATGGTTGCTGGAAGACTCTCAGGGAATACCACATAGGGCCTCTAGATAGCTGAGGTTCAGAGACTCACCCTGTCTGAGAGAATGGGAAGACTCTCAGGGAATACCACATAGGGCCTCTAGATAGCTGAGGTTCAGAGACTCACCCTGTCTGAGAGAATGGGAAGACTCTCCAAGATGTTGATTGCCATCCTAGACATGTTCTAAGTTTGAAAGTGCTTTGCTCAGGGGGAGGAGGAGACTGTGTGGATCTGAGATGATCTTTGGAGAGGATGAAATGCTAGATAAAGACAGGGTGGGGGGAGACGTGGCTACTGGGGCACGCAGCCCTCTCTCCTAGTTCCAGAGCCTTGTTTCTGGGCTTCAGTTTCTTCTTCCCATCCTGCTCGCTCCTGTCTCATATGGAGTATCGCACCCTAACCCTTTCACAAAGGACTCCATCCTGACCCAGCTCCTTGCAGCCAACTTCCTCACACATGCCCAGGCACCCATGTAGCAAGCCACATGTCCCTTTGACACCCAGTGGCAGGCCCCCCTGGCCCTCTCCAGAATAAAGCCCACAATGCAGCCCGTTCTTCTTCAGCCGCCATGTCCTCTGTCCATACGTGGCTATCTCTACAACTGGACCTTTATTTTATTTTTCTGTCCCTATTACTTTTCCAGTGATCCCTCTCCTCACACAAATGATTCTATCTCCAAAGCCCAAGTTGTGCTTGTGTGCTACAGCTGATGCCTCCAAAAAACTACCAGCAGCTTTAGGACAATGCATCCTTTGACACTCCCAGTGAAACTATGGCTGCTGGCAAGTAAACACACACAGGACTGCTTACACAGAGGTAGGTGTGGGGGAAGGGGTTGGAGAATACCTTTCAGGTCAAAAGTGTTCCCAGAGAGGCTGGGTAGGCTGATATAAAGCCAAATGAAATTCCCAAAGGAAAAGAAGCAGATGGTAGGAAGTTGCCATCAGAAACTTCTCCCAGCCACCCCTTAGATCATGCAAGTTATTCACAGAAAGTTCAGAATATGGGGTAAATCGCCATCCCAGTCTCCACTAAGAACAGTGCAAAGGAAAAGGAGAAAGCTGTACCCCTCACACACACCAACAGGCCCCATTCAAACCTGGAGTAGAGGGAGTGACAGTTCCTGCCAGCTGATACTTTCTCCATTAACAATGAAATTGGACCAAACCTAATTTCTAGGAATACCAAAACAACTGGGAAATGATTTTCCCTTGAAATCACAGCTGTCAATGTAGGCCTTTCAGTCTCAGCTAAAAAATGTTGCTTGGGTTAAAAGACAAGAAATGTGACCATTTTCTTCTTCCCCGTCTCAATCAATCTCTTTCCGCCCTCCTGCTTCCCCCTACCCTAAAAACTCCTCTCTCTCTCTCTCTCTCTCTCTCTCTCTCTCTCTCTCTCTCTGCCTCTCTCTCTCTCTCTCACACACACACACACACACACACACACACACACACACACACACAAATTCTAAAAGCTCACAACTTCCTTCTCAGCTGAAAGCATTAAAAATAATCACAAGTGACGTTTAAGATGGAGATGGGTGAAAAAAACAGCAGCCAAAGTTGGAGCATAAACAGTGTGAGAGAAAATGCAGAACAGCGGTGGACACATGTGGAGGCTCCTCGTCACATGGCTAAGCCATGAGAGCCTCCAGCATGGCCTAAAATGAACACCACACTGTAGCCTGGTGTCAATTTAAATGCATTGAACACCAGAAAAATGCCCCCGCATGCAGCTTCAAACTTGTACAGCACATTTCCACTCAACCCAACGAGATTGCCTGTCACAGCTGACACGGCTTGTCAAAAGTTATCCTTCACTGCTCATGGGCAACACGGAGGGTCAAAAGACCAAGTACAATGGTCCACCCCATCCCCGTTTTCCCTCCTTCAGAGCAGCAGATATTGAACTCTAAAATGACAAGACAGAACAGGTTGAAACGGCTGCCAAAGAAACAGAAGCTGTCCAAGGCCGCTGATCTTTGAGGGAAAAACTAGCCACACGTGCATGTCAGGGCTGGGATCATCCTCTTGACAACTGCACACAAAGAAGTCGTGGCCAGCATGGGGACAGTGCAGGGACCTTGGTTCTGGCAGCACAGCCAGGATACATGCTTGGAAACTGCACTACAGACACAAAGCCACATGTCTACACTGTACCTGCAGAACCAGAGTGGGGTGAGGACGGGCTCCTTACCTCGACAATATCCTTCAAAAGGCTGGCTGTGATGTAGTCTGACAAAAGAAGGGAATTCAGAGACCCACTGTGACAGGAAATAAGACTATCACCCCACATAGTTAAAGTTCCCAGACAGAGCAGACTCAGAGGTAGTGATGGTGGGGGCTGGTGCTGGGGAAGGCAGAAGGCAGAGTTGGTATTTAATGTGAACAGTCTTGGCTTGGGATGGAGCACTCCTAGGTGATGGATAAGGACAAAATAAATGTTAATGGCAGAAACTGCCACTGAGAATGAATTCTTTCAACATAGCCATGTGTTCACTGTGAATCAGCAGAGCAAGGGTGCTGATCCAGCCTATAGTTATGTTTCCTCCGGCACAAGAGGCACCCAGGAAGAGAGAACTATCAGGCATGAACCTAGCTCTGCTTTGGAGACTCTTCTGATGCCCATCAAGGCTAGACAGGTGCATGAAAATGTCCTGGGACACAGACATGTGGGCCCATGGCAGCACCTGCCCTGAAGATGGCTGAATGAGAGATTATTTAAACAGCAGTCATCTTGGACCTTTTCAATAAGAACAAACACTGATAGTCTATGGAGGTAGAATGTGTGTGTGTGTGTGTGTATATATATGTGTACATATATATATGTATACATATATTATATATACATATATATGTATACATATATATATACACATACACACACACACACACACACACACACACAAGCAGGAGATAGTACTTTCCTACATAGTATGGTCTGGGGGTGACACGTGAGAGGGAGATGACATTCTTAGACACAAAGAGGTCAAAATCAGTCAGAAATACACTTGCTTCATATAATATAATATTCTAGAAGTTCTCAACCTTCCAAATGCTGTGACCCTTCAATAAAGCTTCTCATGCTGTAGTGACTCCCAACTATAAAATTATTTTCATTGCTATTTCATAACTGTAACTTTGCTACTGGTATGAATGATAATGTAAATATCTGGTATGTGACCCCTCTGAAAAGGTCGTACAAACCCCTCTCCTGAAAGCGTTACTACCCACAGGTTGAGAACCACTATTCTAGAACCTTGAGGATGTGCAACGTCTCCAGGACAGGGCACACCTGAGACCAAGTCCAACCTAATCCAAGGATAAATACGGGATAACAAACGCACCCAGCGAAATGAAGGGCCAAGCACGCCTCTCCCTTTTGCATCATTTTCAGTCATTTTTACCTACCTGGAGCATCTGGACTGACTAGAATACTTCCAAGGACTTCCTAACAAACCTCAAGGACCACAGCTTCCCCACTAGACCTAATATATTGAAGGAGGAACTGTTTCCATCTGTGACTGCTACAGCAGATCTGGCTGGCCACGGTCACCCCCATCTTCTGAAACAGTGTGCAGCACAGTTAAACAAAATGAACTACTTTAGATAGATGGTGTCCATGATGTCTGCCATGGCAAGTCTGTGCTCAGTTACAATACAATCCTACGTGCAACGATCACACCAAGTCCTGTTTGTTACCAGATGTTTGTTACTCCAGCTAAGACTGGCAGAGAACAAGCCCTCAGTATGATTCCTCACAATACCTGCTGATGATCTTCAACATGGCTACAGGCAGAAGGAAGCTTTGATAATGGCCAAAGCTCACTGTTACTTTCCATAAGACCTTCTATGAACTAACTGGTATTCCTGGACCTCCCTGAGCATAATAAGAATGGAAACCACTTCAATACTTACACAGTGGTACCTGTCAAAACCCTTTCCTGGGCCTGCACTTCATACCCTGTCTTTGGGCTGTTAGCACCTCCATCCCTGCTGGTAAGACAGGGAGGAACAGTTCAGCCCAGGCCTACTTTGTGTCAGTAGACTGTTGTGGGCCCTCAATTCAGCAGTGAGCCAGCCAGTGATTCTTTCTTTCTCTATGCTGTAGTTAAATGGAACAGAAGCAAATGAATCAAGATGTTGCATGCAAGTTTGAGGCTTTGCAAGCTGTTTTCTAAAGTGCAACATGGTCCACATAAGGCTTTAGGTTTGCAGGTCAGACTGTCTTGTTGCAACTCTGCCATTCTGATGCTGGAACAGAGCACGGTCACATGTGATCAAGTGTTCGTGGCTGCGTTCCAACAGAACCGTGTTCACAAAGCAGTGGTTAGCCTGAGAGCTGCTGACAGCCAACTCGTGTGTGAGGCAGTGAGAAGCAGAGTGGGAAACTGAAATGGAATGCCACACCAGGGATGAGGGCTATGGAGTGCCCAGTACAAGGCAGACAAAGCACGAAGTGGGAGATACTTGACAAGCTTGAGGAACAGCCAAAAGAGCAGCATGGTAAGAGCAGAGAGACTGAGGAAAAGTGAGGAGAATGAAAGAGGAAGGAAGAGGTGCTTTGGCCTGGTGGCCACAGGGGCCAGTGGTCTTTTTGGAGATCTCTAGCTTTAGTGTAGCATTGCTGGCTAACTATGAACACTGAAGAGCTATTGCAATGAGATCACGCTATCTTAAATAATCAGCATATTCTAATGCCAAATAGTGTTAACTATTCCATATGTTCAAATAATCCTGCCTCATACATAGATTAGCGATTACTGTGCTGGATAAGAACCTACCACCAGAGAACCCACTGTTAAGCCATGCATCAAGATCCCAGTATCTGCTTGTGGCTTCTGATGCCCTTTCATTGCTTTTCAAACCCCAAACCAAAGTCCCCCAGAGTCTCTGGGTCTTTGTCCTCCTGTCAGGCTGTCATCAACTTTCCAGTTTTCCTCTGGAAGCCTCAGGCAGACCCCACATGTACCACCAGCATGCTGCCTTTGGTGGCCAGTCTCAGGGACAGTGATGCAGCATTTCCCTCTCCTGACAACCTGTGCCTTGCTCAGTGTATATTTCCCAATATGATTTCCAAGCTCAGATCTTACTCTGGTAAGGAATGGAAACATCCATTGCTCTGACCCTTCGCACCCTGGTGTTCATGTCACCATCATTGGCATAAGGTTTGTCCTGTTCCGCATGTGCCAGGGGCAGCAAAACATTGACAACCATCCAGTTAACCTGCACAGAAGAGGGAGTGGCAACAAGAATGCCATGGCGCCCCCACACTATGTGTCTTACTTGCTTCTGAGAGTCATCTCTGGCTGGGGCAGCCATCCCAGCATAACTCTGCCCTTCTTACCTGCTCAGCATCTCTTAGCCACACCTGTCCTGAGAAGGCCTAGGTGTTAAGTGTGCTGTGGACACAGGTTCTTATGGCCACCAGCAGCCAATGTTCAAGTGTGAACACCATAGGGACATCATGTTTGTTAGCCATGCTTCATTTCCCTTTTGTTAGCTGCCATGACTCACTGTATGCAGATAGGAAGTGAAATCAAAGTCTCTGGATTCCATATCCATCACGGCTGAAGAAGGTGGAAAGCTGTCTAGGGTAGAGCCCAAGTGAGTCTCATTGCCCTTGGCTTCCAAAAGTTTCACACCCTTCATTTAAGAATCACCAAAAACTACTGAGACAATTAGCACACTTAAGAATATGTTTAACTAACATAAAGAAATGGGCAAGAAGGTGAAGGAACAGACTATTAAGTAGAAACACTAAATTGGAGTGCATCAAATTATATGCAAAGAGATTAAGCCTTGTTTTTAATACACATAAAGCATTTTAAGCATAAGATAAAAAGGCATGCCTCAGTACCCCAGCTTTCCAACAGAATGCACTCAATCCAAGCCATTCTTATGATCTCAAAGCAGTGTTACTCGCTTTACTCGAGACATCTTATTATTTATACATTTACACCGGGAGAGGGTAGAAAGGCAGTAGTATATCTTGTAATGAGAAAGCCACCCCACTGACGCAGGCGTCCAGCTAACTCGGGATTTCTCCCTGTCTTCCTTCCACTACAACCCAACTCCATGTATAACTAACTTCAGTGGGCCCCTCTGTGTAGAGACTATTCTACACTCTGCTCCGGGCTAAACATTCTTCTGTGTATATACTAGTAAATTCAACAGCCTCTTTAACATCTGAGAACGAATTACTGACAAGTCATTTTTTCGTCCCGTATTGCGAGTCAACATGGCAACCCTGTTTTTTTTCTATTATAAACATGTACTGTACCCCAGCTCCGAGTCATTCTAGATGCTGATACAAGATTCATAATGGCTGTCAGAATCTGCAATTTTCCTTTTTGTTTTATGAGGTCAGGCAATATTACATGCACTCATATATTCCATTTTCCCAGCTGAAAACCTTCTCATTTGAGCCCGACAGGTTGAGGGAGCCATGATTTTGCAACCTCGTGTGTGAAACACGGCACAAGGGGGCAGGTGGCTAACCCCACATTCTCCTCTTGCTCTTGTCCACTGGCAACAGTAAATTAAACTGTCAAAAATGGAATTGTCCTGTCATCAACAAAGCTATAGCTTCACCAGTACTGCAACATCAGATATATTTCTAATTCTGCATTTCCCTGCACCTGTAATTTCATCAGAAATTCGCACTGGACCATGGTGAGAAGCTGTCCAAAGGACACTGCCATTGTGAATTCCTTTAGAGGTTCAACATGACATTTCAAAGGCAGAAATTAATGAACAATTCCAGCAATTTGTAATATATATAAAAAGGGTGTTCAGCGCAAGGTCTTGGCCTTCAGTGGGACCCTTTAAAAGGGTAGACGTGCTAACGTGGGTATGACATGCTGTGTGGCATGTTGGGGAGGAAATTACACGCCTTTCTCTGGAAACAAAGCAAAACACAGAAACCCTGGTGGCAGCAGGCAACCCACCTGCAAGTTACTTAATGGTCATAGTCTGGGCCATGGCCTGGAAAGCTATGAAAACTGCTTAGGGTCAGGGAAAGAATGTGAAAAGACCTTTTCAGATCCCATTCATGTGTACAGTAACTGGCTCTTAAGTTAAAATGTTATGGGACAATTTACTGTGACCTTAGCTGTTACTCAGAGCTGTTGTTTTGTGCTGTGTGTGTGTGTGCACACATGCGTGTGCATGGTTGAGGATGTAGAGACCACAGCTCAACATTAGGTGTCTCCCTCTGTTGTTCTCCACGTTACTTTTTAGTTTTAGTTTTGTGTGTGTGTGTGTGTGTGTGTGTGTGTGTGTGTGTGTGTGTGTGT
>CAJQZJ010004755.1:1883024-1957025 GCA_907164525.1 Lophiomys imhausi
TGTGTGTGTGTGTGTGTGTGTGTGTGTGTGTGTGTGTGTGTGTGTGTATGATGAGTCACCTAATGTGGGTGCTGGGAACCAACTCTAAATCCTCTGAAAGAGCAGCAAACACTTCTAACTGCTGGGCCATCTCTCCAGCCCCTCTACCTTAGTTTTTAAGACAGGGGCTCTCACTGAACCTGGAATACACTGATTTAGTTAGACTGGCTGTCTGGCAAGCTCCAAGTATCCTCTTGTCTCTCCCTCCCCAGTGCTGGGATTAGAGGTCTGGACTACTGTGCCTGGTTTTTTCACGTGGATGTGAAGGATCTAAACTTAGGTCCTCATGCTTAAGCAGCAAGCCCTTTATACACACACACACACACACACACTCACACACTTAGGCACGCAGGCACATACAATATGCATACAAGCCTGTGCTTACACGCTATCCATACCCAAACTTATTTTTCCTAGGTAATTCTTCCTCAATGGTCCTTCTTCAAGGACAGAAGTGCCTTCTTCCTTCCCAGGATTTAAGTTTGGTTCAGATCTCTGAACTTCAATAAATTACTCCCTTATTAGTTAAAAACATCAAAGCTGTCTCTGTGTCACAGGCCCCCCACAAGCAGCCTTAGAACCTTCTGACACCCAAGAATGGCCTGTACCCTCTGAGTGGTCCTATGAACTTTCAAGTGAAAAAGGAACACTTCTGACACTCTCCAAACAAAATAATGTCACAAGTACCACCATTATTAATGAAATGCTGCATTCAAATACTGTTATGTGTCATCCCTACAAAAACTCATTGCATATCAATCATTCTGCTCAAGACAGAAAGTTAAATTGAGATGAGGAATCATTTCACAGCTTAATACAGTCAAAGAGACTCAATATTCCTTTATTAATTCTCATTTAATATCACTTTAAATTGCTGCCATTATTATCCTACCGCAGACGAAAGATTCTGTGTAATTAGTCTGTATTAAGCCCTTTTTATTTATAAGGAGCCAAATAAACAAACCCACTTTAATTACCTGGGCTCCACAATATTGATCTGAGCATCAAAATTTAATATGACTTTATTTCAAATTTCCATATGACTAGTATTTAAATTTGTTCCAGCAATAACAATTTTGCAGGCACAAATGACTTTTCATTCAAAGTATGTAAATTACTGCCAGCGCCAGGCGCAGAGCACTTGGTGCCCACAGCATGTTTACGGAGACCTCAGGGGCCTCACTGCTGTGCGAGCTGCCCCCTGGTACGGCAGGAAAAGCCACCAATTACCAAAAGAGACAAAAGTCAACGAAGACAGGGGTCTTCTCCCTCCCAAACCATGTTCTCTCCCACTTCAGTACATGGTGTTAACGACATACAAATTTTGAGGTCATTAAGTATAAACAGGAATGGAAAGGCAGGCAGGAGGAAGGCGGGGTATGCTCACGTCAGCATTTCAAGTACCCTCCTAATCCCACAGTGCAAGTTCCAGCATTATTGTCTCAATTTAACTTGCATTAGTACCTAGCACCTTGATTACACTGTTGGGTGGTAATCTTCGCCAGCACATGCCGTCATTACTTATGTCAAGCCTCTTGAGTTGTTATGAATACTACGTTGTTTTACGAGAGAGAGGAAATTAGTGCCAGTCCCCTAGAGTTTTGGGTGCTTAACACACAAGCACTGCGCGGCCCTCACAAATCCCACAACAAATCCTTGTTTAGTGCCACGCGGAGATAAGGACTTTGCAGCAACGCTGGAGCATAAATAACTCATGTCCCTCTTTATTTGTAAATGTCAGAAAGAAAAAAAAATCGCCCTCTTTAATGTTGCTTTTCACACAAACACAGCAGAATGTGTGCGGCTAGTCATATGTGTTGTGTGTATACCCACCCACCCTACTCTCTCTCTCTCTCTCTCTCTCTCTCTCTCTCTCACACACACACACACCAGTTGAGTAAGATATTTGAAGTGAGGCCTCAGAACCATGCTCACACACAAAACAAAGAAATGTCCACAACATGTGTACAAGGATTGCTGTAAAATGCTGTTTTGAATGTATTTTTAATAAAAATAAACTTATCAAATCCAGGGGAAACACATGGCCGTAACGCCAGCCTTTCCTCGGGAGGACAATAAAAGAGGGAAGATGTTGCTGCCACGGAGTGAGTGTGTTCTCCAGGTTTTTTAAATATGATCCACTGTGTTGTTGAAAAGAATTATTTTCTGGTATTGTAGGGAATCCTTGCATTGTCTGTTTATTCTGTTTACACAGAAAATGAAACCTACACTATGAATAGGTGAACTCTCTGGGGAGAAGATGGAATTCAGAAAGATGTACAGATGGGGAAAGGGGCCCATGAAAACGGAATATAAATTAATGTGCCCTCCACAGTCACATCTGGAATGGAACAAGCCAAATAAATAATTTTGACATTAAAAGAAATTAAAAATCAAGCACCGCAAATAGTAGAATAAGTTTTTTTTAAGAAATAATATCATTAAGTTTACAATATGTTTGAAATGGCATTTAAAATAATCAGTAGACACAGTTCCCAAGTGGGGTCTGGATTTGTCATCTTTTTTTCTCCCTTTCAAGGACTAAAAAATACACTACTTAAAATATTGCTCACCCAGAAGTCCGCATCTTGCCTTTTACAGCTTTTCTTTTTTAGTTTAGAACAAAACATGTTCACGATTTGCATGTTGAATCTGCTCATGTTTAATTTAGCCAAACACCGCAAGGGTCTCAGAAGTCAGAGGAGAATTAACCATAGGTTTGCTACATAGTGGAGAAGCTGGGGCCCAAATTTAAGGGTACCGCCCCCAAACCATGATTAGGTTCCGTCTTTCCTCTTGATCCTGTTGTCATCTTTGTTTATGCAGTTTGGGGCAGACTAAACAAAATAAGAAAGTCTTTGCCAGCCTTGCTGGAGGCGGCTGGAGACATCATTATGAAAGTACTAGAAGGCCTGGCAGTCACAGCATAAGTGCAGGGCAGACTTGGGGTCCTGCTAGGAGTACCCCTCTTCCAAGAAGGTTCATTTGGGTACCCAGAGTAGGCAGAGCCCTAGGGGGCCACTCCTTTCAGGAACCACACAGAGAAAGTAGAAGCCCCAATATGTCTGCAAATGAAGCCAATTTTGAAAAATGGCTTCTGACAGCCCTATAAAACTTGCATGAAGTGACCGAGTGGGTGCCCAGAGCCCGCAGACTGACCACCAGCCACATGTCTGAGAAAGCACACATCAGCCGGTGCAGATCCTGAAAGTGACCAGACTCTTTGGCAGCCCAGGCAGATGTATCTGCCACCGAGCATTCACTGTCCACTGCATATGCAAAGAATTTTCTTTTCAGAAGGTAAAATATTTTTTCTGAGTGTAACAACAGGCATGACTTATTTCAGAATTAAGTGCTAGGCTCTCTGGTGCTTGGGGAAATGTAAACTACAATTTTTACTTCAAATCCACAATCCACTTCACTAGCTGTGCTCTCCAAAGGCCCTGAGCAGCCCCTTTAAGGATGATGAGCATCTTAGAGAGCGCTTTGGTAAATCACGCAAGCAAGCAGCAGGGAGGAGACAAAGCCATTTCTCTCCACATTTCATAAAATCAGTAAATTGATTTATAAACTGCTTTGGGTGGCAAATAAATACCAAGCTACAAAAGCATAGCACCAACTGCCTTCTAAAATCCAGACCTCCTGTGCTCCCAGTTGGATGAGATGGAGGGCACCCTGTACCCCACCCCAATGCCACCCCGCCACAGCGCACGCTAACAAAGATAAGAAAGCCATCGGAGCAACGCGCAGTTAGCACAGGCAATTGGTAGCATAAGCAGCACTTTTCAAACTACAGAATAATCTCAGTTTCAAATTACATAAAAATAATTGGCGATTTCAATACAGCACTTAAATAAAGGAAAGTTTGCTGCCTTGGAGTGTTAGTGCTGGTATTTTTTTGTGCCCAACAAGCTGCCCATACAAGAGGCGGTGTGCCTAATATTCTTGCCAACAAAGGCATTTGAAATTAGCAATTGCTTTTAGAAACTTTAATTACAATTTTAAAATGCTATTTCTGCTCTATAATAGATTCCAATTGTTTCAGTATTATCTGGCTTGCAAATAAAATCTACAGTAGATGACAATATTCCCAGGATTAATCACTCTTGAAATTCTAATATGCTCTTGAAATACCAAATAAAAAAGACAGCAATGTTGTTGATGTACTGAAAGCTTCTTGCTTTTTGCAGTTGGCTATTATTATGCATATCCAGGTAGAAAGTTAATTAACCCAAAGCTTAAGCTAATTATGATAGCAGAATGCTATCAACCCAACGCGCTCAGTCAGACAGCTGTCCGGAATTTCATTTGCTAATCATTTGTCTTTTGGCTGAGCATATGGAACATTTTCATGCTATCAGAGGAACAACAAACAGCTGAAAATCATTAACTAAAAACAATGTGCATAAAATCAGAAGCAGTTTTTTATAAAGCTTTGTGTCAGACAAAAAGCCAGATCCTTGCCCTATAAAAATTAATGATTATTTTGGTTCTTGTCACTTAAAAATTTTCACCTGATAGCGTGACAAGAATTCAAGTTGCATCCATTTCCTGCTTATGTGAGCCTGCAAAAATATCCTAAAGTTTTAGTGGGCATTCTAAGAACTGGGTTTGGGGAGATTATAAAATATTGGTTCAGTGCCACTGACCTAAAGGTCCTCTTTGTATACTTTCTTTCAAACCTCAATTTCCATACACTCCTATTTGGAAGATGACTCTGAGTTACAAGGTAAAAACGCATAAAATACACTTGCGCACATTCCCTGAGCAATATGTGACATTTCTGAGACCATCCAGAAATCTGTGCAGACACCAGAAAGACACACAAATCACAGCAAAAAGTTCACCTCAGTGTTGAGTGACAGGAGAGGAGGCTTGGCCACTCTTCTCCCGCTGCCTCTCAACATGTTAGCCTTTCTTTGCATCCCAGTTGCATTGCTGGATGACAAGAGAAAATGCCAAAGACAACAGGAATGTTGTCCTTGGCTCCGTGTGGTCACTTCAGGACCAGCGTCCACCAGTGTTTTGCTATCTGTGCTGACTGCGGGCTGGACTTCCCAAAGCACACTTCTGAATCTGCTCAGGCAAGGCAAACACACATTCGACCATCACCCAACCTGTGAATCTCCCAGAAACTACAGGGGTCTCCCTGGGCAGGTTTGCCAATTTAAGATACTGTGGCCACAAAGCTGTCATCACAATTGAAGGTCGGAGGACACATGTTTTTTTTGACACAAGTGGGTAAGGAGTGTTTTTGGCGTCTTCCTCCAGTCTCTGTCATAATACTTTTTCCCCCCTATTAAGAAAGCAATAAGGATGAAGATTTTTTTAAAAGCATGCCTGATTCACTAACGGAAATACTGGGTCACTGGATGAATAGGCAGTGACCTATTCATTCTAGAATGGAGTTTAGAATGGAGAGGAAACTTTTTTTCCTTCCAGGGGAAGGCTGAGGTTTAGCTTTTCACATGAGGTGACATGTGCAACTGTCGCCAGTCAGAGGCTCAGCGGAGTCTGATTAATTGTCAGCCCATCGGGACATCTGCTGGTCACGGGCCACTGAGCTGCGGGGAACTTCCATGTCTGTGATATACCACTGTGACAAAATCGACTCTTGATTTTACTGCAGTGACCATGGGAGTCTTGAGACTGTGGATCTCTTGTCTTAGCTCTACTGTGAAGCTTGGGAAGACTTGGAATGCCAACTTGCTCTTTTCAAGATGAAGGTCACATGGCAGATGACCTCTCAGGGACATCTTCAAAGAGTTCTGTTTATTATGTACCATATTAAAAAGATATATAAGGGACACCCCCCACCCAAGATCTAACTCTAGGATCCACCATTGTATGTGGGCCCCTCTAGGGAACTCTGAAAGGAAGAGCCCCTGAGTGTCCTAAGTCCCCATACAAAGGGCAAGAGCCAGACAAGTGCTGGTGGTTCCTTCACTTCTTCCCATGAAACTCTCCTTCTAAGTACAGCTTTGAGCCACACAAGGTCTAATGGCTGGGCTTACAAGCACACCAGCCTCCAAGTCACTAGGAACCCTTGGTTTAAATGGAAACATTCAGAAACTCAAGCAAAAGCCCTGGCTGTATCAGCACCTGCCACCCTGTCACTCGGACCACACCCACAGGTCTGGACTATGTTTGTCAGTTACTCTTTGCAAACTAGAAAGGACCCTGCCTGCTGCTCCACTGGGAAGACAGGGCCAAACCTATTACTTCAGTCATAAAGGTTTAATCATCCACAGTTCAAATGTTGATTCCTCTTCCCAATGCGCTGAATTTTTTACATCTAAGTTTTGAGTTACAAAAATGCTTTCAAATGAAAAATGCTGCTGACTAGGAAGGTATGCAGGGGCTACTTACATCTGGTTCTTGGAGCCTTTCCTTTTCCTTCCCAAAGGCTACGTGCTCAACACTGATATTGATATTAATATTAATTTGTCATTAATACTAATGTTTCACTAACCAACTAGGAGTATTTTGAAATACCCAATTTCTCTAGATAGTTAAATCTCCAGTTTGCTATGGAAAATGTTTTCTAATTACAGCTTCCTGGGAAGCCATCAGACAATGCGGCTAGGGTCCCTATTAATTCAGGACTTGTATGGGAAATGGACCACATCTGAGGGGGCCACCTAGGCAGGTCACAGCCAGTTCCTGTGCTCAGGATGCTATAGGACAGCTGAGAGCCAAGCAGGCCATTCTGAGGGCAGCCTGTCTGGGCAGCGAGAGGCAATGCACATGTCTACTTAATCTGATTAATTTAATTTGGAAATGAATAGTCAAAGGAAAGGAATGCGTGTTGCTTTTGCTAGTTCACAGAGGGAAAAAAAAGGGGGGAGACCACCTGCATGACCCCTTCATTGAAAAGGTGCCTCCAGAGTGGGCATATTCTACCCAGCTGAGCTACCCAGGGCACACTTTTCCAGTATGTTCATGAGTGTGATGTGAAGTTCCAGTGTCACTTGTGGGAAGCATGCTGGACTGGCTGCCTCCTTCCCTGCCATCTCCAGTACCTTCTATGTATATTTCCTGATCCACCACATGTGGCTGGAACCTAAACAAGTAAGTTTGTAGAACACTTCCCCAGTGAAGGTGTTCTTTGGGACCAGAGCTCTGTGCAACGGTAGCCATGGGTGTGTGAACAATGAAGTGGCAGGCTCGGAGAGAGATGCTTCAGGCTGCAGTGCTCCTGAGATGAGGACACAGAGACAGTGCTGAGTCACAGGCATTCGCGATTCAGTGTGAAAGGAGGCCCTAGGCTACGGTGCTTTGTCATATTATAATACTGTAGACATAAGTGGAAAATGGCTTCTCCCAGCCTTAAGAGGAGAAGAAGCATCAGGTCTGTAGCAGACACTTAGACACATAGGCATTGAGAAAGACCAAGGCGGGGTGGAAGAGCAACCAATATGGCACCTTCTCCCCACATCTGTCAAGATACTATTCTGTGGCAAGGAAGAGGAGACAAGAGGAGAACTGTAGTCACTCTCACAAAAGGCAATAGAGAAGTGGCTTCTCAGAGGAGGACACAGGCTCACTCTCACATGAACCTTTGGCTGCAGCCCAGTGAATGAAGTAGGCATGCAGCATGTAAGCAGGCAAACATCTGTGTAGAGTTGTCTCTTGGGTAGGGAGGGGACTTATCATCTCGCTTTGGAAGAAGAGGGAAGAACAAATCGGACAGTGGCAGGAAATACTTTAATGGCAACACCTTGGGTTATTATGTGACTAGGAGACAGGGCTATGCAGAGTCTGAACAGGTGACTCTAGGGAAGGTGAGTGAGAAAAGCATGAAGAAACCATGTCAAATAGATAGCATGATCCAGTGGCTGAAGACACCATCAAAGTCTTGCATTAAGCATCTGCATGGGAAGACTCTAAATAAAAGGGTACTAGCTCTATGGAAAGGGCAGGAAAGAGAGGGGACCGGGAAGAGTAAACCTCAGAAACAAGGACCCCTGTGAAAACAAATGCAAGGAGATATTGGAATTGTAACACAAAAAACAAACATGCCAACAGCCATCTAATGAGCAGTGGTTCTCAACCTGTGGGTCGTGACCCCTTCCTTGTGGATCAAAGGTCTTTTTTACAGGGTTTGTATATCAGATATCCTGCATATCAGATATCTGCATTACAATTCATAACACCAGCAAATTTACAGTTATGAAGTAGCAATGAAAATAATTTTATGGTTGAGGTCACCATAACAACTGTATTAAAGGGTGGCAGCATTAGAAAGGTTGAGAACCATTGCATTAGAGAAAATCATATAAGGACTATTTGGAAATGGCTAGGTTAAGTGAAGGGCCACTGACACAGCACCCCTCTGCTTTCCTGTATACACTTCTAGGTTGTTCTGCTTGTTCACACTGGAGAGTGGTGCTCCCCTTTAGTTACTGACTCAGCAGCAGTAATGTGGGAGAACCACCACCTCAAAGGGGTTGGGGGAGGGGTGCTAAAGTGATGGCAGGCCTGAATGGCTAGCCCTGTGGTGAGGACCACTCTTGTCTACTGTGTGAGGCAGGTACCACTCGTCCTTGCAGATCGAAGCTACCTTGCAAAAAGAACAAGGAATGTTCTTTCACTGTGAGGAAGGGGCGTGGCCAGGGCCTGTCTCAAACAGCATGGACCTGAGTCTATCAGGAAACATGCTGGCTCCATGACTCACTAGAGAATCTTTAGCCAGTTTCAGACAAGAGGCTCCCAGTCCTGCACGCAGCCTGGCCATGCGTGAGAACAGGACCTTGGCCTTCCTTTTTGGCTGCATGTGTGTATGGGGCATGTTTGGCACTTAGCACATATGTGCACACATCTCCGTGCATGTAAGTCAGTTGCAGGGTGTCACAGTACCAAGTCCTTGGCCATGCTGAACCCGAGCTGGCTTCTGACAATCCACTGAAGGACATCCACTGGACGACACACATCTACTCCATCTCCACTAGAGACGATCACATGCTACTTTTCTTTTTTTTTTTTTTTTTTTTTTTTTGGTTTTTCGAGACAGGGTTTCTCTGAATATCTCTGGCTGTCCTGGACTCGCTTTGTAGACCAGGCTGGCCTCGAACTCACAAAGATCCGCCTGCCTCTGCCTCCCAAGTGCTGGGATTAAAGGCGTGCGCCACCACCGCCCGGCTACATGCTACTTTTCAAATATGAAGCTTCACCTTTTTTCAGTCTACACTGGTGACCATGTAGAGAAGTATGCGTAACCACTCTTGTGCACTGGGCCAGGCAGGTCATTGTCTCTAGTAGTTTCTCCTTTTCTTTTTCTGGAATTCTCTAAGAACATAGAAATCACTCCCTGCACCCTGGCTAGACAGAGGTGTACAAGTGGCTGGATGTAGCCCCAAGCTGCTGTTTGCTCCCCTTACCTCAAAGGCTATGAGCAGTGAAGGTATCATGTCAGCTTGGGTCTTGGATAATCCAAGACAGGGGTGGAGGGACAGGCTCAGAGCCACTGTGTGCTTTACATGGGAGACTTCTTATTAAATGATGCTTCCAGAGACTGTCATAGCCAAAAGTGATGATGTTTCTGACTGTTTTTAAAAGCTGACCTGAAAAGTAGGCAATGAAAACGAACTAAACTTGAACTTCTTCCACACACCAGAATGTGAGCAAACGGCACCCTGCGCATTTACTCAATTCTGACTCCGCTGTCTCGTGAAGTCCCCAAAGGTGTCTGGCTTTCCAGCGGTAGCTCTGCAATTTCATGCAGGGGTGAGATCCAGATGAACTTTCCACCAGAACGTGGCCACAACAACGGTACAATTTGTAAGGCAGCTCCCGCGCAGCTCTGGAGCTCAGGCATGTGGGACTTCCTGGGACCTGAGTCCTAACATGGTGTGCTGGAAGGCCTCTCCCTGATACAGTTCAAGCATCATCAGCTGTTCAGCACCTTCCTGCATACTTATCTCAAGAGCCAGGGGAGAGAACAATTCGACAAACATTAAGGGAAAGCCATTGGAAATGCATACTGGGGGCCCTAATCACAGCCCTCCTCTCGTCCTCCAACTGAAGCCCCTGCCTGGTGACACAGACCCTGTGGTAATGTCTTTGTACCTTGGTAAGTGACAGTTACCTTCAAGGTTAATTCAGCTCCACTCTGAATCAGTGGGTGGGAGCTAAGAGTTGAGGCTGGAATCTCACAACTTCCACACCCAAGCAGGGTCATGAGCTGAGATAATCGGTAGCCTGTTCTAGTTTCACACCCTGAGCTGGGCATCTTTAGAGAAACCATGTCTTCATCTTGAGCCCTTTGCAGCAGGGTCCAGCTATTGTTTCTGTGGTATACGGTTGAGCTGAAAACATTTTGTATGCTTAGGACTCTCCTTCAGTTACACATTCTTCTACATGCAGAACTACCTGCAGAAGCCTCAAAAGCCTTCCTGCTCACTCTTCAAGGGAGGCACCTTGATGGAATATTCAGGTGTGAGCAGAGATGGGAAATTTCCACATAGAAGACTTCTTTCCAAGCCCATTTTGGTTACCTTGGACCTTTTTCCTATGCACAAGTTTTAAAAATCATGAACACTAATGTGAAATATAAAATCTAAATATTTAGCTAATGACAATGACAGCCAGATTCTTTGTCGGGATCTAACCTCCAGCACAGGTCTCAGTAGTGTCTTGGAGACTAGACCTCCACTATACACATTTCTGTTAGTATTCTGATCTTCTGAAGCCCCACAGATGGCCCATTAAGCTCTGCTTACAACATCCTAGGTTTCTCTAGGACAGAGTCCCAAATTCACCCTGCTTTGCCTCCTTGCAAACCATTTCCAAATCTTACTAGGATTAGCATAGTCGGGTTTCTCACATCAACGCCCCAAATCTGGGTTCCAGTTTCCTGTACCACTTTTATCATTGGTGGGACCAAGTACCTAGCAAGAAGCAATTTAAAGGTATACTTTGGCTCGCAGTTTAAGAAAGGATATGGTCCTTCATGATGGGGAAGGTATTACACAGCAGGAGTGTGTGACAGCTGGTCGCACTGTGTGCAGGGACAAGAAGCACACAAGAAGTGGGACTCAGCTTTAACACCTCAAGACATGCTTCCATCAAGGCTTTATTCTCCTAACGATTCCATTGACTTTTTTTCTAGGGAGCAAGGGTTCAAACAAATGAGCCTGTGGAGGCCAGTTCATATTTGAAATGCAACAGGGTTGCACTCAAGCTGAATCCATACCATAACAATATCCTGGTGCAAACAAACAAACAAACAAACCAACCTAATGAAAATAAGAAGGTGGTAGGACTTAACTTCTACAAGTGTTACCTTCACCTTAGTGGTCTGGGAAAATAAAGAACATGTACTGCCTAGTGCAATTGGAGGTCCTTCTAGCTCCCAACTGGATTCTTACTTATTTACCTGAAGCAGCCATGTCTCCTGGCCTGGGTGGCTTTCTTTAAGTAATAGAATCTGTATTGGTTAGTTTTTCTTGTCAACTTGACATAACCTAAAGCTACTTAGGAAGAGGGAACCTCAACTGAAGACTTACTTCCATCAGACTGGCTTGTTGCCATGCTGAAGTGAGGAATTATCTACATTGATAATTGATGCGACAGGGCCTAGCCTAGCCCATCAATGGATGTACTTTTTCCTGTCCAATTGGTCCTGGGCTGTATAAGGAATTTAGTAAGACATAAGGACATGAGCCAGAGTGAACCACACAGAAAGAGAGAGAGCAAGCCCTTTTCTACAGCAGTGGTTCTCAATCTTCCTAAAGCTGAGACCTTTTAATATAATTCCTCATGCTGTGGTGATCCCTAACCATAAAATTATTTTCATTGCTACTTCATAGTTGTAATTTTTCTACTGTTATGAATCCAATATCTGTGTTTTCTGATGTTCTTGGGTGACCCATGGAAGGTCATTTGACTCGCAAAGAAGTTGCAACCCACAGGCTGAGAACTACTACTCTATAGTCTCTACTCCAAGGCTCCTGCCTTAATTTCCTGACCTGACTTCCTTCTTTGACAGGCTATTACCTATAAGTATAAGATTAAATAAACCTGCTCTTCCTCAAGTTGCTTCACCATGGCAACAGAAAAACAGAGTGATATCCATTTCCCCCAACCCCCCCTTTTGGAATCTTTAACAATCGCCACCAGAAAAAGACTTCAAAGATCAGAATTAAATTCTAAAGGTGGTCTTTCCAATGCTTGAGCCTGAAGTAGGTGAGGTTCCCCGATATCTCACCAACAACAGGCTGGCTGTTCCAATTTTTACATGCAGGATGACAGACAGTTTTAAGTGACCTGATGAGACAGCACTGGAGATTTACTGGCATGGAAACTTGAACCTGTGGAGTAGTGGCTATAAACAGATTTGGCCACACAGGCCCTTTTTTGAGAATTTTAAGGAAGACTAAGGAAGGCCCTGTCCTAAGAAGAATGGTGGGATGAACATACCTGCACATACCACTTCTTACCTGGTTCTGAGTAATTCTGGACCCCCCACAGATTGCAAAGATTACAGTTTGAGGTGCTGCTTCATTTTGTGAGTGGCACTGTCAAGCAGATACACTGGAGAGCTGGGCCACACATCAGCAGTACCAGGGGCAGGTGTCAGCATGCACATGGCTGCAGTACCTGTGCAAATTTCCTCTGGGAAATCCCTAAACCTAGAACACTCTACACTCCCAGCTGAAGAGAAATTTGCAGCACTTATGTGGTGTAAAGATGGAGGTAGAAGCTGGGCATATCAGTCTCCTTGACTACAGTGACTAGGTATGACCATAGCAGAGACTTCTGGATGGTCCCTGTGTTTGCTGGCCTTTCTTCCTCAGCAGTCCTATAGAAGAACTTAAAACAGTACACATTCTTGTGCAATGTTCAGAGTGAACCAACACTGGGCCACAGAACACTAATCAATGTCCAAGGATATCAGAATCCATATACAACAACTTTGAGGTACCGTAGGGAATAGAATGGAAACATATACTGCTTCCTCCTTTCTTCATCCTATACCAAAGACATGGGGACCTTTTAGAATTTACCAGGGTCAGATGTGGCTGGGAATGTAATACATGCTCAACTACCATGGTAAGTTTTCCAACACATCACAACACCAAAAGTTGCTGTGGTCCATGTCAACTGAGGGGTTGGAGAGAACTGGTGGTGGAGGATGTCATCCGTCAGTGACAGGTCCAAGTTTGGGGAGCCTTTCTATATCCAGCAAGTGCTCCAGAGGTTCTCATATCTGCAGCCTCATCACTCTTCTAAGGAGTGCTAGGACTGAGAGCCCAGTAACAGAAAACAGCTCTATACTTTCTCTAGCATTAGCAGGAGAGAAGCACAAGTCACTAGGCCATTTAAGTGGGACTGATGCTGTTTGCACGTATTTTGAGCAGCAATGAGAGAATGCCTGAGACTGGGCAGAGCATGAACAACAGAAGTTTATTTGGCTGATAGTTATGGAAGCTGGGTGCATCCAGAAGCATGGTGCTGGCATCTGGCAAGAGCCCTCGTCATCATTCCATGGCAGAATGTGGAAAGGCAAGTGGATGGGAGAGGGCTGTACATGAGCAGGATAAGCCCACTCTCACAATAACCAGGATAATTGTAGACAGCAGCATCTAGTCCCAAGGAACCACATGGCTCCTCTTATGAGAAGACCTGCATCCCAGTGCTTCAACACTGAGAATTAAGTTTACAATCATACACTTCAGGGGCCATAATGACCAGAGCAAAGCATGCCAGAGCATTAAGACTCAGCTCTCTGAGGCAATGCTCTCTGAGTCTTTTAAAAGAATAACCCCAGAGTTCAAAGAATGCAAGAGAACCAGTTGGGTGCTTCTAAGCATGTCTTAGCAATCTGATTTCAAAGAAGTACTAAATATATTTTCAAGGAACCCTTGGTTGAGTTCTTTGTACCATCAGAACATGTACTGCTCCCTGGCTCAGAATTGAAAATGTCCATCAGTGCTGATAGCCCATCTTTAAAAAGCAGAGTGGGCCCAGCCTTTCTGCCATTGCCTCGAGCTTGAAAGTGCCATAATATGACATAACAAGACTGGTTTTTGTTTGTTTGTGTATTGATTTGGTTTTAATACCCAAAGATTCAAAGCAGTTCAACTATCAAGGCCTAAGAGAGCAAGTGGCAGGCGTCTCCCTCAGATCTGTCAGCATCCAGGATCTCTACTTTTGAGATCTTTGGCAAATAGCAGCCCAATTGCTAAAGAAGGGAAGAGAAAAATCGAACAAAAAGAAGAGGTATGGAGGATGTATCCCTCACAGTTGCTCAAAACTCACTTTTCTCAGATGCCATTCAAGAGTCTTTGAAAGAACCTGATTGATTCCTCTACATTACGGCACCCCTAAAGGTCATTGACCTTGGTCACATGACTTGTTGAAGAATACAGTGGGATTAGGAAGATCTTTGGCTCACCTTGGTCCATGCTCAGAAACATAAGCTCCTTCCCTGTCCCCTGTGTTATATTTGTAAAAATGCCAACCACTGCTATAGCCATGTCTTTGTAATATCAAGAGACTAGGCTGGCCCATCGGTTACTCACACAGCTACAGGGAGTACTAGAGTCAAGGTCCTCTGATCTAGAAGCTTCTTCGAAGACACATGTGCACAAGCACTGACAAATGACATCTGTCCATCCCCATGGATACTTCAGGGAAAGATCCCAGAGACAAAGTTATATCACTTTTTCCCACGCTTCTAAGCTGTTCAAGATTGTCTTTGAAAATGCCACTTGTGCAAGGTCTGTGGGGCAGCAAACCATCCAACCTTGGGCACTTCCAGCAACAAACTGAGTAAAAAATAAAAGGCATGGAGGCCTGTAACATATAACCAGAGTTCTATGCAGCCTTTCTCTGCTGGGAGTATCATGCACCCTGACCCTAGCCACTTCACAGGTTGCTCACCTGCCCAGCCCCTCTGGTGTCCACAAATGCTTGCTGACCAGAGATACTGACTAACATGAAGTTCATTCAGGTTTTCAAACACTATATTGTTTTTAGAAATTTGGGGGCTGAGTAGCCATTCTTGTAGGAGCAAGGCCCCTTTGCATTGGCAAGGGTAACCTTTCTTCCCTCAGCTGGGGGAAGAGGAACAGCTCTCCTGCATGCTAACCTGCACACAGCACCAGCATATTCCTCATAAGGGGGTCCCTTTCGGTAATAAAAGCCAGATTGTGATTGCCAGCACAAGATTCACGGCGTTTAGAGTGCCTGTAAACTGGCAATTGTGAATCCCTTAAATGCTGTGTACCCTATCTTGCTGTATCCTAAATGCTGATATCGGAATTTTTATAGAGAGTTCCTAGCCTCTCTCAGTTTTTCATTAGACTGTGAATGGTAAATGACACACTTTTCAAAGTTTACGTTCTCCTTCCTGGCCAGATCCACAAAAATAAGATTCATACTTTCTTGCCTCTGCCAGCAATTCCATGGCTAAAAACTATTCATTGAAAAATAGAAAGAGACTCTTATTTTGCTCTGATGGAGATTCACAAATGATACAGGCAAATTTACTCACAATGTGTCCAGCCTCTTTATTAGAATTTAAATAGTGCTGAGTGGGCCATCTAATGAATGGAAATTCCAAACTGAAGTGCACAGACCACGCACACCAAAGGCTTTAGGTGCTTTTCCAGGAAAAAGCCAGAGAAACATCATGTTTACAAAACATGTTCAAAGTGTCTATAAAGTGAACTGTATTATTTTACTTTAAACTCACTGTATATATTAAAGAGGTGCTGCCAAGCAAGAAATGGCTGACAGGCAGGTATCAGGCCTCTGGGTGAGAGGAAGTGGAACAGATGCACAATGCTAGCCTGTCTGGCTATTATGGCCACCAACAACTGAGGATGAGACCTGCGTCATGAGATCATAGCTTTTAAAAAGATTAGGCTCTGGGAAGATGATGATAAAAGCTAATGTTAGCATCCAGGGATGGACCGAGGAGCCTCAGACTGAGCTAAATAGAAACTAGAACTCAAAAGAATGGGCAATCCACCCGCTAAGAGGCAAGGGAAATGATTGAGAGAAGCAGGGATCAGGAGACAAGGGTGGTGACAGAGGCTATGACAGGGGCGACAGGAAGCCAGGCCTAAGATAAGAGTGATGGGGGCAGAGCAGCTGCTAAGGTGTCAAGTGCATGGTGTCCTGTCCACACCAGAAGGTTAAAAAATATAAACTCAACATCCTACCTCACACCATGCAAGCGGTAATGTGAGCAGGAATCAAGTGCCACCTGAATTTACCAACAGAGCTCAAGAGGCACAGGAAGATAGGAGGACCTTTGGCACCCTAGCACACACCACTGTCTGGTGAAGAAACTATAAATATGGCAGTGACACTGCCCTGGCCCCAGGCAGGAGGAGGAGCCAAGAGCCTGACACCCAGCTACAGATCCACCTGGTATCTGCAGGGACACAGCGAGGCTGCTGGGTCCCATTCCTCGAAGAACGAACATCACTGACCTCCTCCTCAGATACCACATCTATAGCCAAATAATCCACAGGATTTGTCCACCAAGAACTGCAGAGGTGGCAATGGTGGCAACAATTCAGACCTCTTCCAGCCTTCAACAGACTCAGGCAAGGCCATTAGAGCTGGGGTGGAACAGCATCCCAGGCACCTGGAAGAAAGGCTCCCAGAGACACAGGTAGGCCAGTTTCCCTCCATGACAAACAGGCAAGCATATCACATACATCCCAACATCCCCTTGCTCACTGGACTCTGCCAATACGTGGGTATGCATGTGGCACTTAACACAGTAACTTCCAGGACGATGGATGGCTCTTCTTACCAGAACTTCTCAGTAGAATGCACAATGCTGAGTCTTTTCCAGACACCTGTTGGCACAGGTGTGTTGCTGGGCATCTCTCCCAGAGAAAGTGAGGGCTAAGGGGCTGGTCCATGATCAGAAATGCTTCTCAAGATAGGAAGCACTGCAGCCCATCCATGGTCTCAAGGCTCACATACTTCATGGGTGTCTTTATGAATCCAGCTACATTCATCCACATGGCTCCCTGTCTTGGGAATATCATGAGTGAGCACAGGATGAATAAGGCAGAGAAAGCCCGCAAACTGCTTAAAGAGCTATGTCAATACAGATGGTGGCTGTCCTATTTAGGGTTTCTATTGCTGCAATGAAACACCATGGCAAAAATCAAGTAGGGGAGGAAAGGGATTGTTTTATACTTTCATGCTGTAGTCCATCACTGAATGAACCAAGGACAGGAACTCAAACAGGGCAGGAACCTGGATGCAGGAGCTGATGCAGAGGCCATGGAGGGGTGCTGCTTACTGGTTTGCTCCATATAGCTTGCTCAGCCTGCTTTCTTATAGATCCCAAGTCCACCAGCCCAGGGATGGCACCACCCACAATGGGCGGGCATTCTCCCATTAATCACTAATCATTAAGAAAATGTCCTACAGCTGGATTTTATGGAGGCATTTTCTCAATAGTGGTTCCCTCTTTTCAGATAACTCTAGCTTGTACCAAGTTGACAAAAAATTACCTAGCACGGTGACCCAAGACTCATTTATGAAACATTTTAAAATAATATAAGACAATGTACTGCATCAGCTCTCTATTACTGTGTATAGTGACTGATAAATCACTCTAACACAAATTACACTCACTAGCTTAAGACATCACAATTTTATCATCTCATTCCTCTGGGGTAAGTTTGGTCTTTTGCTTACAAGCTGAAGTTGGTGCTAGCTACAGATATGGTTACTGGTGTTTGAGGCTCAATTCCTTTCCCTGGCTCTCTGCTTGCTGGCAGATGTGTTTCCTTACAGCTGCAGGGATTAGGGCCTACTGTTTTGTTAGCCACATGACCAGAATGGGTGATGAAGTCTCACCAGTGTGGAATAATGCGTCCTAGACTAGACATCAGACTCGTTCTAATTAGTGAACCTTTAAGCTGGATCCAAAGGGTCCACCTACTTCCATGCAATGTAAGTGGCCTTCCATACCAGAGCTAAAGCTTATCACAACACAAACATGTCCTGCATGCAGTCAGCTAAATAAAGTCTGTGTGTAAAGAACTGGTTATGAGCCAGGCTTAGAAGAAGACTCCAACAGTTACATGGGGAGGAAGGGCAAATGACCAAGATTTGGCACCCACACAGTAAACAAAATCAATTACCATCAAAATAGTTAAAAAGACTCACATAGGTGAAAAGACCCCACAGATACCCAAATGACACACATGGTGCTTTTAGAGATGAAAACTGAGGTATGTTAAAGGACTTTGGTGAATTAGTTACACAAACTGCAAGCTACCAGAAACCAAACCAAAATAATCAGAGCAAGGTATGAGGGAGTTTGGGGACAATTCTTAGTGTGCATGAGTGTATATGTTGCTAAAATTTCTTTCCTTTGGGGAGATGTAAACACTATGTAACCCCTCTTCCTACAGAAGTATGATTTCACTAAAGTTCACTCTGGGAAACAAATACATTTGTTATTCTGACTTATAGAATGATGGGTAAGGGGTTATGGGTGGGATCATCTGTGGCTTTAAAACAGCCACACTAGAAGGTCTGCACTCAGCAAGGACAATGACTCTACCAAAGCGGAGAAGGAGCCCCTGACCTTAGTACTTCCTCACTTATATATTCTAGCCCTTCTTTAGACCATAGAACCATGTGTAATGAGGGCAGAATTATACTCAGCTGGTTGGGAGGGGCTGGTTGGATGCTCAGGTGAAGTTCACATGACCCTCTTCCCACTCTCTTCTTCTACAAGGGAATGTTAACAATCAACATAAGCCCAATTGTGGTGATCTTTTGTGAACAGAACAAGCTGAAGGTGATGGGAGTGTGGCTTGGAGAATAGCGCTTTAAAAGAGCATGTGTGGGGCACAAATATTGTATTGGAATTTATGAAAAGGTTAGAAAAGAAAGGAAACATTAAAATCCTAGCCACAGGGTTTTTGTTTGTTTATATGGCAAAAGCTATGAACTCACAAATTTAAGACAGCAATGAAATCAAAGCCCAGTGAACATAAAGAAAGCTGCATTCAGGCATGAAATTACTGGACAACCCCAAGAAGATCTTAAAAACAAGGTGAGGGGCATATTGCACACAGGAACAAACATGAGGATGACAACAGATCTCTGTTGAGAAACAATGAAAGCCATAGGGCAGTGGAACAAGTGACAGCTAGGAAATACATGAGAAAATTACAACCGGAGAAACCTAAACTCAGGAAGTCAACTTTTCATCATTATGGGTAAAATGATTTGTTCCACAAAGAATGCGTCACCAGCAGACCTACAGGAGAATGGGGAGTCCTCTGGGCAGAAGGAAAAGGACAGCCACATGAAGGGGAGGAGGGAAAGATGTGAGACTCTTGCCCACTGCTGGTAGGGAAGGAAGATGATGGCAAAGCCTTCAGAAACCAGTTTGCAAACTGGTCAAAAGGCTAAACACCCACCAGGCACACGACGAACACCTCAATGTTAACCCTACAGAAATGAGTGTATGTTTTCACAATGATTTCTTCATGAATGCTTATAGCAGCATTGTTTGTAACTGCCAAAATTGAAGGAGAAAACATTCTGTCTATAGTGGGTGAGTAAGCTGTGGTATGTCCAGTGGGATACTGTTCAACAAAGAAAGTCACAGGAAACATGCTGCGTATGTGAGAAGGTATCAGCCAAGCAAAAGACTATTTTACCCATATAAAATGTGTTATGTTTACATGTATTCATGTCCATTTAAAATTCTAGAAAATTGAAAGTGACACATATATTGCCTAGCAACAAGCCAGATGGCCTGAAAGGAGAGGAACCACTTTGCACATGTTGGGAATGGTTAAAATAAAAAAGACACAACCACTAGAAATTGTGGTGAAGATAAGAGGAATGGGAGCCTGGCCCCTCTACAGGCAGGGATGCAAAATGGCATCCTGGAGCATGCCCTCTTGGCTGTGCTATCTTGGTGTGTAGCTCAGGCCATCTCCTTGGGAGCCCATTACCTACTCCAACTTACTCAAGTACATATTCTGGGGCCTATCTTCTTCAACCTAGTACCACCACAAGCAGGCAAACAAACCACAGAGGACAATGCAGTGGGCTTGCAGGACAAAGACCCACAGCCCATGGCTATAGCTTCATCTCATCTGCTGGTTGGGACTGTCCTCATCTTTAAGACCAGGCAGACAGTTCTGAGGATGAAGGCAGTATTGACTACCTGCATAGGACAAGTCTACTGCAGAGTCTTCCATACTGGCTATGGGGATGTTGACAGTAGGCATATGGAAAGATTCTAGAGGGGCTGGAGAGATAGCCTAGTAGTCAAGAGTGTATACTGCTCTTGTAGAGAACTCAAGTTTGCTAGGGCACCCTCTTCTGGCCATTGAAGGCACCTGCACACAGATGCACATATGCACACATAAGACACATTCACATAATTAAAGATTATATATATGCTGGGCATGTTGCTGCCCACCTTTGATCCCAGCTCTCAGGAGGCAGACACAGGCAGATCTCTGTGAGTTTGAGGCCAGCGTGGACTATACCCAGAGTTCCAGGCCAGCAGAGCTGCACAGTGACACCCTCTCTCAAATAAAATAAAGCTTTTGGCAAAGGAAAGGCAGACTCCAAACTGCTACCATGTAAGGCAAATGACCCAATCCCTATGAATAAACACTCTTCAACCTCCTCAAGAAGGCAAACCCGCCTCCCAACCCTTTTCCTTAAGTCTAAAGGCAACAAACAATCTAGATCCCTAACAGGCCCAAATTTAAGAAAATGCAAATGACAGAAAAGTTACCTGCATGACAAACATGTCTGATGGGTAAATAATTAGCTCTGGGTGCCTCTACCAATGTCCAGGGGAACCAAAAGCCTGCCTCGGAATACATGGAATTAGGTCTTCAGATGACAATGGGTCCTCTTCTCATCTTTATTTGTGTGTTGATTTTAGAATAAGTCTTTATTGTAAGCTGGTTAGATGTTTAGCTACTTGAGTTTTCATCTGATGCCAATTTAACTCAGTACTCCAAGTTAAATCAAGTACACCCAAGGCAGTTCACAACCACTTCTGGCAAGAAAGTTTACTATGCTTTCTTTATTTGCAGAGGCCACGAAGACCTCTCATCTCCCTGTTGTTATGAAGAGAAGCAAGACAGCTTATCAGAAAGATGTAAGATTTTCCCCCTCACGGTTGTTCATCTCTTGTGCTGGCAATCTGTCTTTTAGGAAAGACGGAGTAAAGCCGATATTTAGGTATATCAGGTGATTCACCGCGAGCATCTCTCAAAACCATGATCAATATTCTCATGTTTTTAGCACTGTTTTCAGTCATAAATATCCTTCCTCTAAAAAAGAAATCACTTTTCAGGGCAACAAGGCCTGCCATCCATATACAGGCAGCAGAGCGGCCATCGCTGTGGTCAGGCCTGGCACCAGGAGGAGCCAGGAGCCCGCTACTGCGGCAAAATCCACAACCTTCAGAGGATGCAGGAGTGTCCAGTGGGAAGAAAAAGAAGTTTTCTGTTCTAGAGCAAACATCATCAGCACCAGGGTTATCTTATCTCTCGTATTTTCTCCTCTTGGTCAAGACAGACCTCACGGACTCTCCTCCAAATGCCAGGACCTAAGCACAGATGCAGGTCCCTGTGCACTGAGAGTGCAGGCTTAGAGAGCTCCCAGTTACACTTTTTAAAGCAAAGGGCAGCATATTCTATATGCTAAGAACGAGAACACAATGTTTAAATGCCTGTCAGGCCCTATCCTAACACAGTCTGGAAATGTCCGCTGTGATGCCTGGATTTGACACTGAAGGGTCACTTGGAACAATCACTGGTAACAGACCATGGAGTTTACCAGCACATTGAAGTCAGTACACAGTGGCCACACGAGTTCTGTGGCAAGAGGGAGGGGTACCCTTAGGCAAGAGGCCAAACAGGGACCTGGGCTTCAGGGAGCCATGATTTAGCTCTCTAAGCTCAGAGCTAAGCAGTGTGATGGAAGTTCCTTTGAATGGCACTGGTTACGATGTCAACATACTAACCCCCAGCTTTCCTGTTCAGAAAGGAATGGTTCCAGAGGAGTACCGAGGACCCATAAAGTAGGGCTTGCCTGACCCCAGGGTAGCTCTGCCAAGAGAAGTGGGTGAGGGCTGGGAGGAGGGGTGGTGGGAGGGGAGAGGAATGCCACATTGCTGGTCTCACAGCTGCATGTATGGATAGGTAGAGTGCCTTCCAGAGACTAGCTGAGGAACATATGCCATTGGTGATAAAAACTGACATCCTGGTCTTCATGTTTTCTATGTATCAATAGTAGGACTGAAAAGGCTGGAGATAAACTGCCGAGTTACACTTCACCAGAGGTCCCTCCTAGAAATGGCCCACTTCCTTAGAGCACCACACTGTTACCCCTTGGATGAAGCATTATTACAGAGAATAGCTGGGCCGGGAGTAGTTCTCTTCCTTGTCAGAGCAGGATGCCTGCAGACTGGGCTCCTGGCGTTTTGAAAGAAAGATGAAGGGGCTAGAGAGATGGCTCAAAGGTTAAGAGCACTGACTACACTTCTAAAGGTCCCCGGTTCAAATCCCAGCACCCACAGTTATAGCCATATAGTATATAGCACACTTCACAGATGTCTGTAATTGCTATACACCGTTAATCCCAGCATTCAGGAGGCAGAGGAAGGTGGATCAAGGCTAGCCTGGTCTAAAAAATGAATCCAGGACAGCCAGGGCTGATACACAGAGAAACCCTGTCACGAAAAACCAAAAAAAAAAAAAAAAAAAAAGTTTTACAGCCATACCACTTCTGGGTATACATCCAAATGATTCCTCACCGAATCACAAGGATGTTTCCTCATCTATGTTCATAGCAGCCTTATTTGTAATAGCTAGAAACTGGAAACAACCCAGATGTCCCTCAACTGAAGAATGGATTAAAAAAACTGTGATACATCTACACAATGGAATACTACTCGGCTATCAGAAACAATGAAATTATGCAATATGCAGCCAAATGGATGGAACTAGAGAAGCTCATCCTGAGTGAGCTAACCCAGACCCAGAAGGATGCACATGGCATCTGTTCACTTATAGTTGGATTTTAGCCATAGAGTACAGGATAACTGTACTACAATGAATGCACCAAAGGGAACATGAACATAGACGTTTTTTCCTGTCAGTGAGACACTTTGCCCTAGTGGTGCTGCCTTATATGCCCCCAGTGTATGAGGAGGCTCTTGGCCTTCATATGACTGCTGAACTGGGGCGGGGGACTGTTATGTAGGGACACTCCATTACAGAGGAGTGGCATGGAAGGGATAGGGGGTAGAGGGTGGGAGGGCGGGACTGGGAGGGGTGGAAAGAGGGCACTACAATGGAAATGTAACCTGAGGTAATAAATTTAAAAAAAAAAAAGAAAGAAAAAGGAAGAAGGGAATTGAGAGGGCAGTATTAGACCTGCCTGGCCTTACAAAAATGATGAAGGCACAAGTAAGCACAAAGCCCAGGAAAACATCCAATTATCAAAGCCCATCAACTGACAATCAGTTGACACTGTCCTGATCCTAAAGATGCTAGCCCAAGGGTAAGCTGCAGAGTGCCTGGACACCTTCCCTAACCACAAGTCTCTACACCCACAGCCAACTGAGGCTCTCTTACAGGTAGACCAGAAATGGTCACAGGATCATATGACTAGAGAGCAGAGGTGGCTCTTGAGCAGAGGCCACTTAAGAGGGAAAGCTAAGGTTCTAAATTTCCACTGTGGGTACATAAATAGGAATCAGGCAGAATGACCTTTTTTCTTCCATTGAACAGATGAATTAAATCATCACTATCTGATTTAATTCAATGTAAAAAATTGGAAAGATTTTTAAATCCTTCTCTTCTGTTTGTTCTTTAGAGCAGGAAGCCTAGTGTCAGTATCCCTGGGCCAAGAGATAAAGTGCACTGGCTTACTAGCCCTGGCCACAATTTGCAAACTCCTGGCACAAGGAAGGCAGGGCATAAACAAACACTCCCACAGAAAACAAGGTTGTGAGCTGGTCTGTGGAGCCCAGTTAAGAACAGAAAAGAATGAACCCTGGGACACGCCTAGGTGGTGGAGTTGCTCATGCTGAGTTAGAAGCCTCAGCCTGGGGCTCTGCACCCACCAGGGATAAGAATTCCACAGCTGCTCCTTCCACTCCAACTGTCTATCAGGAGTGAGTATCTTTGATGAAGGATCAGAGAGGAGAGGAAAGGGTGGTTTGGAACCAGGTAAGGGGAAAGTGACAAGTCAGGGTTTCTAAAACCAGATGATTTGGTGGAAATGGCGGTGGTATCTGTATCTACAAGCAAGTTCTAGACTAGTGGTTCTCAATGTTACTAATGCTGTGACCCTTTACTAAAGTTCCTCATGTGAGGACCTACAACCATAAAATTTTGTTGCAACTTCGTAACTGTAATTTTGCTACTGTTATGAATTATAATGTAAATATCTGTGTTTTCCAATGGTCTTAGGAGCCCCTATGAAAGGGTCATTCAACCTCCAAAGGGATCATGACCCACAGGTTAAAAACGGCTGAAATAAAGTGATCTTCATCAAAGCCCTAGGCTGAAACCCTACAGGAGGAGACCCTATGTGAATCTCCTAGGTTGGTAGTGGAACCCACGGTAGAGACAGAGCATGGTTGGGCCCATAGAACAACCTGCTTCAGGTACACAGGGGGAGGCAGAGCCATGATGGAAACACTGTCTGTAGAGAACCCTTCTGTGCCCTCCTTACCTCATGAAGTGTTGTACCTGTATTTGTAGAAGCTTGCTAGATTTGGCAGTGCAAGGCTGTATTCCTACACTTGGGAGGTTGAGGCAGGAGAACTGCTATGAGTTCAAGACTAGCTTGTACTATACAGTGAGTACCAGGTCATCCAGGGCCACATTGAAAGGCCCTGCATTAATCATCAATCAATCAATCAATGTCAATAAATCAACTAATCAAGATTAAACTTACCAATAAAATACAATCAAGTCATGGAGGCACCAAATACTGGCAAATATCCTGGAAAAAGCTTTCTAATGTTTCTCAGAAAATGGTTCAATATAGGGAGTTTCTTTTTTTTTTTAATTGAAAAAAATTTTTAACATTTATTTCTTCAAGTTACATTACAATCATAGTCCCCTCCCTCTGTCCCCTCCTGTTCCCACCCTCCTACACTCTTCCCCGTCACCCTCTTGTTTTTTTTTTTTTTTAATTTAAGATGTATCTTTTTTCCTCTCAACAGCTCCCCTTTTAGTCCAATAAAAGGCTCTTTTTCTTAAAACAATAAATACAATACAAAACAATAAAAACAATTAGGCCACAATTATGAAAATTATAAGGGAGTTTCTTAAGGACTAAAGGCTGGCTTAAAAATTAAAAGAGGAATAAACTGTCAGCAAAGAGTAGAATAGACTGCCTGCCTCAGGCAGCACTTGACCCAGGGGCCCAAACAAAGAAATGTGTATTTAATTCTAACTCCTTTAAAATGATCTTTCAAATTGCAAGATTTTCCTGAAAAAGTCAAGAAGCCACAGGTGAAGTTCAAATTCTTTACTAAGAATTCACCATATGTCATTTACCCAGAGATGAGAGCTGCCTACATGTACAACAATACTATGATGGTTTGAATAGGAATGGCTCCCAGAGACACATGTGTTTGAATGCTTGGCCATAGGGAATGGCACCATTAGGAGGTGTGGCCTTGTTGGAGTAGGTGTGGCCTTGTTAGAGGAAGTGTGTCACTGTGGGGGCTGAATTTGAAGTCTCATATGCTCATGCTATGACCAGGGTACCAGACTGTGGATCAAGATACAGAACTCTCAGTTCCTTCCTCACAACAAGTCTGTCTGCATGCAGCTATGTTTCTCACCATGATGATAATGGACTAGGCTTCTGAAACTACAAGCCTGCCCCAATTAAATGTTTTTTCTTTATAAGAGTTGTTGTGATCATGGTGTTTCTTAACAGCAATAAAACCTGAACTAAGACAAATACCTTCTAGAGCACCCTCTATGGTAGGCCAGCACCACAAGGCCAATCCCTGGACTTCAGAGATTATTTGATTTTGAGTCCAGGACACTGTGTCCTCTACCTGTCACTGCAAACCAAAGTGTCATACTTAGAGTTTTATGCCTCCTTCAAAGTGACATAGAATGACTTTCTGACATACAAACCCAACAGCTGAAGCCAAAACACATTGTTTAAGGATCAGAAGGAAACTGGAGCCAATCCACTGATTTTAGAAGGATTGGTATATGAATCCTCAACAATCTAGATGTTCTCACTCTTTCATGGAAAGATTCACATTAGCTATCACAGGAGAAAGACCCTGGTCCAGGGTTCTAAATGATAGAACAAGGAACCAGGAAGCATTTCCTTCTTGTCTTTATAGATGTGTCATTTGATGATTTAATATCTGGCTAGAAATAAAGATGGGTTCTAACTCAACACCTGACTTCAAATAAACCAAAGGCATAAAACCAAAAAAAAGCAACAGAAAATAAATATGGTGATTGATGTCATCACTACAAAGTACAACATGGCTCTCATGGCTAAGAGTCCTTTGTGTAAGCTTGGTGTGGTAGTTACAAACCTTAGGAAAAGATTAATACCTGAATATAGCAATTAGTAAGTGTGCCAATGTTTAAAACTTAGAATTGACAAATGCCCCATGGTTATGTAAACTGTCAACATTAGGACAAGCTGGGAGAGGACCAAATCAGAGCTTTCCACACAAGCTTTACAACTTTTTATAAATCTAAAACTATCCCCAAATTTAAAGATTTCAAAAAATCTGGCTATGTAAACCAAGTTTGAGAAAAAGATTTCATGGAAAAATTAAAAATAGAAGTAACAATCATTCTTTAATATGTAAAAAGTTCTTACTAATCAATAATAAGATAATCTGATTCAAAAACAGCCAAGAGTTTGCCAAAGAAATCCTAGTGGAAAATAAACAGGGTAAGATGTTTGACTTTAATTAAAATAGCAGAAATGAAAGCAATGAGAAGAGAAGTTACAATCGTTTAAATTAAAATTCTGCTTCTCGGGATCTAATTCCACATACCTTGCTATGTACAGAGATGTCTACAGAAGGATGTGTATAATTAGCTTTGCTCAAAATAGCTCCAAATAACAGTGAAAGCAGCACCAATTAAAAAAAAATCCAAGAAGATGGCCTGTTAATGGGAGCTTGTCAGGATCAATGTTGTAGCATTTAAACACATAAGCACACAACAGCATTTCCAGGCGGGCACTGCAAACGCAGCTCTCTGAGACATGCTACAACAACTATCAGAAGACACAGCCTCTAAATTGTCAAAATTAACTGCGATTTATGTTTTAACATACTTTCCTACCTGAAAAAGATTTAAAATATCTGCATGAACTAAAAAAAAGCTGTGATTTGATCTGTACCCATTTATTCCCACTCATTAACCCCCTCAGAGAGTTCTGCACACTTCTCTCCTAGACGTCTTCCACATTCTGGGAAACTGGCTGCACACAGTAAGCTTGCTAGTGACTCCTGCTCTGTGAATGGTGGCCAGCCACCCAGCCAGAATGGCCAGTGATTCGGAGGAAGGCTACAGAGAGAGGACTTTGCAACTATGCTTGGATTTCAGTGAACCAATGGACATAATTAATTTTGTTGAAATACACCTTGTCTAGAAAAACCCATCAGTTCAAAATTTGAAGAAAAGTGTTGGGGTACACAGAATAAGAGGGTTTTTCGGGACAAGTCTTTCCGAAATTAAATGTCCACCTTACAATTAACTACACTTCACACAATTTGGCTGTGGATCCCCATGCAAATTTTAACTAGAAATTAAATCAATGTCCTTACAAAACAAAACAAAACTCCTATATCTGCATCAATTTTTTAAAAAAGCAATCTTTGGATTGTAAGCATGGTTTGGATGTGTTTATCAATCCCAGATGTACTGACTGTAGGAAGATTATAGCTTAATTAAAACCCTGGCAGGGTCAGTAATGTTCATATGCAAGACATTTCTATGGAGTGTCACTTGGGTACAATCAATTAGAATGCACTGAAAACTGTTAAATGCAAAAACCCAAACCAAGAGGCCTGTTGTCGCATGGAGGGCTCTAGCATGCATTAAGAGGTTAATTTATATTTTGTTCCGATGCATGCATATAAAAGTGATATTTATATCAGGTATTCATAGCTTCCTTAGATGATTGATATCAATTTCTCTTCATAATATGACCAGCAAATAAAACACACGGTGGTTCTAATATAAAGAAATAACATGTGACAGGGCTCCCTAAAACATTTCTATTTTGGACCTCACAAGCTAAATTGCTTTTGCTCGCCCCTTCCACCTCTCAGCATGGTTGACAGACAAATTGATCGAAACATTGGAAAATAATATGCTTGCAAAATTTCTCTGGGTGAGTTTCCAGTCTTTTGAATTTTTCATACAAGAACAAAATGAAAGATTGCCTCCTTGATTTTCCCTCCATTATGCGGCCCCATCTTATACTACAGGAGCATACAATACTTCAAACAGCAGCCAGACGTTGTAAACAAAACGTGTAACATTTTTCATAAAACACCCCAGCCCTGAGAAGTTACGAGAGTAGGGAACAGGCATCTCTGCCCTGAAGATTATGTGGTTCAATTACAATGAATTCATACATTTGAAGTTGCCTTAGGGCCTCTCATTAGACTCAGGGGTGTTTATTACAGGACGTACTGTGTGCATCGTTTAAGAAGAAAGGAGGCTGGGTGATTTGATTAGAAATGTTGACAGTTGAGGTGTGTAAAGAATCTGTCATTCACTCTCACTCTCCAACTTCAGTATTTGGAGCCTTCATTTTTCATGAGTTCTTTGCAGCCCCCTCTGAACTGCAAATGTATGTGCAGTTGGGGGAGGGGGGTATTGAAACTTTCTGGTGTGCACTGTGGCTGCTAACAGCTGGCCCTAACTTCCAGGTGCTACTCTGAGCTATTTTGAGACCAACCACTTCACAAGCAGAAAATATTTTAAAAGATTAACCCCCCCCCCGCAAGATCTTAATGGTGCTTGGCCATATAGGACCAAGAACTCAGAAAAATCAGAGACCTCTTGAGTCACCTGTGTGGGGTGTGTCTACCTCGCACTCTTTCCTCCACTGTGGTCCTTCTTCAGCTACCCTGGCCCTCAGGCTCTTAGAGGATTTTAAAATTGATGCCTGTGGCACCACAGGTTAGGCAGACTCCTCATACATTTAAATCTACACCTCACGAAAAGTCTTATTAACTAAATTTTTTTTTCCTCAGTAACTGCAGGTCAAGAATCGATGAATAGTCAATTTTTTTTTCAGTCAAAATTAAACAAATCATAAAAAATGGCATAATTCTCAGCACTGTAGATTAGATTTTGTGGGAAATACCCGCCAGGTATGAAAAACAGAAGTCATTACGTTACACTCAACTAATTTCATAGCAGTATTTTTATTCTACCTCATCAGCCTTACCAGGCCTGGTGAGCTCACTCAAGTATTCTCAATGTCAACATCAGGCCTCCATAGGTATCACACACACACACACACACATACACACACAAAGTCTAACCCAATTGTATAGAAGAACATAACATCCTCTAGTGCTACTCACCACTGAGTCTTGGGCTAGTTGAACTGTAATTATTAGTGACAAGAGGGTCAATGGTGGTCTTCAAAGGAGGCACTGGTAACCTGCAGGCGCTTGGGTGTACCTTGGAGAGGTATGTCTATGCAGCTAAATATAAGTTGGTGAAGAGGACAGAAGTGTCAGCAAAAGCTCTAGAATCTGCCCTCGGCTACTGAGCAGGCTCACTGAGAGGCAAAGAAGTGGAATTCCCGACAAAGCCATAGGGGAACCAAACCTTTGTGGGAATGCTCCATTGCCTTTGGAAGCAAAAACCACAACCTTCACACCCTTTGGTACAACAGTCCATTCACAGGAATGAGACACTTGTGACTGTTAGGACTAGATGCCCAAGGGCACTAGCCTGTCGGTGAAGGCACTGCACCACCAGGACCCCTCAGACACCATCCATAAATGTCCCCATCTTCAGTCCATTCTATCTCCACCCTTCACTGTCCTATGAAGTCAAGGGCTGTGTCTTCATTCATGTGTCTATGACCCAGTGATGTCATGGGAACTGGAGCCAGTACAGTGGTTCTCTCATGGTGGGAAGGGTGGTCATAGAATCCATTGCTCATCTGCTCTGATGACAAGCAAAGGAAGGTGAGGGTTATCATAGGGCCAGCAATGGCGGCCACTTACTACACTGAGAAGGGTGGCCATGAGGTGCAAGTTTTAGAAAATCAGTGACTATAGGAAGTTAAACTTTTTAAGAAAGACACTGAATCCTGAGGACTGGTGTGTTTTGGATTCATCCTCAGCTACCATACCTAATCTCAAACAACAAGTTGATGACAACCATCATCACTGTCATTACCTTGGTATCAAGGGAGTCTTCAGGCATTTATGCATCAGGCAGATCACACACACGCTCAGGTTTGAAAATATATGGGCTGTGCAAGGGCTAACTTCAGCAGAGGAGGAAGCCATAGCTTCAAGTCACACAATAGTTGGAACTTGTCAGAAATAGCCAGTGGATGACAGAGCAGGACCTCACTTCTCCCAGCTCAATGTCAGGCCTGATCTCTTGCCTCATGAGGTCAAATGCTAGAAGACACCACCAAAGCATCCAAGTAATGGAATGTAAAAGCTAAATGTCAAAAGTGCCCTTTAAGGCACTACTCATTTTATGATGAAAGGAAGAAGTAGACCATTCCGAAAGCCAAGACCCCAGGGCACTTACTCTGGTCTACAGCATGAGGAGGGTTGTTGAAATGCCGTAGGCTTCAGAGAGTTTCGTTACTGTGTCATTGTAACTAAGAGGTTGAGAGGAGTGACCACGTATACAGAGGCAGGGAGCCAGACCCTTCCAGGCTTGGAGTAGCTGCAGGATGAGGCAGTTCTTTTTATTCCCTCCCAGGACATTCATTCAGTCATAAAAGACTTTAAAAAGAGGCATTGTTCCTTTTTTTTTTTTTTAAGCATTTTACAAGTTGGTCACCACCATGATGGCTGCTATTGACTATCAACTTGACAAGCCTCTGGCCATACCTGTGAGGAAGTTTCTAAATTGGATTAGCTGAGGTGGGGAGACCCATCCTAACTGTGGATGACTCCACCCTCTATGCTTGGGTCCTGAGCTACTTACAAAGGAGAACACGATGTGAGCACCAGCATTCATCTCTCTGTTTCCTGTCTGTGGATGCAGTGTGAGCAGTTGCTGCGAGCTCCTGTTGCTGTGCCTTTGCATCCTTGAACCGTAAGCCAAAATAAACCTTTCCTTCCTTAAACTGTTTTTCATCATGCATTTTGCTGCAATGATGAGAAAATTAACAAATACAGGCCACCAACAAGCCAATTTCTAGACTATTCCCACACATTCTCAAAATCTTTCTTTCTTTCTTTCAATATCATATTCATCAACTTTTGGACCAAGATCAGTTTTTGTTTCACTTGGAAAAAAAAAAGAGCACCATGAAAGCTAGTCAGAGTTCCCTCTGGAAACATCTGATTCTTGCCACTCAAATCCCAGGACATTTATCTCTGCACAGGGGTCCCTGAACAAAGCTTCCTGACAAGGAATAATGCCAAGAAAAAGGAGGCCCCATGACATCACCATTGTGCTGAGGTATACACCTGCTCCCATCAGGCGGCCACTCAGGTGATATTTTGAACTTCAGGACTAACATCATAATCGTAGTTCTTTTTTTTTTTTTAATGTACCACACCAGGAGAAGATGTGCAAAGCTCAGTGCCCCTGTGCCAAGTATCACCCTTTGGGAGATTAACACATGGCCTGGTAATCTACTGTTGCAGCTTTAGGTGGTATCTCCCTTATAAACAGGCAGGGCTGCTCTGCTACTTGCGTGACTCAGAATGACTGGTTTGCATTTAAAGCATAAACACGCTTCTCTCAATTGTTTATTTCATTTTAACGTGCCTTAAAGTCCAGTACTGTCTAATGTCTTATATAAAAACCACAGTGTGGAACAGTACCGTGCTTAAGTTAGGGGTGACAAATCCAAGAACAGCTCTACAATTTGGCTTCCATATCTCTGAATTGGTATTTCAATGACAGATGTTTGTTGCGGCAAAAACCTCTGTCAGAACAAAATTAGGTGATCTATCATTTTAAGATATGGTCTTCATATACGGTTTACTCGAAGATATCACTTGCCTCAAGCCAATTTTGACCAAGAACATTTTGTGATATGGAAGTGATTTGTATATCATCATTTTTGTGATAAATGTGCCTCTTGAACACAAAATAACCCACCATTCCACAGTATTACAGGGAAAACTCCTAGACCAGTAAATCTGTACTAGCTTTATTGCCACTAAGATACTGAGTCTGGACTCCGGCAGGCTTTTTCCTTGAATAAGGTTGCCACTTGCTGCCTCCTGACTGCAGACAGGGCTTTTCATCTCCAAGAAGTACCCCACTCCTACTGCTCTTCCTGGGTAGACAGTTCTGGAGTCTTCCCGGGGAGACAGTTCTTTTTTGGGGGAGGGGGCTTCATAGGTCACAAGTACCAAGTGGCACTTGTTGAAGTATTGGTTACTCTCTGACAGACACTTGTCTCAGCCAGCAAAGCCACTGGCTATCTGAAATCCCGAGTTTGCGATGGCGGTATGGTATAGAGTGGCTAGGAGCAGGGGAAAGACAATAGGCCACAAACTGGAGGTGGCTAGCCAGGTCTCATTAGACCCAAGGAGCATTAGACCCAAGGAGTCCAGGGGAGTGGTCCTTAAAAGACACCCAGGATTCTGGTACAAAAGGAAGACAGAGTAGGAAAAAGGGACCCTGTTCAAGTGTTCCACAGCTATGACAGTCCAAACACAACGCTACCCAAACATCAAGGATGCAAGTGGCACCAGCTCATCCTCTCAATGGCACGAGCGAGCCCACATTAGTCCCTCATGATGCTAACTAAGCCTTCCCACAAGCAGCTCTGGACAAACCAACATCCCTCCTCTCTTTGTAGAGCCTGAAGACCATGTAAAGAACAAAGGAGTTCACTGGAGGGACAGAGCATGTTGTGAAAGGCAACATCCCTTTCCCTGATGTGAACCCCACCATACTATGCCTGGCTCTAACTAGTCATTCACCAGATAGGGCATGTGGAAATATGTTGAGTGTCTGTCTATAGGTTAAACGACCTGTGTTAGACACAGAGATAATATGCCTAACCACCACGGGCAATTCCTGCCTTGTGCCTTCAAACACCCACTGCTGGGTACACACTACAAAAGAGGCACTGCACAATCATGCCATCCTATCACAGTGCCAACCTAAGCCTGATGCAGTGATACAGATTTATATGCTCGCAAGTGTGTGGTGCCTTCTGGATTCGTACACCCTGTGAAGAACTGGGATTTGCAGGGAAAGAGGAACCATTGCTGGCCAGCCCCTCTGAGTATTGTCTAAAAGGTCAAGAATGGCTGAAGGTGAGCATGAGTTGGACACTCATGGCATCAAGAGCCATCAAGATGGTCCCTGAGGCTCCTCCCAACATCCACCATGGGGGCTGGCAAGGTTTCCTCCGGCTGACAGTTGTAGGCTTTCAACATGAATCTGTGAAGCCCAGGAAGACATAGGTCCACCATCCAGCAATGTCAGCTCTGCCACCTTGTAGTAACCAAGTGAAGTCTCTAAGCCAGTCTGGATTCAAAAGTTGATTCAAAAATCAACTCCATCTCTTGATGAGCTTGATGAGCTGTATGAAGAGCTAGCAGATGGCCCCAAACTGCCATCCTCAGAAAAGCCTGTGCACAAGGCTGACCCTGGCTGGTGTCTGGGCGCAGGGACTTAAACAGAGCTCTGGCCATTTGCTGACAAGCTTGGCTATCTGCAACTGAGCTGTTTGCATAAGCTGTGTGGTTTACAGAGACAGCTGCTTCTCTCTGAGGCATCAAAACCACAACTCTATGATAGGCAGAGTGTCTCAGTGCAACCAACCAATAAAAAAACCTGTGTGGTGTGACTATAAGGAGTACTCTAGTTGGCAACCCTTTTCACATGTTTCTATAACATGCCACTGGAGATATCTTCTACCTAATGGAGAACATTCTAGAAGTTCTTGCCACTGTCTCCAACTTATTCCCATGTGCCTTATCCCTTTTCGAGTTTGGCTTTGTATTCCTTTTCGTAAAAAATCACAGCCATGGGACCAAGCATATGTAAGGCCCATGAGTCACTGACTATAGAGGTGGGACTTGAAATCTCTAACATAAATATATGGCAACAATCACATCAAAAGTGATTTCTCTGTACATAACAGGACAGGCTCTGTGGCCATCTGTGCCTCACCTCTCTGCCTAGGATAATGACAGGGTTGCTCTACACAGGGGCTGTCCAGAGTACCAGAGAAGAGAAGGAAGCAACAGGGAGCAGCTAACAGGAGGGTGGAGCCATGTGTATGGGCTTGTAAGGTCAAGAGGAGAAAGAGTCTATGCTGTAAAGTCAGGCAACTCCCACCAGCCCTGTTGGAGGAAGGTCTAATACATTGCTTCTGATAGGCTGATTTCAATGTTGGGATCTGGTTACTGCCCCTTTTGAGGCATTCTCTTGATTAGTTAATAGAAGTCGCTGATGGCCAATTAGCTGGGCAGAAAGAATATAGGAAAGTGGGACTTCCTGAGACAGAAACAGGAACCCTGTGTTTTACACAGAGGAAGTTCTATTTCTGCTCGAAGACATGGAAGCAGACAGACGTGTATGAGAGCTTTGGAAGGTAACAAGCCACATGGCTGTTTGGGATTAAATGGTCCAGGTTAACTTAGATTAGCTAGTTGAGAGTCTGCCCATCCAAGGATTAAGCGTTGAAACATTAAAAGGTCTTGGTGTATTTAATTATTGGGGAAAGGGCCGAGGCAGCTTATAAGCCGCCAATCCAAGCAATCCAAGTTCATTGGCCTCTCACCGAACCCCGGCGACTGTCCCTCCAGGCCGCCAGCAATTCTGCTTGTCTAATATAATAGTATATAGTTATTAATAAGCATCCAGCAGCTACCCTGCCAGTTTCACCACCAGACTGCACCACCAGACTGTACCACCAGGGCATCCAGACTTCTAAGGCAAGTCAAGCCTGCCCATCTTCCAACAGCCACCGGCTGTTCCGCCAGCCTAATATAACAACTTATACTTATTCATGAAGATATTAGTCAATAGAATTTAGGTTGTAGGTGGTGAAAGCCAGCCTTGATCCAGGACTTTTTCCTGAGGGTGGGTCAGGCGTCAGCTAAGGCAGGCCAGGCAGGCCACAGCTTCCCGCCAGCCTGCTAACCCCTCTGCTGGCCTAATCTTATAGTTTATACTTATTAATAAATACAATTGATAATTAAATTGCAGTTTCACAGCCCACTAAGGCCTTGTGAGAAAGTCAACTGGGTGGCAGCTTAGTCATCTTTTCACTGTGGTGACCAAACACAACACAGACAATTCACAGGGAGTAAAACTTGTTTTAGCTTGTGGCTTCAGACTCTTTTCAGTCTGTGGTCCGCGACCTCCATGGCTTCTGGGCCCACAGTGAGGCACAGCATAATGGCAAGGGCATGGGGGGCAGGGAGGCTGTTCACATCATGATGGACAGAAAGCACGAAGACAAGTTGGGCAGTACAAGACATATCTTCCTAGTATTCTATGGCTGGGTTCCCTGAACCAGGCCCCACTTTTCACAGCTCTATCACATCCCATGGGTTATTTCTAAAGTGAATTTAAGGCCCACCAGATCCTGTCACTTCCCCCAAGGCTACACCCCTTATAAGAGCATACTGTTTATAATGAGGATCATGACTTCGATACATGAGGGTTTCAGCAGGGGAAGGGGGTCACGCATATTCAAACCATATCAGGCTATAAGTCCATAACTAGGGCATCTAAGAACAGGAGAAACTGAAGAAAGATCAGAGCTGACCCTGAAGAGGCCCTGTGGTACAAGCTGGGATAGAAGTCCAGCCAGTGAGTCTACTTATCAGGAGTCAAGGCACAAGCTGGGATCACTGTAACCTCACCACACCTAGCCTTGAATCCAGCAATAAAGCACAAGACACTAGGGGATGACATCCTACTTCAAGTAATGCTCAAGTAAAGATTAAGGAAGGACCTCATATTTGAGCCCAAATTAGAGGGATGCATTGCCCGGAGCTCATTAGCGGACACTGTTTTCAATGCTCTTGTGGTGAAGAAAGTATGCAGGCTGAGTCAGAATTTATATACCATATCACATGAGGCACCTGGCATAGGTGCCTGCACACTGTGTAATTAGCAATGTGTCTACCTCATCCAAAGGAACAAGAAATTATGGATGGGCCCAACCACATCTAAATTTCAATATTTTATATTCATTTTCGATATTTTTTTCTCTCAGGCACGAGACAGGAACAGTTGAAGCCTACAGTCGCATATTCATCACTCAGCAAGATATATTACAAACCTCGTCATAGAGGCTGAGGGGTCCACATACCAGCATCACATTTTTCTAACACTCAATGCATATTATTCAAAGTGATGTTTTCATAGCCTTGTAGATCAGTTCAGAGGGTAGACTGTGTCTTTCACTATTTTTTTACTGTCTTTTACCTGTCAGTAGCTCAACGTATCTATAATTCTTTAGCTTCCACATGAGGAAGTCACATGACATCGTGTGATGGTTCTTCATAGTTCCATTGCTGACTACTGTTCTCTCTGCTGGTCCTGGTTTTGGACAGGGCCCATGTGAATCAGGGAGTTTCCACTGTGCCTGTTTAACATTTTTTTGTACCTGCTGAGTTCCCAGACTGTCTGGAGCTCATCTCCAGGGAGTGGCAGGGTTACAGGCTGTCTTGCAGTGGGCTTTCTTTCCTTATGGAAGCACTTTGGGGGAAAGATGAAATGACCTTTAGAGGAGCAAAGGCCTGTTAAAGGGTGAGTCCTCCACCATCACCATGTGGATGAGACCTGGGCAGCAGCAGCTGGGGCTAGAGATGGCACAGACACTGTGAATCAGGAGGCTACCTCAGCTGTGGGTCTGCAACAGGACAACGTGTGGCTAGTGAAGTAGGCTCCGAGGTCAGGAGGAAGTAGCTCTCCAGAACACTGGGAGACAGAATCTGTTGGATTGCATGTCCTCATCCACATCAACCCGTAGTTGTTCTGGGCACTCAGCCCTCCTGCCCACAGCGTGGCTTACTGTTTCTGCTAGAAGGAATTTCCAATGCAGAAGGCAGGAGCTATGGCAAGAATAGACAAAGGGTTTGTATTCCACCTTCTCTGGACATGCTGCAGGAAGATGCAGAGTGTGAAAGGTCTCAGGAACTGAGCACGGAGACTATTGAAGCAGTCTATTTCCAGCAGGATAAGGACATATCATCTGGGCTAAGCTGGATCAGAGGCCCTGCAAGAACAATAATGTTCTGGGTGATTCTAATATTAAATATACTTAATTGTCCTGCAGTGCTCCAAGTTACCAATCCGTGAATGACAAACTTCCTTCACTGGCACCACGTGACATCCGACCTTGCCCCTGCGCATGAAAGTGAGGCCTGAAAGGAAAGACGGATTTGGGAGGGTCATACAACCTCAAGGCCTTTGGTCATTTTTTAACAGTAACATTCATGGCAAAAACAACAACAAACAACCTTATTATCTATAAAATACCTAGTTATAATAGTAAAAAGATGATCTTCTAAATATATGATCAAAAAAATTCCCACAGGGAGTGGTGATGGTGCCAAGACCACAATGCACAGAAAGTCACACTCTCCAGAGCTTCCATGGCAGGCTGTGTGTGTGAATGCAAAGAAGGGAGGTGGTTCAAAGCAAGTGCCCTGAATACCTCAGGCCACATGTAGCACACTTCACAAATACCTGTAGAGAAAGCCCAGGGGAGTTGCCCTCTACTAAACCCATCCCAGCCTAAAGCCCCTGTGCTCTCATCTACCCATCTCCAAACTCTCAAGATGAATGTCATTTTCACAAGGCTGGACACTCATGCAAGTCTTAGTAAGTGGCAGTGACAGTGTGGGCTTAGCCCAGCCTCCTTGGGCCCCAAGCCAGTGTTGTCACCTAGCCAGAGTTGCTGGGATGAAACCGTGTTTACAGAACAGACTCGGCTGCATCTGAACTGAGACAAGCAAATTCCTCAGGGGGGAATAAAAATAAGTCAGAAAAAAATGTGAACACCCAGTCTGGCTGACCCACACGATGCTTTCAGGATTCGGAACTTTACTTGTGACAAAAATGCCTGTTGAGTTTAATGGAGTTATTCCAGGAAGTTCTCTTTGCTACTCATACTTAGCCTGTAAGAAGCCTCACCTTGAACTACCCACATTATGGTATATATGATAGTCAATACTGTGGCATGTAGGTATGGTCGGGTGGATCAGTGACTCTTGGAAGCTAGGATAAAGCCAAAGTTGGGTGGGGTGCCAGCGAGGAGGAAGCAGGCTACAAAGGCAACCCCGAAGAATCCCATTGCACAGAGTTGTGTTTTTAAAAGCTATGTCTAGAGACTCACAAGATGCTTAAACCTTAAGCTGTTGGGCTCAGAGGGGAGCGGTGGCAGCGTTCTGAAGGATTTTGGTCATGAATGGTATATAATTTTTTACAGCAAGTCTTGCTCCAGTCATAAAGTACTTTATTCATCCACACTACTGCCCGTTGGAACGCACACAGCCCCACCTCTGCCACAGCCCCGTGCCCTCCTGTAGCCCAGGGCCTCTTATCTGCTGGCTAAGCGCCTCCTAGAAGGCAGAGTTTCTTCCTGCATTCTGTTGGAGGGTCCGTATTACACAGCTCATTACAAGTGTTCCTAACTCTTAGACAATGACTCCGTGGAGCCCGCAACGTGGCTAATGAAGTATAAGGCTGTAATAACAAGTCATTTACAAGTCCTGGCATGGTATTTCTAATGGAGGAAGTTTTTAATCATAAGCAAATGTAATCATTTATGTTAAGCAACCCATAGACCTGGCCAATGTAGCACAAACAGCCATTAAGCAAAAATTATGACGATAAGGAAGAGAATCGTAACATTGCAGACAAAGCAATTTGTACTGTCTGCGGACTCCAAGAAACTTGGTCTGATCAGAACCTTCCCACGTATAATTCTAGGCTTGAGGGTGGACTCCATGTCTTCAAACACAATTATAACTTTGGCTGTGGGGCAAGAGGGAAGATACTATTTAACTTTTGATTTGATAAAACTGTCATCACAGCAAACCTTTAATGCCCAAAGTGTGGTGGCACAGGTAAGGCAGTGCCTGGGCTGACAGAGACAGGCATATGCTCTTCCCCTAGGACTAGGATTGGCAAAGGTGGCACATGGGGAGGGCTCTGGTTATGCACTCTTTTATGAGTTTGCACCTTGTCCACACCAGGCACTAACAGAGGCAATTCAGGGGTCTCCTGACAGGCAGGGCACAGCCAGGCAGTCCTCTCCTCCACACTAATCCATCACACAGCAAGGATATCAGACACCATCAGATGAGCTGCATGGAGGATCAAAACTTCCAAAGTACCAACAGGAAGCAGGAGTGTGCAGAACAGCCCCACCAGCCAATGCTGATCTCACCGTTACTTTTACAGAACCTGCTAGATGGGACTAGATGAGGAATGTGGTCATGGCAAAACCTGGTGTTAGAGAAACTATCTGCAAAGGTGTGTTCCAAGAGCAGATACAGGGAGTTCTAAATTTACCTCATACATGGATGATTCCAGTAGCGGCAGCAAAGACAAAGGGAGCCTTGGAATGGCCTCAGCACCGGCAGCACAAGGCTTTAATGGCTGAATGAAAATAATCTGTCAACAGGCCACAATAAAAGATGTTCGGCTGATGAATGTGGCAGCGCTTAACTGCTTAATAATTTATATATTTGTGTTGAACTTTAACACTGAATTGACAGGACACATAAAATATGCAGGTAATTTAACTCAAAACCTCTGACTAGGCTATGTGTACATAGTAGGTTCTCTGAGGCTTTCATGAAAATAAAAAGAACCGTGGGGGATCCATAAGCAAATTGTTTTGCAAAACAGGGTCAAACTGGACAGAAAGTTGAGTCATTAACAGAACACTAAAGAAGTTGAAGGAATCCCATCAATATTCGCATATGGGGATGTCCACTGAGAAACTCACCCCCACCTAGAGCACCTCTGTGCCTCAGACAGCCAGCTGTGCTCAGAATGCTGCCACAGTAACTTACCTGGAAAACTAATGCCTGAAGCACACATCCTAAGGTTTCCTACCTCACAAGCAAGCTTCAGACTCCTAAAGTAAATGATCCTATGAATTGTCTCAACATACATCTGATCACGTCTCACTTTTTTTGTATAAAATCCTGCACAGGGAACCTGAAACCTTTGCAAGGTTCATGGATACTGGTCAAGAACACCCCGCACTCTCCCATAGAGATGATTAATGCAGGCACCTTTTTCATAGAATGTCAGGCTCTGCCTTTTTAACAACTGACCTTTCACAGGATACTACTGAACCCATAATTCCACTTTTGTTCAGTTTCTTATTAGTGGAGTTAAAATTAATACTTATGGGAATGACGGCCAGCGTGATGTACAGTAAATCTTGAACAGATCAACCTTCCTTGCAGACTGTCCAATGATCAGCCCTGCACCAGTGTACAGAAGAGCTTGCCCAGGAGTGAAAACGCTGTCCTTCCCAAAGACGAATTAGGGTTGTGTGTGGGTCATTCTGGAGAACAAAGATATACATTTTGAGAAAGGCTTTAAAAGTCTGTAGTGTCTTTCTTTCTTAACTTCCTTCCTTCTTTCTTTCTTTTTGAGGACTTAATAAAATTCCTAGTTCCAATAATAAATTTGAAAAAATTTACCCTTCCTCATCCTTCTAGAACAGTCCTGATGACTAGAATGATATATGACACAACACACTCTGTGGCCCACATTCATCTCCAAGGAGTGACAATTTAATAACCCATCAAGGCAACATGAGATGCCAGAACCACTTACCTTACAGTGGGATCACACAGCAAGGAAGAGAGATCAGCTGCTAATACTCAAGAAATCGCCCTAAAAACACCAGGAAAAAGTGGTTGGGAAGACAGAGCTGGGACTGAGCTCTCTAATTATCACTGGGAATCGCAAATTACTTAAGGACTCAATTTTTTTCACCATACCAGCCCTTTCCATGTGCAGACATACCTAATTTCTATGAATCCCTCAAGGGCCCAAACTAGTTTTAGCTTCCAAGATCTTATGGGATCAAGGGGTAAGGCAAGAAGGGTACTGTGCATTCAATTATCCATTCTTATTAAATATTTGAAAGAAGTCATTCTGAATAAATACTGGATACACAGTACATAGGCCAACCTATGGTATGAGTCAATACGACACATCTTGTTATTTTAATCACTTAGATTACCCATGAAGTCATTCTCCTACGAAGATACAGGATTTAGGTGAACACAGTAATAAAGAACAAGCAAAGATGACAACATATAATCTGTGCCCAGTGTTTCCAATATGCCTCCCTCTAATAATATCTAATCCTGATAGATGCAAGGATTCTCAGAGGTCTGGAGCATCTGACTCTCATGCAAATGCCTTCCAAGACCCAGCACTGCTCATTGGGACCTCACATTCCAAACTGGTCACTGGTTGCCATCATCATGACGTGACAGAGTGGGATGCAACCCAGTAGCCTTCAGCAACAGTAAGAGTACCAGACTGAGAGCCAATCAAGGACATCCGAGATGGAAATGGAAAATGAAAGCTGAAACCAAAGGAAAAGTGCAGAACTGACCTGACACACTTTGAGCAAAGCTCTAAGGTGACTACATTTTCACAAAAGAATAGGAAGTGGGATCCCGAGAGCAGACACCGAAGAGCAAGCAGCATCTGTGCCTCTCTCAGGCATGGTGAGGGGTAGCAATAACAAAAGTCACAGAAGATTGTCACAGTAGCCACCGAAAAGCTGAAATGGGATTTCCAATCTCCAAATGGAAGCATTGAGGAGAGGAAAAACGAGAAATTAGCTGACTCTGGTGAAACAGCACCTCAGCACAGGGCGACGGCCGTACATCAGGAAGGTAAGCAAGCAAGCGTCCTCAAGGTGGGGCCACACTGCATATCTAGTAATATGCACAGATGACCTGGAGAAAGGCCATAAAACATTGGTATTTCTCACTTCTGTGGAGAGAGGGACAACTCAGGGGAAAAAACACACACACCAATCTCCCCATTTGCATTCCATAATGTTCCCTGCGAGCTTCGGCCTCAGGGTCTATCAGATTCACTCAAATGGGCAGTATTTCAATAAGGATTTCCCAGAAAAGCCCACCTTCAACTTCCTCACAGCCTATTAACCAAGGTGTTATCATTTATATTTGGCCATTTATCAAAAATGGATAAGCTTTCAATTTTAAACGGACTCTGAAGCCCAATTCCTGGAATGGCCCCTCCCACATCCTTGTATCATCCAAGCCTGCAGGAGCTCCTGATGCTCCTGCCTGCTGGAAAATGTCTGGATGCCCGCCAGAAGGAGAGAGGCGCATGTCAAGACAGAGCCTCCATCTCACCTTGTAAGAGTTCATATTCTTGCACTGATATGTTAGAAAATGCATTTTTGTAAATACCTAAGTCCATTCTGTTCTTCTACAAGGCTGTGAACCAACCCAGACACTCCCCTCTCCTAATCTAATCATTAACTCCTGAAAATGTTTAGAAAGGGAATTCTCAAATTCAAGGGGGCTATATTCCATCAAGGCAAGAGGGAGAAATATAGTGGTTTTCCACTTCACCCTTAAAAAATAAAAACAAAACGAAAAAAAAAAAACAATCTCTTCAATGATCATCAAAATGTGGTAGACATCAACAGCCATAATCATGATGGGAGTAAGATATGATCAGGTGCCCCAGCCCAGGGAAGCCCAAGCTATGTGAAAATTCAGAGACTTCTGCATACTCAGAATCACGACACCAATTACCTAATTAACATTCACTAAACTCAAGAGTTACATCTGCACCTAGTATGCAAGACTATAGGAGAGTGCTGGAGGCAAACTAATTTCTAGTATATAAGAAACATGCAACATTACACACAAACCTTTGAGTGCCATGTTCAAGACACCAAATTTCAAAATATCAAAATTCAACCCCAAGTCATTGGCTGAGACTGACATGGAGATGTCAGGTGGGCTAAGCCCTTAAGAAAAGGTGGGAAGATGCCCAAGGGAAAGGCTTACCAATTTTCTCCAGCAGACTTTGTGACAGGACACCCCTGGGGACCAGCCAAGATCTAGGACATTCATCCTACATGGCACTCCACAACCGCTCCCAGGGGCAGGCTCACACAGCAGGCTTTCAGAAGGTAAAGAAAGCAATATATTTGTATATATTGGGTATTTGGAAAATGGAGGAACAGGGTGTCATTCCACCTCAGGGACCACAGAGTAAAAAAGATATATGGATAAAGACAGCAGGGACTACAGAACACCATGCTTCAGGGACACACAGGAAGTCACAGTTACCCCCTTGTTCAGCAGACTGTAATAATCCTGGCCTCCCTCCATGCAGGGCAGCCTCTAGACCTCTCCAAAGCCAGAGTCACCCCACTGGACCACAGAGGCTAGGAACAGTCCATAAAGGAAGGCCAACTTCTCACCAACATCAGCTCCTACTCTCATAGAAGTTTGTGTGCTTGGAAGACAGACATTTCTCAAACTCCCTTTTCTTACTTAAAACTCCATTTTAATTATATTCAAATAACCCATCCTCCTGAAGTCGCAAGGGACCTATTCTGTTCAGAAAACAGTGGTAGGTCCAGAAACAGAGTTGGCCAGGATAGCTGAACACCTTCATCTCCAGTATATCTCCATGGCAATGAGGAAAAAAATCCTAAACTCCACAATCACAAAGTTACTATGTGCTTCAACCATGTGCTAGAACCACCTTAGCAAGGATGGGGGCTCTATGAGACAATGTGTCTGTGTCCACCCTCATCTAGTTTGACAGGGACATGCATGGACCCTATGCCAACTCCACAAACACATTATCAAATCTGGAGGGTTTAGACTTCAACGCAAGTGCTCACACTGGGAGCAGCAGAGTAGGTGGTAGCATAGTGAAACTCCACTTTGTCTCAAGTGGAGGTAGAGGTTAAGCCAGTCCAAGGGTCCTTTAACACTATCGTGGCCACAGCAAGAGCCACACAGGCTCTGAACTAAGCAACACAGAGCAGAGCCCAAGGAAGCCACCATTCTCCCAGCTGACTGTCATTCTTGAGGTAGCAGGTGCAGAGGCTCTGGTGGGTTGGGGGAGGGGGTGATCCATCCTGCTGAGAAGTCCCAGCTGCCAAGTGGCTCCCTCTGTCCCAGGTGTAGCTCGACCTGGCTTTGAAGAGCCCCCACTGGGATGACAACTTTGGCAGCTCCTGTTAAACTCCCTGGTTCCACATTCAAAATCGTGCCACTTTTTTGGAAGAATGCTTTTCATCAGCTCCCAACCCCTGCAATGAATGAATCATTTTGGCTCTCTGGAGCATGGCTGGGGCTAGACACACACTGGATCCTCCAACACCAACCTTAGAAATCAGGAAGAAGAAGTCCCACCTTCAAGGACCTCAAAATCCAGGAGCAGCCAGCCCCAGAGGAAGCAATATTATTTTAATTTCTTCCTTCCTTGAACTTCAGCAAGAGAACTGAGTGCTTCTGCTTCCTCAGGCTTCTATGCCCTGGGTGACCACTGTCCACCAGGTGCTAGGGCCTGCATCACCTCCTGGGATACACATTACTTCACAGCCAAAAGGATGCAGTGCCCAGCGGTCTCCTTAACCAGTTCCTGCTCCACCACAAGCAAAGGCAATCTGACGATGAAAACATACATCTTTCTCCATATAGCATGACCTAATAGCAATATTAATATATTTAGCTCTAGATACTGTGCCATTCTCCAAAGAAAAAGTCTTTGACCCAAATATTAGATGCTATTAAACTGAGGGATGATCTTAAATCTGTTTGCATGTGTCTACTGAACCCCATCGAGGAAATTAAACAACGTGGGGTGGGAGAGCTGCCGTGCATGGTTAGGAAGAAGCATCGTGGAGGATCCAAGCTCTGTGTCATTAACTTTCCCATTCCCCTCATTAACAAGTAAAATGTTTTTACTGCTTGAAAAGTTTTAATAAATAGAAAAAAAGCAGGGTAGCTGACATAGTTTTGAATGTAATATACAAGGGCTTTTAATATTTTTACATACATTAACGAAAAAGCCAGAAAGGAGGCTAAAAGGTTACATATATGTCTATAAAAAAAAAAAACATGAAATACCTACATGGAAGGACCCTAGTGCCTTCAACTTCCATTCTCTAGATTCTACCATCTTCATGGTGGTCCTTATAAGATATCTGAAGAGAAAGCAGCTGAGGGCAGTGCCCTATGGCCCCTCCCCATGCCCTGATGCCCAGAAGTCCTAGGGACACAGGTTGTATGCCAACATCATGCTGGCTGTCCTGAGCAGGCCATACACCCAAGTAAATGATTAGGCTGACAGAGGTACAGACAAGATTTGCCAAGTTCCTTATGGCTGAGCATCTGAAGGTACAAACATTCAAGGAGAATGAATGTCACAGAGAATCACACACAACATAATGAAGTGTGTATGGCAACAGACACCATGTAGGATGGTGATCACATCACAACAGACTGGAAACTCAAGTCTGCTCTCTTCACAGCTGCTTTCCTATGTTCAGATAAGCACCCACCAACTCCTGAGTTAGTATGGTCCATCTTAGAGTCAAGAACAGAATATGCAGCTCAGAGCCCCAAAATACTGCTGATGCTGGTGATGTAGCTCAGTTGACAGAGTGCTTGCCTGGAATGCCTGAGGCTCTGTGTTTGATTCCCAGAGGTGCTTATACTGGGTATAATGGTGCACACCTATACCCTAGCCCTCGGGAGGAGGAGGCAGGAAGAAAAGTCCTCAGCTAAAGACAGAGCTCTGGTCAGCATGGGTTACATGAGACCCTGTCTCAAAAACAAAGCGAAACTGTTGCTAACCACCAGTTACAATCCCCAGCCATGTGCATGGGCACTCCTAATGACTATTAGATAAAAGTATCTTTTCAACTCTATGGAAAGTAGTGGACAGCTGAAGATAGAGGGAAACATGGGGACAAAGTGGAAAGATGGGTCTGCTCTGGGTGCCAGGAGCTTGGCCTCAATGTCTAGAGGTGCCGGGTACTCCCTTCCTCAAGTTCTTTCCACTCATGGGCCTGAAGCTGTACCACTCCACTGGAGGCTCCCACCGTGACCTCTGCTGTACTTCAGTATGCATGAAGAGCCCTCCTCAAAGGTCTGGGACAAGACCCTTCCCCATGGGACAAATCTATACCTTGCCCAGTCATAGTCACAGAACCCTGACTGTGGAGGCTCAGCACACTCAGCACCACTGCCTGGGCAAAAGGTGTCACATCTCAAAATATTATTTCCAATAAAAGTTTTGTTTACCTAGGAAAGATTTAAACACACCAGAAAACTTTGAAGGAAATAAGTGGCCTGGTTCTTTTTAATAAAATCTGTGCTTGGATATACAATAACTCTTCCTAGGAGAGCCAGCAAACTGGATGAAGTATGGACTAGAAACTCTGTATTTTTGCAGATGAATTTAGAAAGGAGAAGCTAGCATTTGGGGAAGGTTACCTTTGGGTAACCTATATGTAATAATTCAGAAGGATAAACAACTTCTTTTTTTCCTAGCAGAAGTGTGCACTTTTAGTAAAGGGAATGAACAGGCTGAATGGAAACTTCTAGAGTGCGGTACTCTATGTGTATACACACCATCATGCATACGGTTCATGGAGTGGTTCTCCAGCTGGGAAACGAATAATCAGCTCACCTCAAATCTCTAGCTAACTATTGTAATGGGATGTCTTAAAAGCTTCTCTTCTCATAATGACGCCCTTCTAAAAGGGTCTATATTCTCTTTTTAGCTTGTCTAAATGCCCAGGCAAAACATTGTGGCTGGAATGATCACATTCTGCTGTGAAACCCCCCCATCAGGCGCCCCCGTATCAGTGTGCACACAGTGAGGAGGAGACTGTGATACCACATCCCCTTCCACAGAAGGATGGACAGTGCCACTCCCTGATGCTGTGACCTCAGCCCTGTCATCACCCAGCCTCCTGACCAATATAGGCCATTCTGAAGGTGGCTCTGGGAAAACAAGGTCACCCTGGTACAGGGTTAGATGCTGCCCAGTCTGAGTTTGAACATGTGCCCACTGGTCCCTAGTGAAGGGAGCTGCCAGAAGACAGCATTTCTACAGTACACAAAAGGGAAGACAACCTTCTGAGGGGGAAAAAAGGCATAAGGAAAACAACTTGGAGATGACAGTGAATCCACTAGCAGCCCAATCAGGATTACAGGGTTGTATGCTTATAATCCTAGACCTCAGGAGGCTGAGGCAAGTGGAGCCTGGGAGCCAAGACACCCTGGGATGCACACAAAGATGTCATTTCAAAAAGAAAGAAAGGAATGAAGGAAGAGAAAGAGGAAAGGAAGAAAGGGAGAAAAGGAAGGAAAGAAGGACTACGATTTAACACTCAAAATAAGCCAGTACTCTGCTAGCCAACAATGAAGATTAAAATTGCCTTAGGATGGACCAGTGTCCTTACACAACCGCTCTGAACCTGCTGGTAGCATGGTCTGAAACTCTGGCAGGGTAGCATGGAAGCCATGTTCCTTTCTCATGACACATCTGTGTGCACATACACATTTGTGGGGAGAAAAGAGGGTCTTGGGACTACTTAGGGAGAGGTGGATGAGGTTCTTGGAGACACAGCCAGACCAGAAGAGCTGGTAAGAGACAAGGCAGTTAGAAGCTAGAGGCCACAGAAGAGTTGAAGTACACACTTCTCTCAGTGGCCATGGAACTAAGACTCTGATTTTAACTTCCATTTGGGGAGATTGGCCAAGCCAGGAGGATATCAAAGTTCCTCAGAAGAGGAAAGCAAGACTTCTTCCACGGTTTTTCCTAGAACACTGCCTCAATGATGTCCCTCCCTGGACTCAGTCTACCAGACACGGGTGTGTATAGAACTCGGTTCCTACTGGGACACTCTATAGCTCACACAGGTGAGACACATCAGGTATGGCATGGAAGGAACCAAAATAAATTTGACCCCAGAGATGCAGTGAACAGACACTACTTAATGGAAGCCAGTGCTGCAGTGGTGACCCGGTGTGGCTCGCTGGGCTCCAAGAAGGTCACTGCCAGGGAAACAGTTTTTCACAACTTTCGAAAAACTGAATTAACTTCAACACACTGCAAAGAGGGTACGTATGCTCCAAAGCTACCTCATAGAGACACACATCTGCTATCTCCTCCACTGGCCAGCAATCTCCCCTCACTCCCTGTTCTCTGCCCCTGGGTGTTTTCCTTCAGTCCTGTCTGGTGCTTCTTGGTGGCCAGACACATGTTAAAATGACTCTCCACTCAAGGAGTTTTTTTTTTTTTTCTCTCTGTGAGACTATATGTCCTAGGAATATCAGAAACTACACTGATAAATTCTCATCAACACGATGGCCTAACCGTGAGCTGAAGAAGGCTGGCAACAACAGACATCCCAAAGAGGATGAGAAAAGCCCAGGAAGCTTCAACCCTACACAAAGAACTACAGACAACTGAGGAATTCTCAGGGTGGGTGAAACAGTCTTCTCTAGGGAAGAACACACCAACTGGTTATCCAAATCCAAATGGTCAGCCTTGAAAACAGACATATGGATAACATTGTATAGGTGAATGGTTTATATTTAGGAATACATATGTATATTTGTATACATATGTACATGTTGCAACAATTTATGAGAAATAAGACCATGAGGTTGAAAGAGAACAAGAGGAGTATATGAGAGGGTTTGGAAGGAGGAGGGGAAGAGGGAAATGTTGAAACTTTATTGTAATCTCAAAAAGAAAAGAAAAAAAAAATGATACCCTACATGTTGGCTCCTCTGGTGTCCCTTGCTTGCCTCTGCCTCAGTTTTTAGAGAAAGTACCACTCCTCAGCTTCCCAGCCAGGGCCCACCTCTGAATACCCTCCCTCTGCCATGCCACCCTCACCTTCTCCATCAGAGGCTGTGGTACAATGTCCCAACTTAGTGCTCAGTACCCATTTCTATCGCAGAGTCTCAGGCTTAGCCCTACATGGTTCCCACTTGGACAAACTCAACACTCTGCTCTCACAACAGCCATATTACAGCTCCCTGTGCCTATCCTTAGGCAGGCAGGACTGGGCTCCCTGAAGGACAGTGCCATGTACTCCTTGTTGTAGCATCCCTAGAGCTCCGATAAGGCCTGTCACATAGCTTGTGACACACATGAGACCCTCATGTCTGAGAATGAGGGGATAAATGGGAAAGTCCAAAGTGAATCCTAAATGTATTCAATGTGTTTATATCAAAAAGAACCACTTCTACTACTTGATAGGCAATTGGAAATAAAAATTCTAGACAAACTCATCGTAAGACGGTGCTTCAATTTAATTCAAAATTCTAAACCCATTTAACCTTCAGCTCAATTAAAATTCTGAGCTAATGGCATGTAGGAGCTATCCTACACATCAGAAACACACAGCCCATCTAATTACCCTTACGGCTTTAAAGGAAATAATTTAGCAAACAGAGTATGCTGTTTGAAGTGCCAATGATATTTACATACTGAAAACAAAACTGAAGCTCACCTACTAGTCAGAGACCACTGAACATCAGAAAACACTGAAGATGCATTAAGACCAAGAGAGAATTCTGGAACTAGAGTTCAGCCCAAACTAAGGAAGGGATTTGGGTCTCACTCAGCACACAGTTGTGCTTCAGAAATGGAGTCAGGAGGATGTCCACAGAGAACAGACATGGCTGGGCACACCCCCCCCCCCGCCCCCATGCCCACCTAGCTGGGGAGCTGACAAGCTTCAAACATGCTGTGGCTTTACAGTGGCATCCAGCAAAGGTGAGTCAGCCCACTGCCCCCCTTCTGGGTCTGAATTCTCTTCGTTGAAGAACACTTTCCTCTACAGCCACTGGCACTCAGGTGGCCAGCATAGCACTTGCCTCAGGACTACCCTAGGGCCCCAAGTTCTAACCTCACTTGGTGAGAAAGGTCACTCTGTGAGTGGCAGTGTGACAAGAAATTCAGGTAAATAGAGGGTATGTACATCTGTGCCTTCCTTAGAACTCCTCCAGAGACCCTGTCATCTGCCTTTGCCCACTTCTTCCTCTCATTCAGAGTGACAGAAGGATGCAGGGCTGCGACAGACAACAGATGGATTTTATGGATGGGACAGGTGACACCAAGCAAGTGAAGTCTGTGCTACCAAGTCCTAGCTCCTGGGTAGATGTGGACCTCTCTCCCTCACCCTGCAAACTGCAGGAGAAAAGAAAACCAGCCTCTTTTTAGAGGCTTGTTTGTACTCATTTACAGCACAATTCAAACAAGCCTGTGTGATGGTTAATCTTCCCTGTCAATCTGACTAGGTTTAGAATCGCCTAGGAGACACACCATTGGGTGTGTCTGTGAGGATGTTTCCGGAGAGGTTAAACTTGGGAAGAAAGAACTACCCTGAATGTGGGCAGTACCATTTCATGAGCTGGGGGTCATAAAAAAATAAACAAACAGAAAAGGGGTGAATCCAGATGACTGCCAACACCCCCTGCACTCTGCCTCCTGGTCCAGCCAGATGTGAGCAAGCAGCCTCCTGCTCCAGTTGCCACAGCTGGCAGCTACTCCTGCTATCAAGGTTTCCCTACCGTAATGCACTGTGTCCTCAGATAATAAGCTAAAATCATCCCCCTTTCCCTTAGATGGCTTCCTGTCAGTTTTCTGGTCACAATGATAAGAAAAGAAAATACTCCACCTGACAACTGATTTCTCATAGCCATAGCTCAAGAAAAGCAAGAGATGGGACAGGATGAGGGATGCAAGAGGCCAAAGGCAGCGATCAGCTGAAGACAGGCAACTACAGGGCAGCAGCATGTGACCGTCACTTAGAAAGGACTGCACACTTTACCAGCCACATTACCAGCTCTGCATCTGTCTAAACTATAGGCAGCAAGGGCCAGGGACCAACTCCAAAGAACACCAGCTCATCAAGGCAGGGCACTGTCACAGCTAATTCCACCAGGAATTGCTACACTATGGACACAATCTCTGATGGGATTCTAGGTTTGAGCTACAAAACTCCAAGAGCACCCACACAACCCTGGAGCCTTCTCCTAGGATGAAAGCTGCTGCTGAATGGAATCCCGAGAAGCCCAGTCCTTGGACAGGAAATAACATCTGCTGACCTGTGGGTGCACACAATTGCTGCTGCCTCAGCCTAACTGTGTCACATGGGCACTCAACAGCTGGTGGCATGGACCTTCCCTCCACTGAGCACACATGGTACAGTCTGATTCCTAACCATGGTCAGACTATACCCAGCCTATGCAGGGCTTGCTGTGGTAGGCAATGGGACAGCTGCCTCTTCCTGTCAACTCTCCCTTCACACAGGCACAGGCACCAGTGCTGTAAGACACCTCTCAATGAGGCTTATTGTTAAGAGTGAGGGATTTAAGGGTTTTATCACAACATGCCTCAGAGGGAGAACATCTACCCATCCCTGCTTGAAGCTAACCAATTTATCTGTTACCTTAAAATGTATACATTGCTCGAAAGGTTGGAAACTCAAAAAATATCCTGGGCTGACAGACGGCTCCTATTTCAGATGCACACGTTTTTCAGCTGTCATCCAACCATCCTTTTCTCTCTCATGTCAAGATGATCCAGGCAGAATGAAGTAACAGGCTTGCTTCTGACTCACCACCACAGGCATGCACGTTTTCCAGCCCTGCCTTCCAAGAGTGACAAAGTTCAAAGAGCAAAGATTTGCTGACCTGGGTCCAGAGCATAGGGACTTTTGGGTCCTAGTAAAACCTGTCTCTGTCTTCTATCTGGCATCAGGTAAGCACTAAGTAGGCAGGGAGCAAAGTCAAAAGGCAAGTTTAAGTACTGACACTATTTTCTAGAAAAGCGGCTGCACAACTTCACTCTGCCTTTCTGTGACCACACACTCTACCTGGGAACTAAGGGACAACTATGAAAGGCCTCTCATCAATGGTGGTCTGCCCAACAGCGCTGATATCTGCTGTCTTATGTACACCACTCCCAAGGTACACAGCAAACCTGCATGTGAGGCTGGGCCTGAAGGACTAGGTAGACACTATGCATGATCCTCCCAAAGAATTCATCTTTTTTTTCATTTCTTTCTCTTTTTTTTATTAAATACTTTATTTTTTTTCTTCAAGTTACATCTCAGTCACAAACCCTTCCCTATTCCCCCTTCCTATCCCGCCCTTCCACCCTCTTCCCCCCAGAAGTTTCCCCTATCAGTCCAACAGATGGTTCCTTCTCTTATAACAGTAAATACTATACAAAACAACAGATATAAATATGCCACATTTATGAGAGTTAAATGGCCCAGTATACCTTCCCAATGTCCAGTTTATACATATTTGGCCCCTGACTTTAACATTCTACTATCTAACCATCTCCATGAGTTTAAAGGTCTATATCTGACTCAACATTCATACTAACTTGCAACACACTTTTAAGAGTATCTTCTTAGATCTATAACACCCTCTTGATTCCTAAACAACTCAAAATTTAACTATGAGACTCTAGCTGTCTATTCTTCAACCACCTCAGAGACCTGAGAGGGATAAATATATCTGCTTATATAGGAAGTGCAGGGCCTGCAGCTTCCAAAACTAAGAAATGACATACCAGTGACTGCCTGGACAGTTTCCATTTTCTCTCCATACATTCCTGCATCAGTCTTCAGCCTTTGGGTCCTGTTTCTCTGACAGACATTTGTTGTAGAGCAGGGATTAACGCTTCCTAATGGTATCATACCTAGAGATACTTAAAAATAAAATGTGAAGCTCTGGCCTCTTGATACCAACCGTCTAAAACGGTCTAGGATAGTTAAGTAAAACAAACTCCTAGTCATGCAAACATGTCACTTTGTTAGCTACTATGACAGTCTATCACAGATATTCTCTAAACTACCCAGTAATCAAGTTGTTAAGAGACAAGCAAAATTTGCTTATCTAAATACAAGAGATGGATAGGGCATCTTCAAAAACCCCAAGAGATCTGCAGAATATGGCACTCAAAGATGTTATCTTAAATTAAGATTTTCTTTGATATCGAGACATATCAGCTCCTGACAGCACCCCCCTATTCTACTCCAAGTAGAAGATAAGCATCGAAGAATCTCCAGTGTGAGATGGTTGAATTAGTGGCAAGCCTATCTCTTGGCATGAAAAAACCCCTTGCTCCAACTGCAGACAGACTGCTGTCCAAAAAGGACAAAACTTGGTAGCAGGGAAGTCGACAGCCTAACTCTGCCAAGACAGGGTAGGTAAGTCCTTCAAAGAATTCATCTTGCTCAGACCTCCCCAACAGTCTCCGCAGCAGAGCTGGCCAGGAAAATGCAACAGCACATCTGCAAACATCACATGAATCGCTGCCAGGAGAGTCAGTCAAGTTCTGCAAAGTAGAAAATGGACTGTAAATTGTTTACACATTCAAGATACAAAAGATTTTATATGAGTTTTGTTAGCTTACATACAATTTCCAGTACTATATTCCTTTATTTTTATTACAAGGTTTACATTGAAAGAAAAAATAAAGTAGGGGTGTAAATCTTTGATATGTTAAAGATGAGTCACACTTGGTTTGCCCCAGTGCCTAAAAGCCAAAGTCTACCTGCTGTTATGTGTACTCTATGTGTGACTCACGGCCCAGTCACTGTTTCAAGTAATCAAACAGTATGATCAACTTTATGGGATGCTAAGCATGGCTCAAGATCACATAAGGAAAATAAACAAAGCCCATAACCCTCTGGCTACATCTTAAGCACTGCAGGGCAGACTGAGGAGGTCACAGCTTTCCAGTCGCAGAAAGACAGCATGGAAGACACCAGTCAGGCTCTTTAAAGACCAAACCAAGCTATGCTCCAGGGGACAATGACTGGAAGCTGGGAGACGTGGGCAGGTCATCAAATAAAACTGCTACATAAAGCCACTTTTCAACCAATGTGCTCCATCCAAATGTTAATGGAAGAAAAACGGAGGTGATGGGTACAGCCCAGGACAAACCAGCAATCAACATCACAGTGCGGAGCCTTAACAGATACCAGGCCTGGTGTGTGTGTGTGGTGGGGGGTCAGACTTACACAGACGCAAGCGGAACCCCAGTGCAGAGGGGCCTCACCCACCAAGTAAAGCTACAGCCCTTGGAGAACGAAATATTTGTGCAGACTCCTAAGTCACACAGGAGGGTGATGGCAAGTCTAGTCAAGATCCCTCACCTACTGGTCAGCAGAAGAGGGGGCTGCAGAAGTGCCCTTGGGGTGAGTGACGGCTGCACACACTTGTTCTTACACAACAAACTCTAAGCATCAAACAGCACATCAGCTAACATCCAGGGGAGACCCAAGACCACCCCAAACCTTGCTTTTTCACAAAACAGAGGTGTACTTCCACACTTGTTCTCAGAAGAAGTACCCCAATTCCAACACCCTACAGAGATGAGTGTACTCAAATGAACACGTTAATGCAGGCCAGTAGTTCAAGATCAGCTTAGCACTCTGAAATCAACTCACTCCATCACATGTATACAACATGAAGGAGAAAAATAATGTGGGTATGGTGGTATACAGAGGAACCATTTGAGGACTCCCACAGGTTGCAGTCAGAGAGACAATGCCAGTATGAACGCTGACAAGAAGAAAAATACTGAGGTGCTCAGTTACTGGGGACAAGAGAAGGCTATCTACTGGGATGGTGTGGTATTTAATGAAAGTCTTACTGGTGGGTATCAATAGCACAAACACAAGGCATGAACATCACATAGGGAGAAGAAACACACTGCTCAATGCAGAGAATAAATTCTTACAGAAATCCCAAGGAACTACAAATAACACCCAGAACAAATATAGTTGTCCTCCCTCATTCTCCAGAGGGAGCTGGCTCCAACACCCAGAGACACTTGAATCCTTCATGGAAAACGGCAGTATTAACAGAGCCCATTCACATCCACTCACGCACTACACATTCAGAGACTACCTATAGTACCTAATAAATGCTACATGAACAGCTGTTTAAACATTCTGCATAAAGAATAATGACAGAAAAATAGTTTGTACAGGTTTGTACTGGAACTTATGATCCAGCCAACTGAATGCACATACAGAAAACTCAGAGAGGGATGGTCAGCAGGCACCATCCCCACCCACCGGGTCCCGAGCCCCTTATTCACAAGGATGCATTCTTTTTTTTTTTTTTTAATAATTTATTTTTTATTTCTTCAAGTTACATCTCAATCACAATCCCCTCCCTACTCCCCCCTCCAGTCCCACCCTTCCACCCTCCTCCCCCTCAGCCCCACCATCCTCTCCCCTTCTTTTTTTTTTTTTTTTTTTTTTTAGTTTAAGGTATTTATTGTTCCCCCCAACCGCTCTCCCTTTCAGTCCAAATAATGGTTCTTTTTCCTATAACTATAAATACAATACAAAACAACAGAAATAAATAGGCCACGATTATAAGAGTTATATGGCTTATCATACATTCCCAATGTCCAGTCCATATGTATTTGGCACCTGACTTTAACATTCTACTATCTAACCATCTCCATGAGTTTAAAGTTCTATATCTAACTCAGCTTTCATACTAACTTGCCTCATAATTTTAAACATATCTTCTTAGATCCAGAACACCCTCTTGATTCCTAAACAACTCAAAATTTAACTATGAGACTCTAGCTATCTATTCTTCAACCACCTCAGAGACCTGAGAGGGGTAAATATATCTGATTATATAGGAAGTGCAGGGCCTGCAGCTTCCAAAACTAAAAAATGACATACCAGTGGCTGCCTGGACAGTTCCCATTTTCTCTCCATACATTACAGCATCAATCTTCAGCCATTTGGCCCCATTTCTCTGACAGACATTGGTTGTAGAGCAGGAATTATGAAGGACTTACCTACCCTGTCTTGGCAGAGCTAGGCTGTCGACTTACCTGCTTCCAAGTTTTGTCCTTTTTGGACAGAAGTCTGTCTACAGTTGAAGCAAGTGGTTTTTCTTGCCAAGAGAATGGCTTACCACCAATTTAATCATCTCCCACTGGAGATTCTTCGATGCTCATCTTCTACTTGGAGTAATATAGGGGGTGCTGTCAGGAGCTGACATGTCTCGATATCAAAAAATCTTAAGTTAAGAAAACATCTTTGAATGCCATATTCTGCAGATCTCTTGAGGTTTTTGAAGATGCCCTATCTATCTCTTATATTTAGATAAGCAAATATTGCTTGTCTCTTAGCAACTTGATTTCTGAGTAGCTTAGAAAATAACTGTGATAGACTGTCATAGTAACTAACAAAATGACACGTTTTCATGACTATTAGTTTCCGTTTCTTAATTATCCTAAACAGTTTATGTCGGTTGGTAGCGAGAGGTCAAAACTTGACATTTCATTTTTAAGTATTACTACAAACAATACCTTTAAGAAGCGTTACCCTTAATTTTGTATCAATATACAAAGATCAATACCAATGTGGCCAAATATAATCTTAATTTTGTATCAATATACAAAGATCAGTACCGATGTAGCCCAATACAATCTTAATTTTACATTAATATACTCGGGTCAATACCATTGTGGCCAAATATAATCTTAATTTTGTATCAGTATACAAAGATCAATACCGATGTAGCCCTATACAGTATTAAATTTGCATTAATATACAATGATCAATACCAATTTAGCCAAATATAATATTAATTTTGTATCAGTATACAAAGGTATAAAGCTATATTCAATAATCTGTCCTTTTTTCTTGTTCTTTCCTATACTATGTCTATGTCCCATTTTTCTCAAGTCTGTTCACTCCTATATAGGAGAGAAAGGAGGATACAGAAAAGCAAAAGAGAGAAGTCCCTGGGTCTAACCTCCAAAACCCACTTAACAAGACCATTTAACAGCTTGTAGTCTTTTCCCCTAAATAACAAAATTTTCTATTAAAGGATGCATTCTTAAACCCAGACTACCTGAAAAGGTGGGTAGAATCAAATAAAATAAGACTGATCTTATATACCTATGCTAATTTATAAACCTGGCTTGGTAAGAGATGGAGGACACAAAATCAGACAATCATAGTAGCCAACTGTGCTCTGAGCCATATCACTGTACACTCTCTGCTCTTGTGATGATGGAGAGAATTCTTAAAGGATGTACTTTGTACTTTGTCTTGAGCATATCTGGATCTCCAGATTCTTGTGCTTTGGATCATTATGAAGGGCTGTTTGAGCATAGCGCGATAATACCAAGTTAGTCTATGATTGATACAGTTACTAAGTGACTAGAAGGTGGGCAGCATATACAGAGTGGATACATGGATAGAAGGGGAGACATCCCAAGCTGACAGGATGTCCCATCATACATCCCAAGATGCCATCATACTAGACAGAATGGCATGATAGCTTCTTTCTGGAACTTTCCAATGAACAGTTCTGGACTCTGGAATCAAGCTGACCATGGGTAACAAACAGTAGAAATAAAATCACAGGGAAGGGTTGGGGTTGGTCCTGTGCATGAATTTGCAGAAGTTTGTACAACATAATATCAACATAAAAAAAAATCAATGGCTACAACCAGCAGCAATAATTTAAAAGTTAACAAAAGTTTTAAGTTGATTTAGACTACTATCAAGAACAAAGTGCCTAAAAATCAATTTTATCAAAGACATGTGAGGTCTCCATGCTGGAAACTACAAAACCCTGCTGAGAAAAATGAAAGAGAACCCAAACAGATACACAGATAAATCACACCACAGGTCAACGGAGTCAATACCAAGAAGTTGTTAAGCAGCCAACAATGGAACGGACACCTCTCAATCAGATCCCAACAAAAAGCTATGCAAAGACAGATACTTCAACTGGCAAGGTAATGTGCAAAATTAAGAGATTTGGGGGGAGCAAGGAGGTGAAGAAAGGCCTTGGAGAGGGAGGGGGATAGGATAAAAATACATTGTGTGTAGAGAGAGCATGTGGTGCGTGTGTGTGAGTGTATAATTTTGATAAATAAAAAAACATTCATTTTAAAGAAAAAGTAAAGATCTAGAAGCCAGCCAGAAATGTAGTTCAGTTTGTGGAATGTGTGTCTAGTATGCACCATACCCAAGGCTGGACACCTAGCTCCATATACACCAAATGGGGTGGTGGCATTCTCCTCTACTCACAAAATTTAGAGGTGGAGAGAGGAGGATCAGAGGTTCAAGGTAATCCCTGCGTTCCATGCCAAGCACAGCTACATGAGATTTCTCAACAACAACGAAACAGAAATGGGGGCACCCAAAGGTCAAAGACAGCAGCTAGAGACTTGTCCTGACTATCTCAGGCTGGCCACAAACTACCTTAACCAAGTCACCATGGGGCCAAAATAAATAAGCCCTGGAACTAGGAACAGGCCTAGAATGGTCCTGCCAAGAGCACAGAGGTGAACAGATTAAGAAGCAGTGTTTTGCCCCACCCCAACAAAAGATGGAACAATTAGACAACTACATATAACTAAGTAAGTGTTTGAGAAAAATCAACTGTAGCTCCATCATGGTCACTTAAATAGGACACATATCTAAGTGCAGGAAGGCTAATGCTTCCAAGAGACACCACAGCAGAAGATTTGGGTGAAATTTCAGCAAATACTTCAGGTTTTGATGATGGGTATGGTAGTAGAGTTTTATGTGACTTTTGTTTTTGTTTTGCTGTTGTTGTTTTCTGAGGCAAGGTCTCATGCTGGCCTTGAACTCACAGATCCACCTTCCTCTGCCTCTCTTGAGTGTTGGGATTAGAGGTGTGAACTACCACAAATAGTTACATATTTCTTAAAGACAAAAAAAAAAAGAGCTAAATGTAAAGGAAAAAACTGATCAGCTTACTTTTTCAAAATTACAAACTTCTCATTAAAGAAATTTAGAAAAAAAAATATAGGAAACTGAGATGGGGAAGAATCAGTTTAAGCCAGGCATGGTGGTACATGCTTGTAATGTCAGCACTCTGAAGGCTGAGGCAGAAGTGTGGCTGTGTGTTCAAAACCAGTCTGAGCTAGAGAATAGACTGTGTCAAAGGAAAACAAACAAACAAAGGAACAGCTCACATGCCCGGTGAAGCACTTGTACCCAAACCAACAAAACAGTAACAAAAAGAAAAAAGAAAAAAAGGTGGAAATGAATTATCTGAGTTAAGATGGGGAAGTACAATTTTTAAAAATTCAAACCACAATGAGATAACACTTCCTACTCACCTGAAGGGTCAAAACTTTAAAAACTGATAGAAGTAAGTGGTGGACAAATTCTTATAAACTTAAATATTTATATGCCGTTGAATCCAGCAATTCCTTACCTTGGAATTTACTCAAGAAAAATGAAGACAGAGGTCTTAAATGGCTTGAGAATGAATCCACAATGAACTTCCCAGAGAGTTCTAGATCTTGTTTGCGATGGTGTCTATACTATAAGTACACTTAATAAGTATACTTATTAAGCTGACAAAATGAAAATAGCTAATTTTGAGTATTCTTGAGGTTTGAAATGCCTAGTCAGATTAGCTATACACAAGTGCATGCTGCTGGCTGTCCTCCACATCAGTTACTGGTTTGGCTACTTACTATAATATCAGATAAAAACAACTTTAGGAACATAGGGCTTGTTTTGACTCACACTTCAAGGTTACAGAGGTGTAGCTGGCAGCAGAGGCCTGAGGCAGCTGGTCACACTGCATCCTCAGCCAGGAAGCAGAGACAGACAAATGGTGGTGGTCAGCTTGCTCTCTTTTTTCTGGTCAGTTCAGGACCCCAGCCCATGGAATCATGCCACCCACATGCAGGGTGGGCCTTTCCATCTCAATTAACCCAGTCTAGACAGTCCCTCACAGACATGCCCGGAGATTTGTTTCCATGGACATTCTAAACCTCACCAAACTGACTATCAAGATGAACCACTGCACCCTCACAGTCCAGCTTCCCACTGCCACTCAAGTCCTGGGCCAAGAGAAGAGGAGGCACAACTACTCCCTTGAAAGGGAGGCACAATCCATTCACTTCTCTCCTGCAGTGGCATGCTGGCCTGAAGCCTCAGGCAGGGCCTCAGTGCAAAAGAATGGCAGAACCCCAACATGGGCAGCCTGGCCTCTGCTACACACACAAGTGCCCCTCCCTGAGGGAAGCCAGCTGCATGCATCTCCACTCCAGGGTGGCTACTTTCACACTCAAATCTAATCTTAAATTCACTTAGCCTCTTTGTTCAGTTCACACAATCCATTAGACATACTTAAACATACCATTTTCAAGACTTAAAGATATTAATTATGTGTATGTGTATAGGGGGTAGTGTCTGCAATGAGTGCAGGTCCCCTTGGAGGTCAGAGGCATTGGACCTCCTGGAGCAGGACTTACATGTTACCTGACATGGGGAACCCGAACTCAAGTCCTCTGCAAGAGCAGTATACGATCTTAACCACTGAGCCATCTATCCAGCCCCTAAATGTATCTCATAATGCCTGCTTTTTACATTTTCTTCCCCAAATTTACAGTACGGAATACCTTTACTGTTTCTCCAAAAGCAAAAGAAGCCAACACATAATTTCTATGATTTATTGAGCTACTGAACATGCTAAGAGACAAAGTGACATTTTCCCTACAAATTATTTGGTGCCTGTGATTTTCTGAGCACCGCAGCCAGATGGTTCTCACAGAAACTGAGAGGAGCCTGTTCCAGCAGTTCAAAGGTTTGCTTATTTTTCAGTCTTGAAGTCTTAAAGACGATATTGATTGCAGCACACAGCTCTACAGGAGGAGCTGGCCAGGGAGGGCCATGCTGGAATTTATTACCAAACAATGCTCATTATGGCTGTCTCTGACAGGGGTCCATTAAAATCAATTTTTATGTTTCTTATGTATTTTCTTTATCTAATGTTCTTGGCATTGTGTTTATTAGCCAGTTAAGACAAACACCCAGCACAGGAGTTCCTACTTTTTCTTTTTCTTCCTTTTTTTTTTCTTTCTCTTCCTACTTCTCTCAGAAATAACAAGAACTACCGTTTTAATGCTACGACTCATAGCCAGAGAACAGAGGAAGTTCAGCACTACACTTTAGAATGAGATGCTCAGGAGTGCTTCCAATTTGTTTTGTTTTTACAATTAGAAAAACATGGTAAGGACCATGCAAAGAGGATACATGTCCTCTTAGGACTTTGTGCTCTGAAGTCACCCTGTAGAGAGATTCTTTCCAAACCTTGGCAGTGATTATGGCCAGCCTGGTGTCACCTCCAGGAAGCAGCTGAGTGGCCCTGAAGAGGAAACACTCTAGACAAGCAATGGAAAGGTGGCTGGTAGACTCTGCCAGACATGATTTAAAATGTCTGAGGTAAGTCACACTATTGAGACAGTTGTCCATCCCTGTATCTCATGTGCTTAAGAATCAAAATGCTCAGTGTGGGTGGGGAAGATGACTCAGTCAGCAACATGCCTGTTTGTAAGCATGAGGATCTAGGTTCAGTCCCCAGAACCCACGTGAGAAGCTGGCAGTGTGGTACTTGCCTGCAATCCCTGTGCGGGGAAAGTAAAGACGGGAGAATCCCTGAGGCGTTTACTGGCTAACCCAGTCCAATGGGTGAGTGCCAGACTAATGAGAGACTCTGTCTCAAAACCAATGTGGAAAGCACCCAAGGCTGCCCTCTGGCTTCCACATGCGCGCACACACACGCACATGCACACACACATACACACGTGCACACACACACACACACACACACACACACGTGCACGCACACGTACACACTCCACACAAAAAAAAATTCTCAATGCTCATAGAATTCAACATGTCTGAAAAAGAACATGTGAATCAAATGTCCTGAAGCTCCCATCAAAGTCATGTCCCCAGGGCTTATGAACTATTCCAGATTGCTGGATAATATATGAGCTGCCAAGGACACTACAACCCACAGACCGTTTTCTGAGATGCTAATGTCTGTGGTTGGTGGCACCAAGCTCTGTGTTGCCCCATAACCAGTTGAAAGGACCCAGGGCTCCTGTTGACCCCTGCCTTCAGCACACAGCACACATGTGGTGCCCGTGCCTGCAGAGTGCTCACACTTACCCAGTGTTTGGAGTCTTCCCTCTGAGAAACTGAATCCCATGCAGGCCTCGCTCACAGCCAGACAGCTCGATCTTCCCCAAAGGGCTGTCCAACACTCTGTATTTCATTTTGCAGGTCTCAGCCATTCTGCCAAGTTCCTAGAGAGAAGCAATTTTTAAGTGGAGTAAGAAAGTGTATTTGGAAGCGGTTGGTCATTTATAAAGCACACCAGAAGCATCAGTTACTTAACACAGAGGATATATTCCAAAGCTTCCCCTCCGGTTGGAATTTAATCATAAGTTACTTTTACAATACAGCCACTTTCCACAATAACCTGGGTCACCCAACCAGCGCCCACTGCTCTTTTGTCCCACAAAATTACAATGTCTCTATTTTTCCCTGCTGTCCTTAACTAAAACAGACTTGGAGAAGGCCAAACTAGCACAAAATCTTTTAAACTACCTAAAACTCAGAAAGTTTTGTTTGAATAAGATGACTGACACACAAATTCTTCCATATTTTAAATAGAATAGGTTTAAAAATGAAGTATGGGGCTAGGGACAGACCACTTGTCTACCTTGTGCCAGGTCTACTTTCATCTTCATGATGGATTTAAAAAACAAACAAACAAACAAACAAACAAACCACAGGAATATGTATGGAATACATTACAGAAAATGATGGGATAAGATTTGACCCAGAGCCTGGTGGTAGTGGCATAAGCCTTTAATCCCAACACTCGGGAGGCAGAGGGAGGCAGATCTCTGTAAGTTTGAGACCAGTCTGGTCTACAGAGCGAGTTCCAGGACAGCCAGGGCTACACAGAGAAAACCTGTCTCCAAAAAACAAAACCCCAGATTTGCCCCTGCAGAGACACAGGGTACCTATGCCAGCAGACAGAAGGAAAATGAGTGAATGGTGCTGGGGAGAGCACGTTAACTTGATTTCAGTGGAAACTCCAAATGCCAAAGAGCTAAAGCAAAGATACACAAAGAGAATTTTTGTACTCCCTTCAAGTTTCTCTTCCTTCCAAATTCCTTCTCTGACTCCAGGGAAGAGAAAACTCTCATTCACTTGCTTCCAGCAAGGATTCCCAGAAGCCCTCCTGCCTCCCCCCGCCCCCAACACCACTGACAAACCTGACACTCCTGTCCCCACAGGCTTAGAGCAGGATGGCTTGCTGCCTCTGCTTCTTTAGCCCAGAACTACCACCAATGGCCTGGCCTAGTCATCATCCTCCCAGAAGGACCTCCTTTCCTGGCTTAATACAGAATTCATAAGACCCACCATCTCCTAGAATTCTCTCCCAGGTCACAGCTTCATGAGCCTGAGCTTCCCAATCCCTGGACCCTGGTATCTTTAGCTCCTCAGCCCCCATTTCATCTGGGCACCTCTCAAAGTGAGTGACAGTACTCACCTGGGATCATGCAGACTATGCAGAACAAGTCAACTGCTAATTACTTCCAGAGATAAGGCATGGTCAGAAACCACAGCCCACCGTCCACATCCAACTGAACCCCTGCCCCACTCCGCCTCTCGAGAGTGCGTGTACGTGGGCACATCAAAATACAGTCATATCCTCCTTTATTCACCTATAGTCTACAGCTGCTTTTCTTCTCAAGTTGTGACAGAGACAGGGTGGCCTCCAAGGCCCACCGCACTTATCCTCTGTCCCCAACAGAATAGGTCTGCTGACCCTTTCAAGGCCCAAATAACACACTGCAGCAGCCCCCAGCCTATAGGCTGTCTTTACATGCAGTATCCTTTTGCATCCTCTCCTGCCTGTCCACCAGTAGGTTTCTGTCTGTGCTGCCCCATGCTGCCTGGGATCTCCTGTGCTCTCATACTTCTGTGTGCTGATGCTTCTACCACCATTCATTGCTTCCCTTTTTTTCTCTCTCCTTCAGCTAGTCACTAGCCAACGCTTCCCAAATAATTCAGGGTACTTCCAAATAACACTCAAGCCTTAGCATCATAGTCCAAAGCTTCCCTATGAATCACCCCACTTCCTACATACATGGGCAAGAATTTGAAAGGGGTCTCCTCCAGGGCCCCAGGGTATTTCCTGCTGGAAGATCTCAGTTTCAGGCCATTTGTCACAGCTTACAAAGGCCCCTCCATCCATATCCTACCTCTTTAACTCCCACTTCTGGGACAGGCCACTGACTCCAGGGTAAATACCATACTCTCAGGGCACTGACTCCAAGCTCAGGTTGATGGATGATGAAACAAGCTATTCCGATCAGAACTTGGAGGATGCTTTCTAGACATGAGGGTATACATATAGTATAATCAATATTCCTGTAAAACCCAAACACACAGGGTCCAAATTTCTGAATGCAAAACTGAGAGGTGTGCTCCCTTGAGAATTAGACCTGAGGAGCCATGATGGCTCCAATAGTCCATTTTTTAAAAATATGTATATATGTGTCTGTATGTGCACATGAATGCAGTGCCCATGGAGGCCAAAAGAAGCTCAAATCCCCTTGAGCTGGAGCAACAGGTACTTGTGAGCCACTAATGTGGATACTAGAATCAAAACATGAGTCTTCTAGAAGACCAGCGAGTGCTTTTAGCCACTGAGCCATTTCTTCAGCCCCCAACAGCACACTTCTTCGAGTGTTTGCTGACAGCAGTGGCCACAGGAAATGTATGCACACTCCACACTTCAGTTCTCCGAGGATGTCAGTCCTAGACACAGTGTCTAGGTTAGGTCACCTACATGGGTATCCCTGTGACCAGTCCGGGACCCAGCTGGGCTCTCCACTTGGCCACAGAACCCAGAGTGTGGCTCCTGTACCTACATTCCCTACATCATTACTGTGGCATCCACCAAAAGCCACATGAGGGGCTGACATTAATTGGTGGCAGAAAAAGAATCAATTTTCCACAGCTATTTGGAGACCTCTGAAAAATGAAGTGAATTTCTTTTCATCTCCCTTTAACATGAAGGCCGCTTAAATAACAATGTTCTGAATTAAGCAGCTGGCGCCAGAGGCCAGTTCCCATTGAGGTACTGAAAGCCAGAGACCTACAGGCAGTAGCCCCCTTCCTTCTCTGCTTGGCTCCCCAGGCCTTCCAGAACTGTCTCTGCTGCTGCCCGGTACCTTTCCCTAAGTGCTTCCACGTGATTCTCAGGAGCAAGCCCCAGGCTGCCAGCAGCTAAGGGTAGAGAAGTAGGAGCCCTGCTGGTGTGAGGGTGAAGACAAGAAACAAACCTCAGGTCCTGCCAAAACCAGTGGGGAACACAAGGACCCTGTGAGGCCTCCCAGCCAGCCAGGAAGTGCCAGAAGCAGAAGCACTGGTCCCCAGTTCCCCCATCCACCTCAGCAACAGGCATGGGGGAACCCCAGAGGAGAGCAAACCATGAACTCATGTCACCTAATCCCAAAAGTGACCCTGGGAGGCTGGGAGAGAACGAAATTAGCTGGCCAACTGTGAAAGCCCAGAAGGAACACAAGGGGTAGGCCCATCCATGATGCCCACTAGACCAGGAGTCTCCCAGTGGAGGTGTGAGTTGTTACGTTCAACAGAAGACAATCGCCCTGTGGCTCCTCTGACTGACACTGAGGCACAAACAGCCTGAATTGTCATTCAGACATCATTCCAAAGTCACCTACTTCAACCTGACCTTCAAAGTCACTGAAGGAAAGAGGTGAGTCTTCAGGTCTGTAACTAAGTTTCTGTGCAGCCAGGGGCATGTGCATAACCAGGGGTGAATTCTGCCCTGGGATGACAACAGTGGCCGTCTGTGTCAGTCTTAGAGTTACTACTGCTGTGATGAAATACCAGGACCAAAGCAACTTGGGGAGGAAAGGGTTTTTTTCCCTCACAATTTCATATAACTGTTCATCATCAAAAGCAGCGAGGGCAGGAACATGGAGGCATGTGCTGATGAGAGACCATGGAGGGGTGCTGCTTATTGGTTTGCTCCCCATGGTTTGTTCAGAGCCTGCATTCTTATAGAATCCAGGACCATGAGCTCAGGGGTAGCCCTACCCACAATGGGCTCTCCTCTGTGCATCACTAATTAAGAAAATGCCCTACAAGCTTGCCTATAGCCCAATCTCATGGAGACATTTTCTCAGTTGAAGCTCCCTCCTCTCTGATGATTCTAGTTTGTGTCAAGTTATCATAAAACTAGCCAGTACAATCCTAGTTTCATTACTGTAGGGGTTGATAGATTAATGTAAGTTAGATTTAGTGAATATCTAGGTTCTGATACAGTCTCTTAATTCGGGGCATGAAGATCAACTTGGCTGTGAGCAATTAGCTTATCAGCTTATGGATGAAGTCAGGTGAAACAAGGGGATTCTCTTTGGACTGAAAAACAAGGTTGAAGCCAGGTGAAACAAGCAAAGACTTTATGACCTGGCATTGTTTTCAGCTGCTAAGTGGGCAGAGCCCAAATTAAGCTGAAGCAGGTGGAACAAGGAGCGATCCTATTTAAGGACAAGTGGATGAGCCTGAGAGAGCTGAGCTGCATGCTAAGGGCCACCCGATACTAGAGAGCTCCGATGCTAGTGGTCCTGCTGAAGAAAGTGCTGGTGGACTGATGGCCCGATCTCCCTGAGGCAGAAAGAAGCTGGTAAGCAGAGAAAGCCTCAGCAAGACAGCAAAAGGCCAAGGACTAAACCCTGTGGCTCAGCTTTTGCCTAGAGGGGTTTGACCTGTCTGAACAGCAGCCTGAACTGTGGCCTGCTTTAAAGACTGAGGCAGAGCGGCAGAGTTGATGATACGAAGGAAATAAGTTGGCTTACAGACGGCTGAGGTCTCCCAGAGAGAAGAAAGCCTCAAGCCTTAATTAAGGTGAGACTTCGATAGCCAATTTACCCTGACGAACCTGCGTCTGAGATATTCCAGAATAAGGACTGCTAAATGCATTAAAGAGTCTACCCCCAAGACTAGTTTCCTGATGACTGAGGACCTGCCCCAGAGACTGTATCCTTATCAATAGGTTTAGTGGTTAATTCTTAGGGGTTGTAGGAATTTGTAGGAATAGTAGTAAGTAAGGGTATTTGTTATAAGTGAATATAGTTATTAATAAATAAATGTTTAATAATTAAAAAGGTTGGGTTACACATTACTGTCACTATGGTAACAGACCCTGATCCCCAAAAAATAATTTCAGGGGGAAGGGGTTTATTTGGCTTATGATCCATGTTAAAGCCCATCATTTCATGGAAATCAAGGCAGGAACTGAGGCAGCTAGTCATATTCAGTCAAGAGCAGAAAGGGAATGAATGCATGCATGCCTTCTGTCCTGCTCACGTTCTTATTCACAACAAGTACAGGGCCCCAAATTAGAGAATGGTGCCGCCCATAGTGGGCTAAGTTTTCCTACATTCATTAACAATCAGTATAATCCTCCACAGACATACCTACAGGCCAATCTTATCTAGACAATCCCTCGTTGTGACTTTCTTCCGAGGTGAATGTAGGTTGTGAAAAGTTGACAATTAAACCATCACATCAGTTTTTCAGAAGAAGAAGCTGCTCAGATTCACAGCTACCCTCTGGCTGTGTTCTGCTCTAGTTTCAAGCTTGTGGAGGTTTGTGGTGTGGGACTGTGAAGTGTATCACAGGAACCCCTTTTGGTGACTGACTCCCTGCTGAGGAAGTACATTCTATCATCCAGAACCTTGGAAGCTGGGGATTGGAGCAGGCTAACCCCTTGTAGCATATTCCAAAAGCATCTCAGGACTATGTTAAAGGACTCCATCACCTAAATAGCAGACTGCATGCAGCAAGTGACAGCATGGACACGAAGGTGCCCGGACAACACAGTTGACGCATGGAGGACAGCTGAGAGATTTGCTCCCTGGTCAACAAACCAAGGTCTCTAGACTCAAGCTATCATCTACATTTAGAAATCACACTTAAAGTTCAGCTCCCTCCCCAAATGTCATGCAGGTGCCTCTATGGAAGTGAATGTAAGCAAATCAGAGACGGGCCTGATTCTTCTTACAGTAGAATCCAGCAGAACAGGCAGAGGAGATAAACTAACCACTGTGTGTGTGTGTGTGTGTGTGTAGCAGATCTAACTAAGTGCAGCAAGTGTGTATGTGAACAGAGTCTGGGGGAATAGACTGTTCCAGAACTCCCCCAGAATTTCTAGCACTCGAGAGCCATTTCCAGATGACAACTGCTACTCACACATCCACTGGAGCAGCTCAACTAGACCACCTATGCCTCTACCTGGAAACCGGCATATGAGAGCAGAACCCAGCACAGAAGGGTGTCTAGTTGGAGGCTCTCGAGTACCCAGTGCTCATTTCCTTAGGTGGTTACCCAAGAGGCTTTGTACTTGCTCACACTCTGGAAGGACACAGTGATTCTGTGCCAAGTGGCCCATGAATTCAGGGTCACAGTGGGGCTGCAAAGTCATAATCATGGGCTACATGCTCTTTATCTTCTACCTAGTTACTCACGTAAAAGAACCATTTCTATACCATGGGGTCTCTCTGTAGCCATGACTGTCCTGGAACTCACTATGTATGCTAGGCTGGCTGGCCTTGAACTCACAGCCACCAACCTCTGCCTCCCAAGGCATGTGCCACTACACGTAGCTGGAAAATCACATTTTTAGTGGTGAAATAGGAGACTTACTGTGGCCAGCCTCAGACTCAATTCCTGGATACTTTAAGTCAACTCTGCTCAGACTGTCACCACCTTCAAAGAATGATGGGGAAAGTTCTGTTCTCACACCCTGTGTGTTAAAGTAGCTTACTGAAACCAGAAGCTGATATCTACAATGAAGCAGTCACTATTATTAAGCAAAACATGCACTCACAGCTCTGTCACTGACTGCCCAATCACCATATGCAAAGAGGAAGCTGGGTTAGAAAAACCAGTGAAACCCAGAGTCCAGCAAGAAACTCAGAAGGGAAGGCTGTATCTACAGGCTGCTGAGATATAGCTGACAGGCTGATAGCACCCTCCTCCCCCAGCCTCCCCAGGTAACTGTGTCAGGGATTTGGGGTACATCCTACCAGGGACCTTCCAGAGAAGCCCCAGCTATCATGTAGGGACAGCAGCCCAGCTTATGCCAGCCAGGTGGCATACTGGCTGATACTCTGGGCTCTGAAGCCACTGGCCAGAAAGACTGTGGGACTGAATTCAACCAAAGACACTGGACCTCAAGAAACGCAAAGACCCAAAGAACAAGAACTCTCTGGTTTGAACCTCAGAGATGCAAGGCTTCCCTACAAGAGACCTGGAAGGATGATTGACAGCCAATCACATTTTGGTGTTTGAAACTCCTGCAGATCTGTCTTTTTTTTTTTTAATACTCCAGGCTCAGAGGGTGCACAAGGTTCAGCAGAGTGCTCCACTTCTACTTTTCTCCTCACCTAGCAGGCTCCACGAGACACCTGGGCATGAGGAGATCAGTGTATCCACCATCTCCAAAGTACTCGCAGGTCTGATGGTTCCCAAGTCCAAACGGCCTGTGCACGTTAAGGCATCCTGTCACAGGCACTGCACCCTAATACCTAGCATCCTGGGGCTCAGACACTCCTGGTCCTAAGATGCCACCTGGAGTCCTGTTCTACTCCTCTCATGTTCCTTCCAAGCCAGTAGGATTGTACTACTTTAAAACTAAATGTCGCTTTTCCTGGGGTAAAAGATCAAATCAGAAGGAAGAAATCCATACCCTGACAACTCAGGATAGAATCAGACTCCACAGGAGAGAGGGTATCCAAACCATGTGAGACCCCAAGAAGCCTGGTCTCCCCAGGTACCTGGCCAGGACAGGCATGGAGATCCGCAAAGGAACTTGGGAAAAGCTTGAACAAAGCCCAAGACACCCAAATAAATCCCAAAGCATTCCTGTGCCTTATTTTAACACTCTGAATTTCAGTTCAGATCAAGAATGGCTCATTTACAGTTTGCTGTGAAAAAAAGAGAAAATACCTAGGTTTCCTTCATTTTAAATTACCCCTCCTAGAGCTGCTATGCTAGCCCCCAAGATAACATGAAGCCTCTCATGGGAAGAACAGGAGGCTCCCTGGCTGGTTGGTCTGCTGGGACGGTGTGTGCCCAGGGTCACCCCTATGTGGCCATACATCTCATGCTGCCAAACGCACATTCCTCATGGGCTGGAAAACTTCTAGCACTTCAGGTCCTACTAACGACAGAGCTACGTGTGACAGGCTGTCAGGAGGAAAAAGGGTGGCAGGCTGGTGCTCAACATGAAGTGTCAGCTCTTACAGTTGCCATGACTCGGGAAGCTTCAACTTAAATGTGTCACAGCACAAAGTTCCCTTCCTGCAAAGGTTTGCCAGCCAGGAAGTTAATGATGGCTTAAGGAACTGGATGGGGGTGGGATGGGGGCAGAGTGAGGTCTGAAGGAGACATGACCTTTCCCAATTAGGAGGACACCAAAGCTGAGGAGTCCTGTACCACACAGGGAGGAGGAGCCTCTGTCTCATCACTGGGAAATCCTGATTGAGCTGTGACATGGAGAACACACTCTACCCTCCAGTGGGCAGCAAGGCTGGATAAAATCAGCCATGTCTAGGAGAGCCTGGAACCCTGGTGAATGCAGTCACATATGAGGACATGCCTGTTGGCTTCCACATGTACAAATAGGGTTCTATGAAGAACATGGGGTTCTGAGTCAGGTGACTCACAGCTGGAACTGGGGAACCACTAGAATGCATATCCCATGCTCAGTGACAAACCTGTTGGCATGGGATCCCCGGAACAGGGACACTAGTGAGACTGCTTTAGAGCAGGCATCCACCACAGCCTTCACTGGTCAGTCTCCAGCAATATGCTGAGATACACAGATGCCTGCTGTGCATAGGAGCACAGCTTTGGAGAGCCCTGCAGACACTTCTGCTGCCTGATATAGGGAGTACTAGAAGTCACTTGGCAACCTTCCTCTTCCTCTCCCTTCTGCAGCCTCTGCAGGATGCACACTCCCCAGCACTCCTAGGTCTGTAAAACCACTAAGTACTTGAAGGCCATGAAGGGCTGACCAAACTTGTGTGTGCTGTCTGGGGCCACACCTCAAGGGACTTGCCTCCTCCCAGTGTTTTAGCTGAATCTTTTACCACTTAACCAAGCCTTCCCTATAGTTCTAGGCAAGGGCCTCTCCCACAACCCAGGGATATCCAGAATACATAGTCCTGTTGGTACTGAGTCCAAGGACCTCAGTTCAGCACACAGGGCCTGCCCACGTCTGTGCAGCCCAAGCCACTAGCCAGCTCTTCTCCATCCCAACCCACCAAAGTCAACTACCACTCAGGTCCCAGAGCTCAGCAGCAGGCTTCTCTTACATACAGACCCCAGTTCTCAAAACTGGCTGCCTGTGAGGACTCTCTCATCCTTCTCTCCCTCTCAGTGCTGGTGAGTGAATTCCAGGCTATCCCTCAACAAAGTCACTAAACTTTCTTGAATTTCCTCCATTCCTGGTGGAAAGATCTAATGTTCTCTGATGTAAAGCCACTGTTTGCCATCCATGTCCCTCCTCCTTGCCCTTCATAACTAAGTTCTCAGTGGTTCTGTAGCAGAGGGTTCTGGGAGTAGAACCTGCAATAATTTACAATTTCAGATCCTAAATGGAAGAGACCAATTTCTAGACATCCCCAGTGGCTGTGACCACACTAGGCCTTCACAGGCCCAGCTCACTCTTTGAGGGACAGCCATAAGTCCACCCTGCTTCGGAAACACACTCAGTGCCAAGCGATTAACCCAAGGCTCCAGTCACACACCAGGGGATTTTATGTTCTAAATTAGTTACATTATATCCAGAGCCTATCAGTGGCTTGATAACTTGAACATATAATTCCATACCTTTTGCTCTTTAAACAATAATTCAGTCTAACCCTGCTGCCGAAGCCAAGATTTCCACACTGAAAGTGCACTTTCTGTTTGATTAAACACTAATAAATGCAAGAATAAAGCCCCAGTCTTTTATCTTACAGTAAATTCTTCAAAGACCATACACTCCAACAATTAATTTCTTCTCTAGAGAAAGAGACAGGTCCTTCCCCTCTCAGACAGCTTCACAGTCTAAAATCTTAATTACAACCGTTAAACATAATTTATTATAGCTCAGAGTTTACAGAAAAATGACATCATAGCATTGGTTCTTCGGTTCCTGAAGTGACCCGTCAGTCGGCAGGCCTCGGTGGGGTACTCCAGACAATCCTTGGTGGACAGAAAGAATCACCATGGTCCTTGTCACTGCTGAGACACCTGTGCACAGAGTGTCAACCCTCACCAAGGTGAGAGCCACCACCAACAAAGCAGATCTATACACAAAGAGATGCATACAAAAGCCCTAGCATGTTCCCACATGTGCTTAACAGTTTTAAATTTACAAAGTATTTTCAGGTTTCATGCATGAAATAGAATGTATTTGGGGGAAGCTGCTGTCAGAGAAAGGAGGCACATGTCACAGGACAAAAAAGCTTGCATTTCCTTCATCACCGAGTGTGGAGCCAGAACGTGGACACCGGATACACGACCATATGCAACTTACATGCGCCTATCACTGACAAGGGCAGCCAGTGTGGCCTGCCACGAACCCATCCACAGCCATCAAGAAAGTGTCCTTCTATTTGGGTCCCCAGTTAAGGTCAAAAAGAGGTTAGGCATCTCCCAAAATAACAGGCAGCAAGTGTTCTGGAACCCACACATCAGTTACAACAGTCCTTGAATCGGGTCTTATTCTCTCTACAGGTGACAAAGACATAATTCATCCTGTTTTGAGCCTGGAAAACTCAAAGGAAGATTATCATTCAATTAACAGACCTCAGCTGTATGGAAAATGCATTTACCTAGAGTAACACTGGACATGTGGACATGGCAGAAACAAGACTAAGTCAGGCCTCAGGAGATTTTGGGCTCAGAATGGCCTCTCTGGTCACCCTGAGCACATGTAGTATATTTCCTCTTTAACAGGGACATTGTGTGGACCAAAGAGACAAGAATGAGAAGGCACCCAGAAGTCCTCCTTATGGACTAACCAAGCATCAGAAAGTAGTATATTGTGTAGACCAAAGAGAAAGGAATGAGAAGGCACCCAGAAGTCCTCCTTATGGACTAACCAAGCATCAGAAAGTAGTATATTACACATGGTCCCATCAAAGGTCAGCTTGAGCGCCGGGAAGAGTAAACTGAGGTAGAGCAGTTGCAAGAGCAGCCAAATGGGTACATGTAAGCATTCACTGCAAGGTGAGGAACAAGCAGCAAGATGGAGAGTGTACACCACAGAGAAGACACAGCCCAGCAAGCTCACAACTTGCTCTGGAGAGACCAAATGAGGCCAGTCAACTGGATCTTGAGGATGCTCGTCACACCCAGATTTATCATGATAAATGACTTACGAATGTCATTGTCCATTACGAATGGACAAAAGGGATCCATCTTGCCAATAAAGTAATGCCGAAGGGTATAGAGAACACCCATGCTATGTCTGAAGTCTGCCTCTTAGTATCTAGCAGCCTCGCATGGCCGAGTATAGTACAGACACACCCCAGCTGAGCTCCCCAGGTGACACAGTCTGTGAACTCATAGCACAGAGGGCTCCTCCTTTCTGCAGCCACACAATGGTGTTCCCTTCCTGATGCTCAACATCTGAAGCATCCATAACCTCTAATCTGAGCAGTTATTTAACAGACCCTCATTTATCTTCTCCAGAATACCATCAGCCAGTCCCACTCGGGGAAGTCCTTCTATAGTTCTAGCACCAACATTCAACAACTGGTACTTGGTTTGGATTTTTTTTTTTTT
>CAJQZJ010004755.1:1957035-1977675 GCA_907164525.1 Lophiomys imhausi
GTGTGTGTGTGTGTGTGTGTGTGTGTGTGTGTGTGTGTGTGTGTGTGTGCGCGCACATGGAAGCCAGAGCTCAACCTCATGTGTTTCCTCAGGAGCCATCCACCTTGTGTTTTGAAACAAGGTCTGCTGTTGGCCTGGAACTTTGCAAGCTATGTTGGCTGGCCAGCAAGCCCTAGAGATGCAGCTGTCTCACCTCCCCAGCACTGGTGTGACAAACATGCGCCAACATACCTGGCAATTTCACATGAGTTTAGACTCCGTGATCATACTGCATAGCAAGCACATTTGAGACTGAGTCTTCTCCCCAGCTCCTGTCTTGCTCTGTTTGCTTACTATGGATCTCAAAAAGTACAGGTTTTCAAATGCCTTTTGGAGGCAACAGTCCTCTGCACTTGGAAGTCAACCTATCAACACAGACATCCTTGTCGGGTGACCCGCCATGCACAAGCCCACCTACGCACACTGTACTTTTACCCTGTGTGCCCATACCACTCGCAGGCCAAGTTCATGGTGGCCATGTTTAAAGAGTCATAATCTTTTTGGGTTTTCTTTGTTTTTTTTTTTTTTTTTTTTTGGTAGTTTTGTTTTGTTTTCAAGATGGGGTTTCTCTGTGTAGCCTTGGCAGTCCTGAAACTTGCTCTGTAAACCAGGCTGCCTCCAACTCACAGAGGCTTGCCTACCTCTGTCTCCTGAACACTGGGATTAAAGACCTATGCCACCATCACCCAGCAAGGAGCCACAGTCTTAACTGTGCCCAGAATCTGCAACCTGCTGTTACTACAAGGATGAGCCTGCTCTAACCAGGGGATGGGCACTGTCACATAGGTGCTGACTGTCCCCTTAGTGAGTCAGCTTCATGACTCACCTATTCAGGTATGAGACAGAAACCAGGTCCAGGAGAGCTGGACACCTAACCTAGAGGAGGGGGCACTGCTCTGTAGCCAGCTGTGAATCCACTCCTATTTAGCCCAGCACAAATGGATTCTGCAACATGGCACCCCACTATCTTGTATTATAAGTGTTAAGGTGCCCAGAGTGGTCACCACCATGGATGTTTCTCCTGACATGGGCCTCGGCGCCCAGGAGAGGAACAGCTCTGAACCACTCACCTGTCCTGCACATATGTTTGTTCCCAAAAAAGACCTCATGGGCAGTTCTGCTGGGTCAGCTACTGGATGATTGACAGCCTATAGTCCTGAATCCCTTCTGCCCCTCTTGTCCTGAACTGTCCCTTCTGTCCCCCAGCCATTACAGGAAGTCAACGGAGAAAGGGTGATCCCAGTCCTTTCTCAGGCTTTGGTAGATTGCTAACCACAAGTCAGAATTGATAGCTGAGCAGAAGGAGATCATGCGAATCCAGCTACCTCTGGGTGGGACAGGCCCATTATCTATGTCATTAACAAATAACCACAGAATGATGTTCATATCTTCAGAGCTCCTTCTCTCACTTCCGGAGGGAATCAGTCCAGGATGGAGGTACCCATAAACTTGGGGTCTAGCGAGCACCCATTTCCCTGTTATTATTTCTGTCTTGGTGTGACCTAACATACAAGGAAATCCTCTTTAGGGACTCTGTCATCTGTGCACTAACCCCATCCCTGAGGGCAGCAGTTACTGACCTATCACCCCCCCCAAAGACCCCACCTCAACTTGTCACACTTGATGCTCGCCTTCAACATATGAACCTAGAGAGACTCCAACATTCAGACTGCCACCTGCACTGTACGCAAACAGAATAGAACTATCAGATTAGATGCTTTAAATGAAAAAAATTAATGCTTGATACAGAAAACTCACTGTCTTATCTCAAGTTATTTGATTTGAGATACTTGCTTTTTATGTGGGAAAGGTATACATAAAATCTACATTCATATGCAGAATTTATGTAGTAATAAAAGCAGAGACCAACCTGTAACTGATTTGTCAGCAAATGACACAATGACTAAAGTATTGTACAAATATTTTTCCTTGGAAATAGGGATTATTACAAAATTATCTGTAAGCTACACCCTGTCTTGGTTCAGATAACTGAGTAATGTAATTATCTCTCCCTCACACTAACCTAGCCTCGCTATCCTGAGGGAAACCCCAATAGTATGTTTTAAAAACTAACAAAAAAAATGTACAACTTTGAGACATTATAAAATTTAACAGTATTTTTATCTCCACTAAGATAGAAATTAATTCTTCAGACAAGATTCACTGATGAAAACCCTCACAGATATGCAGTGCTAATTTCAAAGGCAACTTGAATTAGAAGAATCCAGACTTCAGTGGTGAAAAGGTTTTGTGTCTGCTTGCTTCTTGAAACTACTATGCTGGATTCCCCCACAAGGACACAACTGTTCGGGGGACCTGGCACATCAGCTGCGCAGGGCACAAAGGCACAGAAGCAGACTGCACAAGAAGGAAGAACATATTCTCCACTTTACCTAACAGAAGTCCACAAGACATTCACCAGAGGTCACTCTCACTCATTTGGGGACATCTTTATAAAGTGGAGATGCTTCATCCCCCATTGTCTTCCCACAGTGAACTCAAGGCCAGGATACCTTAGAGAAATAGTGAGAATTCTGTCCACAGTGCCCTGTAGGGGACCCTTGACCTCAGAGTCCCAGTGCCTTCCAGGGAATCCCTGCTCTCACAGACCCCCAATGCCCTTTAGGGAACTCAGGCCATCACAGGCCCCCTTACTGTACTCTATTGGAGAAAGGAACTATATCTTCACAGAGCACCTACTCCAATGATGCACTTGGGGTTCAGCCACCTACCCTGTCCAAGAGACTTCCATGGTACCTGACTGCTGCTAAGTACCACATCCATTAGATACAACTTCTAGACATATCTGTCACTTCAAAAAGGAAATACAAACTTTTATTATGACAAAATACAAATAAGCATGTGTGTGTGCACATGCACACATACACATTACAAAATGTTAACCATTTTGTAAATAGATTAATTCAGGAGTATTAAACTCAACACATATAGTCATCACCTCTATCCACGTTCCAAACTTGTTCACCATCTCCAGGAGATGCCAGATCTCCTTGACACAAGCCACAGCCCTGGTCCTGGAAACCACCATCCTGATTCTAACTCTGCATGCTCAGGGAGCCTCATGTGAGAGGACTCTTCCAGCAAGTACCTGCCCTTTCGTGTCTAGCCTTTTCACTGAGCAGGATATCTTCCAGGTTCACCCATGTTGCAAGGGTGAGCCATCTAAAGATTTTACCATTACCACATGGTCTAATCTTTAATGCTGAAGACTATCCCCTCACTCAGATATGGTACACGTGGGTTAGCTACCATCAAGAGGCAGGTGCTTCTGTCTCTGGCTGATCTAGGTAGAACTGTTAGGAATGCACTTGCTGGAGACACTTATTTCAGTTCTGTCACCCATATTCCCCAAAATCCCAATATTTCGCCCATTCTCACCCACCAAAATCTGGGTGTTCCCTAAGAACTGCCTTCATGACTTTTCATCTTCTTGTGTTTTTCATCAGCCACAGAGCTTTTCAGAAGGGCATTTGCAGGCCCTCCCGGCACCACCTCACAGGTGTGCTGTGCCATGACACAGCCTGCCACGCTGCACCGCATAGACTCAGTGGATGGACTTCACCCACCCTCAGCCCCAAAGCCAGTACACACCTCCTTCTGCTCCTGAATGGAGGCAAAGGAGGAGGGACCAGAATGGGATATCCTTTCACATTGTACATACTCCAATACGTTAGGTCCACTGCTCTCTCTGAGATATGAGTTGCACAGAGAGTGGGAGAGAGAAGTTGGGGGAGAGAAATAGGATACACTGACATCACTCTGCAGGATTTCAGCTGAAGACTTTTCACTCTAACCAACCTGGAACTACCAACCTGGAACTACCTTGATGGCACGCTGCTTTCTCCTTTGATTAAAAGAAAACTTCAACTGAGGCAGTACAAGAGGGCAGGCAACATGAATGTGCCAGGCAAACAAAGAGAGAGAGGGCCAGCAGAGTGTGGGGGAGCAGGAGCAGGGTTGCGCCATGCACATGAGTGCGGGCAGATGCAATTTTGAACATGATCTCTGGGGGCAGACACTGCCGTGAGTGTCATGTGAACAAGGCATTACACTGTGGGAATGCAATAAAAATTAAACCATCGAGAGAGGGACTTTATCCCACAGCTTAAAGCAATATCTATTCCAGACACTTTTGCGTAGCAGTAATAAACATCTCATACAGGAAAGTGAAATTTTCAACCCAACAGGAAAAAAACAAACAGAAGCCTTGTAAAGCCAAATGCCAGGCAGGAACTCCTGGCTTCACATAAGTGAACTTGTACAACAGCCTCAGGGTCTAATCCCTCAGACCTGCACTTTGGAAATAACAGCCCAAATGGTCTCATTTTACTGATTATTTCATTCAAGTAAGAAAGAAGTATGTAAATCCTATTTCCATGACAGAAGCACACGGCCCATCCTGACATGTGACCTTCCCCATGGAGAGCCCCAAACCAGACCCTTAACTCTCACCAAGTAGTGTTTTGTCTGAAGGTCACTGACTTCCTTTCTAGTGTTCTGTCTCCTCCTCCACCTTCCAGTCCCTATGCATTCCCCTTTGGGCCCACCCAATATAGGCCTAGCTGACCTGTAGCTGTGATAAACACCACCACCAGAAGCAAGCAACTTGGGACATGAAAAGTTTGTTTGACTTACACTTCCAGCTCAAAATCCATCACTGAGCAAAGTCAGGGCAGGAACTGAAGCAGAAACCAGGCAGGAAAGGTGTTCTCTGGCTTGCTCAGCTAATTTTCTCATACAGCCCAGGCTCACTTGTATAGGGATAACACCTGTGGCTGAGTCCTTGCACGTCAATCACCAATCAAGACAACTCTTCAAGTGTAGTTCCCCTGTTCAGGTGACTAAGTTAGGAAAAACTGTTACCTGAAGCCAACTACCATACATGAGGCTGTTGCTGCTGCTTTGGGGTTTCTAAAGGCTGAAGAAGATGTAGCTGCTAGAGGCACTGGGAAGATTCTTCTGTATTATTTTTCCCATTGCTGTGACAAATTACTTGACAGAGGCAAGTGATGGAAGGGTGTGCTTACCTTGGCTCACAGTTGGAAGGTGGTACAGTCAATCACAGTGGAGAAGTATGATGGTAGGAACTTGACTTATTAGGTTATATTGTTTCCACAGACAGGAAGTCCATTTCTTTTCTCTTTATTCAGTCTGGGACTCCAGCCCTTAAGGAATATGCCACCTATGCATAGGCTGAGTCTTCTTGATTTAATCAATCTAATCTGGAAACCCCTCAGTGTATCTCACAGATGAGCCCAGAACCTGTCAAGTTGACAGTCAATACTAACATCACACCTTCCCTGAAAAGCCCAGACCCAACCCCCATGATATTTTACCAGGAGAAGGCTACTGCCAGCTACAGCTCTGGGGCAGACAGGACCAGTAGAAAAAACAGACAGCCTACCTATAAGAAGGCAATCTTAGTGAGAGAAGCTGAGGGGTCACTCCTAGAAATCAAATAGCTCACACAACTTCTAGAAGGCACTGCACCCCTACAAAGGACTTAGTATCAGTTCTAGTGACCTAGTAAATGTTTCATCTCAATTCAAACCCTAAAGCACAGTAACAATATAAAGAAGTGCTTTAGACTTGTTTCCTGGTTCCTCAAGTTTAACAGATAAAATGTATTGAAAGCAGATCCATATTTATTTGGGGGGACTGAAAGGTTTCTCCATCTCGCAGGAAACTAATACAATCAAAACACTAGCAGACACAGCAGTGAGTAAAGAAATGCAGTGTGAGGGTAGACAATAAAAAGTTGCACAGAAACCATTTGTCATTTTTGCCCACTCACCAGAGGCTCTGCAAGCCTGCTTCCAACAGCTCGGGTCATAAATCCCCATCCTGGGCCCGCTCACAGGACTTTCTTCCCCTGTTACCAGAACATAAGACTTTCTAGTTGCTGAAAAAAACTAGAAAGTTTCATGTGTATGCCCACATCCTCAGCTCAACAGGACTCCTCTACTTCAGACAACCAAATTAATTTCCTCCATCAGGGTCTTTTTTTTTTTCCAGGATCCTGGCCTGGCCTCAAGCTCAGTAACCGACTTCAGGGGAGTCTGCGATAGCTATATTCCAGGCAGCCCAGAACCTGACTAGAAACACTGTGGCCCAGCCACAAAACCAGATCCAATGCTTCTAGTCACCTTCCTCCTTAGGCATGATGCCTGACTTACACACTGACAGGGAGGAAAAGTTTAAATCAACATTAACAGGACACAAAACAGAAACAAGTATGATGCCCTCTGCCTGCAAGAAATTAAACCACGTTGTAATGGGTGAGAACAAATGCTGCCTACCTGATAACTCATAGTCATAGGTCTACACTAACCAAGACCCATCTCACCTTGTCCTCACTGCCTCTTCTCATCTTTTCCTCACAAGCCTCTTCCCAGACTCTGTCTTGCCTAATCATCGAAGGAATAATTTCACCTAGTTCTCCACTGTAAAGCACGGAGTACTACACTATATAGAATCCATATTTTAGAGAGAATATAGAGGCTTGGAGATCCCAAACAGCAGAGCTAAGGACACAGAGCCACTGGACAGCAGAGAGGATTTAATGCTATTCAGGACCAAGTGGGAAGATGCCCACGAGCACATGCTGAGATGACTTTGGTACCTACCATCTTAACAACTACTGAATTGCTCATTCAAGGCCTAAAGAAATATGTTCCAAGGTCACCCAGGGAAACTAGATATCCAAATGCAAAGACCAATAAATGTCAAGAAAGCAGGGGGTGGGAGGTATTTCAAAGACGGTTTGAGTTTAAGAGAGGATAGATAAGGGAAATGAGAAAGAACAAATTATAAAAGCACAAAGCAAACCCGCGACCATGCTGTTCTGCACAGCATGACTTCAGGAGATAATGCAAGAGGAACTAGCAGGGCTGGCTAGAACCTGGTAGAAAGTCTAGGGCAGTCAGAAGGGCCCAATCAGGAGAGGAGAGGGCCACAAGGATAATCAAGGATCATCAGGAGCTCTGAGACCCACTGGATGATTATCTCACCTGCCCTAAGTAGCTAAAAGGAATGAGCGGCAAATTTTTCAGAAAACCCACAAGACTGTAAAATTCTTTTGCTGGGGAGCAAGGGGCAGAAGAAAATGGAGGAGTTGAAGATGGCACCAAAAAAATCCTGCCCCAGAGGCCAAGATGCAACAAACAAGGCAGGACAGGCAAGGAGACAGAGGTGGGAATGGGGTAGAGAGAGAGCTAGGCTTTGAATTCATACAGAATGAATGGTCTCAATCATGGCTTGCTGACATCTGGGACCAGATAATTTTCTGTCCAAACCAAGGGGTGAGGGAAGTTGTCTTATGCATAGTTGGTGTTTACTGGCATCCTGGTCTCTACCCATCAAATGTCAGAAGCAATCCCTCAAATGCCATAGCTAAAAACATCCCCAGTGAGAACAAATCCACCCCATCTGGGAACCATTAGTCTCATGAAAAGACTCTGCAAACTGAGACATCAGGAACTAAAGTGCAGCAACGAGGTGGGTAGATTTTGCTAAGCCTTCTGGGTGTTTCTTGAAACCCAATGGGGTTGCGGTCTCAGAGGCACACTGAAAAAACATAGCTAGTCTAATACTACATCCAACATGGCAACCTTCCTAGTATGCTTATAAAAATGAATGGCTATCCAAATACAATATCCAGTGTAATGAAGGAACCAGAAACACAGGGAAGTAAGACACCATGAGCAAGAAAAAGCAAACACAGACAGCGCAGACCCAGAGACTTATGGGTTGAGTTTATCAGTTCTAGACAAAAAGTAACACTGAACAAATTTTGAAAAAATGGGGCTGAGGGTGAGCTCAGTGGTAGAGTGCCAGCTTAGAATGCAGGGAGTTCAGTTCAGGCCACTTTAGGCTGACCTCTAGGACCCTCTGTGAGAAGCTGCAATGGCAGGCAGATCATCAAGGGGGTACCTAGTAAGCAAGAGGTTGATCTGATCTCAGCTTGGCTGCTGGGGCAGCTCCAGAGTCCTCAACAGGGGGGTGTCAGAGATCTGGGGGACTTTCTGATGGTTCCAAAGACTGTATGAGCTCTGCCTCCTAAGGGCTGATACTGAAGGCATGAGCCACTGCCCAGTGGTGGCGGCACATGCCTTGTTACTTTCTAATGCCTGCAATCCATTCCACTCTGAAGCCAACCAGAACCCAGGCGTGACTCCACCTAACACCACAAAGATATGCCCAGCTTCACTGCTTTGATTCACAAGGTTTTCCAAGAAAGAAGGCATATGGGTTAGTTACTGTTCTGTTGCTATGATAAAACGCCATGACTAAGGCAACTTAAACAAGAAAAAGGTTATCCTGGCTTATGGGTCCAGCAGGCTAAGGGTCCATCATGGTGGGGAGGCATAGCAGCAAGTTCAGGTGTGATAGCAGGAGCTGAAAGCTGAGAGTTCACATTTTCAGGCACAGACAGAAAGCAGAGTGCACCCTGGAGGTGGCTAGAGGCTGTTAGTCTCAAAGCCTAACCCAAGCGACATACTTTCCCCAGCAAGCCTGCACACCCTAAAGCTCTTGAAACTGTGCAACCAACAAGTGTTCAAATACCGAAGCCTACTGGGATTATTCTCATTCAAAACATCATACTGCTTCACCTTAGTCAAACAATGAACTTCAATTACTTTGGAAATTGACATAAACTAGTCTAACCACCATTCTGGCAAAACTTTGTACTGATACAATGATGTACACTCAATAAAGAAGACACCTACGCAAGGAGCTGCAGCACTCCAGGTACACATGGCCGATGACCCTGTGACCTTTCTCTACACCACACTGCCAAGCTCTGGTATCACTATAATGACTGTTCTTTCCTTCCTTTACGCTTCTAATTAAGCAGTACATGAATTTCACTTTCAGGGGTGTTAAGAGAAGGTCATAAAATACACATTATAAAAATAGGTGTTGCAAATTGGAGTGAATAAATTATTAAATAAAAAAAGAGAACTCAAAGTTGGTGGATAAGTAAATTGGGGCAAATACCAGAGGAGTCAAGGAAAGGAATTGGGGATATAAGTGATCAAAATGCACTGTATTAAACTAACAGAGTTAATAAAAATATTCTTCAGGCTGGACATTGTGTCCTATGCCCTTAATTCCAGCACTTGGAAGGCAGAAGTAGGTAGATATCTGTGAGTTTGAGGCAGAAGTAGGTGGATATCTGTGAGTTTGAGGCAGAAGTAGGTGGATATCTGTGAGTTTGAGACCAGCCCTTTCTACATAGCAAGTTCAGAGTCAGCTAGAACTACACAGTAAGACCTTGTCTCAGAAGTAAAGAATATTTTTAAATAATAATAAAAATTTTAAAGGGGATAATGAGTTACACCACTGAAAGCCATCTGCCCACAATAAGTAATTCTCTAGCTCACATCCCAAGACAGAGAAACAAAACTCATTTCCAAAAGCCTTCTTTAAAACTTTGTTTTATTAACTATGTTAGCCTTTGATGTCTAAATAACTTGATTACAAAAAAAGGGGGCACGGGAGTCCATTACATTCAGATTAGGAGTACTGCTAACAGAAGAGAATCAAAATCCCAAGCCACTGTATCTGTCCAAATTCCACAACCACTTCTATTTGTGTGTTATGACAACTGAAGCCAGAGCTTCTAAATGAAGGGTAGTGCAACCAGGCACAACACAATAAAAGGTATTAAAACCCTCAAAATGCATCATTGCTGCCAATTATAAGAATCACTTCAACTTAATTTCAAAAGCACACTCACCCTCAGCAGAAAACCCCTTTTTATATTTCAAAGAATATTACATTAAGGCACTAACTCACCTTCCAGTCATAATATCACTCTCTCTTATTGCTACACTGCATTTCATAGATACTTCTCATCCACGAGGCAAACTAATTCAGGTTAATTTTATTGTATTTTGGTGCTATCTCACATTTGTGTGCAATTACCTTTATCATTTTATTGCCTGGACAGAAAGTAATCAGAACAATTATTTGGAAATGGAGGTTTATAAATTCTAAATCACAGCTGCTGGCATCTTTGATAAAGCAGCAGCTTTATCTCAGGAAGTGGCAGGGATATCAGATAAATCATACATCAGTCAAGCGCAGCTGACCCCCAAGTGCATTGCTGAATATCACAAGTGCTTCCAGAGAGACTTTCCTGCCTCATCCATCATTCTTCATAATACTAAAATAGCTACACACCTGAAAAACAGAAGCCAGAGGATAATAAAAGAAAAAAGAAAAAACAAGTAGTGTGGGCGAAACCATTAACTGCTCCCCCTTTCAGACTGTAAGACAGGGATTACAAACTGGACTCGGCACTTAGACATGATTCCACAGTAACTCTGAGTATCTGTACTTATATTCTTTGACTCTATTCTAAATATAAATTAAATATAGACAAGAATCACAAAAAGCAAAGAGGCAACACCGAACTGCATGCATTTTCCACTCTGTGGAGTGGCTGTTCTTTAACTCAGCGGTGGCTCTCATATCTACTGGACAACACACAGGACCACTGCATGCTGACATCCAGGACTCTAGTTATCGTTTCACCCTAAAGCTATTGCTAGACAAATAAGGAACTCCATTTAGCAGACAGGGGTAATGGGAAAAAGCTAGAATTCACAGTGCTCACCTATATGGTCCATCATAATAAGTTCAAGGCCAGCCTGGCTACATGGTAAGTTCCAGGGCAAACACGGCTACATGGAAGAAATTTCTTAAAACATAACAAAATAAAATAAAAAGAGAAACAGTTGAATCCCCATGTGTGCTTCCCTCAAGGTTAATTATGCAACAGGGAGTATGGTAGTTTAGGAAGCAGGGTGACCCTTCTTGATCACCCATCTTCCCCTGGGACCTTAGCAGCAGACTCCCTTCAGGAAGAAGGAGTGACAATCCAAGCTGCTGGCACACACTGTCCACACCCTGCATTAACTCACTTTTATAAGGCATGATGAAGTAACTGCGACCAACTGTTTCCTTTTCTATCTCCTCTGTACCCTCAGGGAGGCACAGTCATGCCACTGTGTCATGTGAGGTTGGGGGCATGTCATCTACCCATGCTGGCTCTGGGTACAAGCTTTCTATGCACCATTTTATTGCACCCCTCACCTCTCACCTGATCGGGATCAGAGACTCTGCAGGAGAAAAAGCAGAGCAGCCAAGGGACTTACCAGGAACAGGAACGTAGCACAGAATAGCAGGTTAGTGTCCACGGTCAAACCAACACACTCTACCGCCTGGACTTTGGCCAGGAATCTACACCAAGCTGAGTAGAAGGGACTGGGGTCCTCTGCAGTAACAAATGCCAATGCAAAGCCGAAGAGGTTCTTGGTTAATGTCCAGAGCAAGGCCTTTATGAAGTGTCCTGAATTGCAGACTGAGTTCCATCTCATCACATGACAAAAGGGTAGGAGAGCTTGGAAGCAGATCACACTGCCCTAGTCACAATGAGGCAGAGAGATGCCCAAGCTCAAAGTCTTGCTGCCACTGATCTTTCTGTATGCAAGCAAAGAAGCCTGAGCAGATGGGTGAGTGCTTCCTTCCAAGTCCACCTGGACAATGATCCTGGGAAGCTCCAAATTACTTTGTGGTAGGAGTTTATTAAAACCAATTGTGAGAATGTTTTTGTTTAATCCCAGGTGGGCTGATGAAGACACAGGTATAAAGTATTAAAGGTCTTGTGAGCTAGCAGGGGCGTGGCTTAACCAGCTGAGCAAGTTTAATTTTGAGGACTTGGGAAAGAGGGGGAAAAAAGCCAGAGGCCCAAGGAGAAAGGGGGCTCTACAAAGGAGGGGAATAAAAAGTCATGAGCCCCAGAAGAAGGGGGCTCTACAAAGGAGGGTAAATAAGCCATACTCCCGAGAAAGGGGTCTACAAAGAGAAAAGAGAGAAGGAGCTCCACAAAGAAGTAAAAGAGAATGGGCTTTACAAAGACGTAAGAGCAAAGAGGCTCAACAGTGAAGAGAAAAGGTTCTACAAAGTAGAAGTTCTACAAAGAGGAGAAAGGGCTACAAAGAAGAAGAGGTTGCTGCTCTCCCAGCTGCTGGTGCTCCCCCAAACTGCTGCTTGTTCTTCCTGCTGATTAGGGTCGTTGGATTCTTTGGGGGTAATACCAGTCCAGCAAACCAGGAGACAGCAGCAGGAAGAACAAGCAGCAGTTTGGGGGAGCACCAGCACTGGGAGAGCAGCAACCTCTTCTTCCTTCTGGCCTTTCTCTTCTTTGTAGAGCTTTCTTCTACTTCTTTGTAGAACCTTTTCTCTGTTGAGCCTCTTTATTCTTACGTGTTTGTAAAGCCCATTCTCTTTTACTTCTTTGTGGAGCTCCTTCTCTCTTTACTTTTGTGGCCCCCTTCTCCTTGGGGGTATGGCTTATTTCCCCTCCTTTGTAGAGCCCCCTTCTCCTCCGGGCTCTGATTTTTTTCCTCCTTTGCAGAGCCCTCTTATCCTCGGGCTGTGGCTTTTTTTTTCCTCTCTCCCAAGTCCTCAGAGTTAAACTTGCTCAGCTGGTTAAGCCACGCCCCTGCTAGCTTAGGAGACCTTTAATACTTTATACCTGTGTCTTAAGCAGCCCATCTAGGATTAAACGAAAACATTCTCACAATTGGTTTTAATAAACTCCTACCACATTACTCTCTAGTTGAAGCACTGTGGGATGAGGAGGCTGAGCATCCTCAGAACTGGAGTGGGGAGTATAGACTTCACGGTAAGCACACCATCACTTGCCAACCTGTGAGTCACAGATGAAGAGCCCTGACTGTTCACCTGGAAGCTAAATGGAAACATAAGAACTGATGATTAATGGAACAGGAAGGAGTCAGTGAATGCTGATGAATGAATAAAGCCAAAGGGCAGATAAAGATGGGGAAGAAAGCAGATCACGTTGACCCAATGAAGTGGTTCTAGATCTTAAAATCCTACAACGTCTATGAGGGCATCCACACAAGGCACCTAACACCAGGGCAAACAGACCTTCTAGTTCACAAAGGAGTAAAAACAAAATAATCTCACCCTGAAAATGATTAGGTACAGCTATCTTTGCAGAGACACAGGCTAACCTCTAGCCTAGAGAAAGAAAAGGTTCTGTGTCCTACTAGAGGCATGACACACCTGAGACAAATCAGGGAACCAGGGCTGAGAGGGGCAGTGACTCTGTGCCCATGAACTCATGAAAGGTACCCTAAACCTCATTGCTGCGTCAAGTGCAGGCATGATAAGCGGCCCAGCCAGTCTCAACTAACGGAGAGTAACAAGAAAGACCGTTTATAAGATTCAGTCTCAAGAGTTAGTACAGGAGTCCCTTTATGTACCATCACAGACTTGGCCACCAGGAATTAACTGAATCAAAGTCACTGAACAAAAATAAATGTGTTGTTAGTTTATCTCTGAAACTAGGTATAACTCAGATATTCTGCAAACCTACTGGGTCTCAATTGATGTGAAATCTGTCAGTGAATTTGGAACTAAGTTAATGGATCCACCAAACTATTTGGGTAATGTTAACATCAAAGCCTTCATCATACAGCTAACATTTTGAACATTTATGAAGTTGGTCCCTATAATAATGAACCCAGGGAAGTGACAGAATCCAACAGAGAAGACACCAATATAAAGCAGTTGAGTAAGATGTCTTAAGATCATGTTTTTACCATGGTGGGAAGAACCAAAACCAAAACTCCAACATGGGTAGGCCTCCTCACCACCTCGATCCCTAGCCACCTACAGACACCCTCAGACAACTTCTAAGGTCAGCACAGCTTACCAGACTCTATCAAAGCACAGCACCTGAGTAGGACTGTTGGCAACTCCAAGGTAGGAAAATGAGGGCTCTTTTGAGCAAATGTGCCTTTGGCAGTCCCCACCTGGCCTGCAGAGTCTTGAAACCCTGAGACAAGAGAGAGATAATACACATGTGCTAAAGAATAGCAGCCTGAGTTCAGATCCCTAGAACCCACATAATAAAACAAGATGCACTGGTGTGCAGTTTAAACCCACGGCTCCTGTGACTATATGGGAAGTGGAAATAGAACTGTCTGGAAGCCTATGAGCCAGTTAGCCCAGTGCCAAAGAGAAACGCCAGAAAAGAGAGATCCTGCCTGGAGCAAGGTGGGAGGAGAGAAGTCACACTGGAAAATCATCCTTTGATCTCCACACATGCACCATGGCATGAGTGTGATGCCATGCACACACATACACAAATACACACATGAACACATACTTATATACACACACATGCACTCACACTTATATACACACAAATGATTACACACACATGCACATGCACACTTATATATACACGATTTCACACACATGTACATGCACACGCACACACACACATACTTCAAAACATGTTCATAACATTTTTTAAAAATGCTAAAACCAGAATCACTATCCTTTTCCAGTCCCAATAGTTGTAACATTGGCCCATTCTTAAAAGGTTTGTGCCAAAAAAAAGAGGGCAAGAAAAATGAAGCTATGCTTCAGAAAGAATGAATTAGGGAATACCTAACCTATTAATATACAATAAGTGAATTTTCAGGACAATTAACTCCAAATTATTTTTCAACTGTTTCCAGAAGCGAGGTCTAGTCATTTTACAAGTGTTTCCACTGATGCGCAATATCCAAAGGATGACAAGCGGTAAGAACTGTGTTTGGGTCCTCTGCCACCAGCAAACTTAGAAAGTCAGAGCTTCAGTGAGTCCAGGTCTGCAGGGTTAGCTTCAGCCTGACACATACTGGCCTGTCCACACTACACTCTGACATGCCTCACCATGAACACCCGTGCAGAACAGATGCCAAGCACAGGGTTTCTAACAGCTAAAGGATAACCAGATCTTTGAAGGAGTTCCCGTTCATTTTATGAATTTTCAATATTTCTATTTATGACAAAGGAAATGGAAAATCATTGACTCCTGTGTAGGTGAAAAGGCACAAATTCTACATATTAAGGGATTAACAGAAAATAAAACAATCTAACAGAAAAGTCCTAACTTAAAGAACACAATGGAAAATTATGATTAATTTTCCAAAGTAAAACAGCACAGGACTTCGTTTGCCCTGTTTTCATCTTTTACACGCAGTGTGTGGATGTGTGGATATGGGAGGGATAAGCTCATTAGCAGGACAGCTACTCAGAAACATGCTGTATAGTTTATATTTTACAACAGAAGGATTTTGTTTTCTGGTCAGTTTAGTCTAAACGTCAACAGAGACATCCTGGAGACTGAAGTCTTCCCAGCCAAAGAGCCCAGGAAGTGCTCACCTTCAAAAGCAGTTTCATCTGCCAGACCATCTGCAACTAGTGACCAGCTAGTGACCGGAATACAGTGACTTACTTGCTGTCTGAAAGAAGCTGCAGCTATCTGTCTAAGCATACTGAAGGTCAACAGAGCCAGGTTTCTCACTTGGAGAAGAAAAAACAGACAGGAAGGGATGAACCTGTGGTAGTTATCAGGAGTGCAGAGGGCAGATGCAGAAACACAAGATGGCCATGTGTACATGCACAACTCAGTGACCAGGCAAATTCCTGTCCACTGTGGAGGGCTAGGAACATGAGCTCATTAGCAGTGGCCAGCATGGCTCCATCGAGGACCTCATTTCCGAATGTTATTCTCTATGGAAAGGAACCAAGGACAGAAGCAGAGAAAGTAAGATAAACCTAGAACATGCAATGGTACCCGAGAGATTCTAGAAAAGGACTGGCATATCCTGAAAACATAGGATCCGATCTCTAGAATCTCCACGGGGAAAAAGGAGACTTCATCTGAGTCACAATGCAAGGATTGATGGCACTGGAGCAGCTGCCATAAGTAAGTTTCCATGGTCATACTGCATAAATAATTTGCTAAATACATAGAAAAGAGAGTGCACCTCTTCTAAAGAACGTCTTCAGCAAGTAACTGAAGAGGAAGAGAATGAAACATAAGCATTTCCAATAGCAGTAATTGCTGTAGGAAGGAGGCGTCATGGTGGCCAGGATTAGTGGGTGGGCTCCTGGGAGGCAACTAAGAGGGTCTCAAATGTCTCCCTACAAGACACTAACTAAGCAGCAAGGGAAAACAGTGACTTAATAGTTGAAGGGGGAAAGTAGTTAGAGGACTTCAGGTGTGACTCAGTGGGTAAATGCTTGCTGTGTAAGCATAGGGACTTGAGTTTGGATCCCAAACACCCTGTAAAAACCAGGTGTGGTGGCATGTACCTATAAGTCCAGTGCTGCGGGACAGAGTCAGGCAGATCCCAAGAGCTTGCTGGGAACTCAGTCTCGGTAACATAATAAACTCCAGGTTCAACGAGAGGTGCTGTCACAAAAAAAAAAAAAAAAAAAAAATAGGGTAGAAAGGGATAGAGGGAAACTCTTGATATGAACTGCTGACCCCATGCACATGCGAAGGCAGAGGTCTCTGCAAGGATGTATATACACACGTGCATATACAACATGCACACACACAGAGTACAAGTCTGGTCAGGGGTTTCTGTTGGTTTGGTTTTGAGACAGGGTCTCATTATGCAGCCCTGGCTTGTGTGGAACTCACTATGTAGACCAAGTTAGCTTTAAAGTCACAGAAATCAACCTCTCTCCCTGTACCATCACCTGATCTAACACACTTTTTTTTTTTAAGCAAAGAAGCATGGTAGGCTTCTGCTCACACAAGGTATCAAGGTGACCAGTAGCTGTAACCATCTGACGGACACATGCAGCTTGTGAGGGCAAGCCACACAACTGTCTAATCAGGACATGCTGGCGATCTCAGTGATACCTGAGCCAAAAAAAAAAAAAAACAAAAACAAAAACAAAAAAAAACCAACCCAATGGTGCTCTTCAACAAGATCCAGGTTGGAGAAGAGGCAGAAATTGCACAAGCCAGGTATCTCAGCTCATCCAGTAGGCTAAGGCATGTAGCTCAGATGTGGATGGTTGATAAATAACAAAAATACACTCCTGATGCTAAAGGTTGAAGTCCACCATTACATTTGGAGAGGGGGTGTCTAGAAGACACTCACATCCTGGCTTGTGGCTGGCACATACTCACTGAGCACTCACACAGTGCAGGGAACAGCCGGCTCTAAGCAATACTCCTTCCATGGTACTCCACCTTCACTTCTAATCCCAGCATCCTTCCAATGGCCCCCTCTTCTGATGCTGTGACACTGGGGTGAGGATTATAATACGGGAGTTTGGAAGAGGAAGAAAACCATCATAAGAGAGGAAACAAAGAGACTCAACCTAGTGGTAACTGCTCATGTCACCTAAGGTGTTAATACTGAGAAAAACTGACTAGAGATCTAAAGTAGAGACTTTCTGCACCTGGGATCCAACCTTCCTGAAAACTATCTTGAGATAAAAGGAAAAAAGAAAGAAAGGAAATGAAAATAGATAAAGAAAAAAAATCCATTGTCATCCACACATGAGCAGCCATTCCGACCCCAAAGACTGGCTCTGCAGAAGCAGAAAAGGGACAGGAGACAAAGAAAGAAAACGTGATGCTGGTCCCCTCACTATGGATCAGTCCACATGATGGAGGAAGGAGGTGGGGATCAACTCTCAGGGAGGACAGCTGAAGCCCGAGCCGTCCGTCACCCTGCATATTGCTTCTAAAACAGGTCATGTAGAGTTGGGGGTGTGAGCTGTGGCTGGGAAATAGAAAGGTTAAACAGATCATAAATTAAGATTAGTGTCAGCTGGCCAGCAGCTTTAGATCTCATTATAAATTAGATCAAGAAACGTGGCTTCCCATTACCTTCAGAAACCAATCCCATTATCTGCTCCACAGCATCCACCCAAAAGGCTTCTCAAGCACAAAAAAAGGGAGAAAAAAAATAGTAATACAGCAAGACCCCTTTTATAGTTTAATAATTAAGAGAAAAGGGTGAGGCTTACATATATTTTTGAAAGTTCTCAGTGTTACCTATACCTTCTCTCTGGATTTTCCCAGAAACACCTAGGCCAGGTGTGGCTTGTCATTCCAAATTCATCAGATACACTTCATCTCTACAAGCTGAGGAGGCCAGAACTTGAGAAGATTCTGTCCCAGCTGTGCCCACCCCGAGCACATTCTGGGTGAAGGCATGGAGAGCAGATGGATATCCTAGGCAGAGATGGCAGCTAGTATTTTATTTAGACATTTTTATAAGGAAGCCAGAGGTTGCAAGCACTGTGAGGGTAGTTACACAAATTCTGATTTTACTAAAATGTTATGTCCCTTGAGTCGAGGTATTAATCTTGTTATGAAAGTAGTCCTCCTCTTGCTGGCCATTCATTAAACTTTCATAAATTTTAAAATGTACTTATTTTTATTGGATCCTATGGAAAAGGCAAATAGAAAGAGCAGGGTATGCAGGCAGGAGGCCAATCAGCTTTGGAGGGGCAGACCACCAGAAGATGGGCTTATTAACAAAAAATTCCCAGTGCTGGGGTTTCCTTAAATGCTCCTGAAATAATTTTCAGGGTGAAATAGTGTTTGGTCTCAAGTAGAGACTCTATTCTGTTTTCTTTCTTTAAGAATGAGAAAAAAATTAAAAAATAAAAAATAAAAAAAAGAATGAGAATAAATTAAAAACAAGGCTCCAAACAGCAAATATGAGAAGTTGCCCACTGCTGCGTTCTCTCAAGGCAACTGTGTACATGGGGAGGGCTTCAGTGCTAACTCCCAGTCCTCATGGGACCCCTGGAAACACTAAGGCCATATCAATCTTGTCATCTGAGAGCCATCATCCTCAGCCCACTGGACACTGTGGAGGACACAGAGCTCCGGCCTATGGGTGCTCTGGGAATGGTCTGGTATCTTCCGTTGCTGACTCTATATGGGGCTATTTCTGCAGGAACTTCCAAGATATGAAGTGCTGGTGTCATTTTAGATGTGTGAAGAAAGAAGCTGGTGGGAAGAGATAAGCCCACCACCGGCCAGATTCCATATGAATCTGACAGGGAAAACATGCCTGTGTCATTGTTCCTCAAACTGCCTGTGTGACACACAGAGCAAGGCTGATTATATAAGTGGTACCAGGATTTTGGAGTAGGGCCTATCAACAGAGATGAGAATTCTGCTTCTCTACAAACAGACACAAATGTGAATGTTCCGGAGCCCATCTATCAGCCACATATGTCAGGGCCAGCAGGTGAAGCACGCGGGCTGTCTCTTACCACTTAGCCTGTGAAAGCTTTGGCTCCATGGGAAAAGAAAAGGGGGGTGGGGGAGGAAGCATAGAACTTTAATAAGCACTCTATTTAACAAATAAAACCAAACACCTAATTAACAAGCAATTATTTATAGTTTCTAAAGTAACTTAGCGTAGTTTTATAAAGCAGAAGATTTAAGACTCAAAGAAAAGTCTTTGTCAATGGCAGCACTGGATACTGCAATGATTCTGCCTAGACTAGGAGGAGTCTCGGATCTGGACTGGAAATCGCCTTCCTCCTACCACATGAAAACCAGTCTCATTTACAAACAATAACTTATAAGGAAATGCAGGATCATAACATTAAATTAATTTTGTCAAAAAAAATCAAAACCCAATTCAAGGGACACCACAAATCACACAGCCGAGTACACATGGGGTCTGTGATATCTTCATTGTTTTTTTTTTTTTTTTAACATGTTTGTAACACAAGATGTCATCAATAGTCCTTTTCCTTCTCTCCTCCAGCCTATATTATGTTGCTAGTGTCCTGTTGGGGGAAATCCATCTCCCTGTGGGCTGCCCTGGGGTACAGCTCCTAGTGAGGTAGCACAGGGGAAAGCAAAGATCCTGTGACTACATAGAAAGAAAGGGCTTCTGGGTGCTCAGAGCAGTCCTGATGAAAACAAATAATAGATACAAATAAGCAGAGAAAGCCACATATCAGAATTTGAATAGAGTAAAGATAATGAAATACTATCCAAAATACCCCAAATGCAGGGGGATTACACTGCCCAACATAGCTTTAATTACCCACATGTGGCTCCTTAAATTTAAGCTAATGACAATGTAATAAAATTGAAAATATGATTTCTAGCTTGCACTGGTCACACAGCAAGTGTCCAGGGGTCACAAAGACACTTGACTACTGTATATACAGCCTAGTCCATTCCGATTATCCTCCTCAGAAAGCCCTAACCAGCCAGGTCACTGTGCCTATGAATTAAACTGAGATCCAGGAGATCATGAGGAGTTGAGTCACTGATAGCCCAAGAACCCAGAACTACCTTCCTGCCGTGGAGCAAACAGTTGGTCACTGAGCATATGCTGTGCAACTGACTCAGCCCTAAGTAAGTGCAGACTCCACAGAGCTAGAGACCATCTGGCTGGCACTGAGTCAGAGCCTCACGCATATACCCCATTCACCACACCTGACTAACACAGGTCTCCATTTGAGACAGGATGAAAAGGAGGAAAAGTCTGAAACATTCCTAGTGTTCTAAATGGTATAGCTAGTGTTGAAGATTTAGAAGATGGTTAAGAATTTCTCAATATGGAGAGATGCTCTTTCAAAAGATCCATTCTGTTCCTGGCACCCACTTCAGGCTGCTCAACACCCTCTTCTGGCCTTTGTAAGCACTGCACACACACACACACACACACACACACACACACACACACACACACACAC
>CAJQZJ010004755.1:1993396-2025070 GCA_907164525.1 Lophiomys imhausi
CGCGTTCAGAATGCGTCAGTGTAGGTCGCCGCCATCTTCGCTCGCCCTTGTTTTGTTTTTCAAGACAGGGTTTCTCTGTGTACCCTTGGCTGTCCTGGAACTCACTCTGTAGACGAGGCTGGACTCAAACTCAGAGATCTGCCTGCCTCTACCTCCTGAGTTCTGATATTAAAGGTGTGCATCACTACCACCCAGTTGATTTATTTTTTTTTATTTTGTATGTGTTCGTGTGCGTGTGTGCATTTGTGTTGGTGTCCACAGAGGAAAGAAGAGGACTTTGCATCCCCTGAAGCTGGGGCTATGGATGTGGATGCTGTGAACTGAATTCCAGTCCTCTACAAGAACAGCAAGTACTCTTTAAGTATCAAGCCATTTCTCCAGCCCTGTCACATGCTAATTCTTGGTGAACTGTTCCAAAACACCTAACAGTGTGTCTTAGTTACTGTTCTACTGTTGTGAAGAGACACTATGACCAAGGCAACTCTTATAAAAGAAAACATTTAATTGGGTGCTTGTTTACAGTTTCTCAGGGTTAGATCATTATAATTATGGCAGGAAACAGACAGGCATGGTACTGGAGCACTAGCTATTCACCCTAATCCTCTTTCTTGCAGCAGGTAGAGAGGAAGAGAGAGAGAGACTGGGCCTTCTGAAACCTCAAACCCCATCCCAATGACACACCCCCTCCAACAAGGCCTCACATCCTAATCCTTCTCAAACAGTCCATCAACTGGGAACCAAGCATTCAAACAGATCGGTCTGTTGATGGTGGGGCTCTTATGCAAACCACCACACAGTGAAAGAATGCTAAAAAGTCACACAGCTAAGTAACATGGGGGACCTCCTGCCGTTAGTTAAGGTGCTGTGCTGGTTTGAATGAGAAATGTACCCCCAGTCTTGGACATCTCACAATTTTGTCCTCTGTTGGTGGCATTATTTGGGAGGCTGAAGAAGTATGTCCTTGCTGGAGGAAGTGTGTCACTGGGTGGACTTTGATAGTTTAAAGACTAGTGTCATTTCAAGTTCACTCTCTGATTCCCACTTGTGGTTTCAAATATGAGCTCTCCGCTTGCTGCTCGAGCTGCCCTGTGTGCCTGCTGCCAGGATTCCTCACTGGATGGTAGCAAACTCTCATCTCTCTGGAACCATAAGCCAAAATAAATTCTTTCTATGCAAGTTGCCTTAGACATGGTATTTTTGTCACAACATCAGAAAAAGTAACTAATATAAAAGTAGTACCAAAGAGTGGGCTAAGACTGTGCTGAACCTAACCATGCTGACTTTAGGAGGAATGTGGAAGACTTTGGAACCTTGGAACAGAAAAGTGGTAGAACACTGTACTCAGAGCTTAATGGGCCAACTTAGCAGGAGGTTGAAAGACAGTGGTGCTGACAGAAAAGTGGACTATGAAGGCCAAGGCTCAAGGGGTTTCACAGCAGCTAGCATCTGGGCTAGAGACCATTCTCATGATATTTTAGCAAAGAATGTGGCTGCCTTCTGCCCTTTTCCTAAGAGTCTACCTAAAGTGAAATTTGGCAGAGGAGATTTCGAGACAGTCTAACACTGACTCTGTCACTTCATTATTAGTACTCACTCTTATGCAGGTATACAGTGAAAAAGGAAAAGCAGGAGCAGAAAGAAATACAGAACATAGTTTGGAGGGAAAAAGAAAAGGACACTGACAAGCTTAATGTTATAGGCAATGCTTGTGTTGGAAGAGAGGCTACAGTTGTTAAGGACATTAGCACCATTAAGGAGAAACCTGATTTTTACTGGAATAAAGTTCCCAGCTTGTGAAAGCAAAGGGCTAAAGACTGTTCTGCATCTAAAAAGCAACAGCATACAAAAGCTGCTGCAAATGTGTCTCAAAGGACACAGGTTTCATATCCCAAGCTGGCAGCTGAACATGGCAGTGTGATCCACACAGTTCTGGCTTTAGAATCATGAAGGATGCACTAGGGAAGGGATGGTAGAATCTTCCTCAACAGTTTCACAGAGATTCTGAGGCCAGATGTATGCCAAGGGAGTCTGTTCCTGAAGGCCCTGAGAGGGCAAGAGGCTCTGACAGGCCACTGCATGAAGCTGTGCCAATGAAGCCTGGGTTGCAGCAGGGCCCCCAAGATGCTGAAGATGCTAGAGCTGTGACCGACAGGAGCCAAACCCCAAGTGATGGCATCCATCTGAACATCCATCTGTGGACATTGGCCTCAGCCTACCTAGGGACTGATTTTAAAATTGCTGTTCTTAATCATTAAAATTTTGTCTATATTAAAATTTTGTCTATATTTAACTTACGCTGGCTTTAGACAAAAGTGTATCAAGCCATTTCTTTTTGAGAAAACTGGATTAAGAGGTCCTAATATACCAGATATTGAACAAATGACAACTTTAAAATTCAGGCTGGCCTCTCTAACAAGCAGGAACAATCTAGGACAAGGAGAGGGAGCCAAACTGAGGGAGCAGAGGCACAAGTTATGGTTGCAGTCACACCATCTAGGCAGAGAGTATACACCTCCCCTCATAACACCAGAGAGACAGCCCAGGACATGGCTGAGAGCTGCCAGAGTGGCTGCAGGCACCCAAATTCCCCTAAGGGACATGAAGAAAGCAGCTCTAACCACGCTCCTCAGGAGTCAAGCTGATGAGATTCAATCCAGATGAGTTAGGTTGAGTCTCAGACCAACAGGTAACCAAGCTGTCAGGCGTGAGAGGTACAAGAATATGACAGACAGGTTGGAACCCACGCTGGAAGGAAGGGTTTCAGATAGTTAAAGATACCAACATAAAACAGGAAATACCTGTTTATGAAGTACATAAATAAACAAAAGTTAATGATGGGAAAAAGAATGAGCAAGGAGGAGCAACAGGAAATCAAAACTGCTCATAGTAAAGAATTGGATTTCCACTCCATACCACAGCAAAAATTAATTCCAAATGGCATATGTACTCAAATATGAAGAGGAAAATTGATATTTCTCCAAGAGAATATAGAGCAGCATTTTTATGGGGGAAAGGGAAGGGCATTTTGAAATAAGACATGGAATGTGCAAATTCTAAAGGAAAAAAGTCCAAAGCCAATCATATGTAATTATATAAAAACTAGGAAATCTTGCCCACCAGAAGTCACCATCAAGAAAATGACAAAACAGACCACAAACTAATGGTCACTGACAATGAATTAGAATCCAAGATATAGAAAATACTCCTACAAATGAATAAGAAAAAGACAAACAATTAGAATATGGGCAAATGGAATGTGAAGAAGGACTGGGACATAACTACATCAGTAGAGTGCCTGCCTGGTATTCATGAAGCAGCGGCTTCTCTCTCTAGTTCCCATTAAATTGAGATGTGGGACAAATGTATGCCAGCCCAGCACTCAGGATGTGAAGGCAGGAGGGTCAGAAGTTCAGGTTCATCCTCAGCTCCATGGCTAGCCTGAGGTATGAGCAGGCATTTCCCAGCAGAGTGGTGAGTGGCAATTTGAAAAGATGTTTCAGGCTCGATGATCAGAGAAATGCAAGCAAGATTACACTGAGGTACCACTTCCCAGGCAGACCACACTGAGATCTTACTTGCCACACAGTAGGCTAGCAAGCACAGATAGTAGGGCAACTCCAGGACTGAATCACTCCTGGGGTCTCATCTGTTTTAGCTCTTTTCACAGAGCCCTAACTGTCTTGCACCACAGGGCCACTGATGGGTCAAAAATTAATTCTGCCTGAGTACACACAGAAGAGAACAGTTCTACTTGTGTGTCGGAGCCACATGCCAGGGTCATCATAACTGAGGAGCCCAGAGAAACCTGGGACTAGTCCAAATGCCTGCTAACAGAGAAACAAAGAAGGGTGCCATCAAACCACATGACAGTCACAGAGGGCAGTGGTCAGTGCACAAAAGGCTGGCCAAATCCACCTCTAGATGAAGTTCGAAAAGCCAGAGAGAAGAGCCAGTCTTTGGTTCTCACGAGCAGCATAGCACCCTCTTCAATGCTGAGAAAGAAACACGCATACAGGAAAACTATATGAACATGATTTTCAGAGCAGTGACATCATCTGGGTGGGGCCAAGCAGGACAGGAAGCAGGAACCACTTCATAGGATAAGTGCTGTGCAGGCCTCCAGCCAGTGTCCTTGAATTTATATGACCTTGTGTATTCTCTGGCGTGCCTCAGACAATGTGTAATTTTAAAAAGTGAGAAATAAAAACAACAAAGGATGGAGAAGAAATGAAGACAGAAAAGGAAAAATAATGGGTGAAGCAGCTCAGAGGGTGGGGGGAAGCCAACTTGACAAAGACCGCAAAGTCAAATCCTATAAAATGAGCATTTTCTGTGACCTGAAACTAAGACATTCTCATCCTCTCTCCTCCATACACACACATAAAATTACTACATATGCAACATAAACTGAACATGCTATCCAAAACCATATAGGGAACATCCTCCCCTTTTACTTCTACAGCAACCAGATATACAATGTCCCAGGCATTCATGTCTAATGAAAGTCATGGCTTAGAAAGCCAGCTGATCACCCAGGTGTGGTGGCACAAGCCTGGAATCCCAGCTATGAGGGATGAGGGCAGGAAAATAGTAAGTTCAAAGTCTGAGCTACACAATGACATGGTGAGAAGCTGAGAGGAGAGGGCGGGGGGGGAGAAAAGGGAGGAAAAGAAGAGGGGATGAGAAAATCTTCACCACAAGAAAGCATTCTACAGCTCACAGGACAATACTACTTACATTCTTTTTAAAATATATATATATATATATATATATATATATATATTTATCTGTTTACATACGTGTGTGTGTGTTGGTGTGTGTGCCATGCCACAGGATGACTGCAGAGATCACAGGATAACTTACAGGAGTTTATTCTCTCCTTCTACTATCTGGTTTCCAGGGACTCAACTCAGTAGGCTTGATGGCAAGCGCCTTTGCCTGCTGAGGCATTTGCTAATCCATTGCTGGCATTCCTGGTGCTCACGCTGACACTGTGAGTCCACGGGCAAGCCAACCAAACTGTTGACCTGACCCTAAACAACCATACAGGACTCATGTTCATTCTCAATTTTCTTGGGTATATTTTTGGCTATATCACCTTGCCAACAGTTCGCAGAGCCACTTGAGGCACGAGGAACCAGACCAGCCTTGATGGTTCTCCTCTCAGGCAGACGCCAGAAACAAGGTTGGACAGCATCAGTACCACTTCTGGGTTGGGAAGATGCAGTCTGAATTGCTGGAAGCAGAAGAGCAATGGCCAGTGAGTAGGAACCAGCCTGCTCTTCTTATGCCTGCTCTCATCACAGACAAGATGAAAAGGAGAAAATAACAGTGAGGGTCAACCGCCATTGTCCTCCCTACTGGGATAAAGAAATACCTACATTAGTAAAGCACACATATGAGGGTGTCTGAGATGGTGTATCCAGAGAAGTCTAGGTCACTGAGGCTCTGACCTAAGCAATGTTTAAAATCTTTGCTGAATTCAAAATATGGAGCAGGTGAAAGGTAGGAGGTGGGACATTTGAGGTACTAGGTCACTGGATGTGTGTCCTCGGGGGCTGTGTCTTGCTCCTGTCCATCCTCCTGTAACTTCTTTCCCTGCTTGTTGTCTACAAGAAATTGTAGATCCCCTCCATAGTTTTGCCACTCTGCCCACATGCACGGGCCAAGCAACCGTGAACTGAACCCTAGGAGACTGTGTGCCAAAGTAAACCCTTCTTTAAATTGTTCTGTCAGGGGGGTTGTCAGAAATATGACAGAGCAGAGAATGTTTCTAGTTGAAACTTGAAACTCAACAATGACTAGAAAAGTAACCTAAGTTATGGATGAGTTTCCTCCCTCTTTGCAGCCACACGAAGACCAACCAAGATGGGATCACAAAGCACTCATCCTAAATGGGATGTCCTCATCAAACCCCTCCCCACAAGGCACAGGGATCTACACGGAAGAGGAGGAAAAACTGTAAGAGCCAAAGAGATGGAAACAGTGTCTTCCAGATACAGCAGGAGTGATGTATGAACTCAAAGAGACTGTGGCAGAAAGCATAGGGCGTACACAGGTTCAAGCCGGACAGGTCCCAGCGCTGAGAGGGGAAAATGGAGAAGGACTTCTAGCCCTAATCAAGAAGCTACGTGCAGCTGTTACCTGCTAGCAAAAGGAAAATCAGGCGTGTCCAGTGGAAAGTCACTGGGCATACAACCCATGCCCTAGGGCAGCCCCAAGCCCAGGAGTAGTTGGTCAACATAAAACAAACTCCATGGTTGTATATGTTGTTGGGTTTTGTGGGCTTTTTATTATGTTCTGTCATGCTTTGTTTGTTTATTTGTTTGTTAAGACAAGGTTTCCTCCGTGGTTGTCCTGGAACTCACTCTAAAGACCAGGCTGGTCTCAAACTCACAGAGATCTTCCTGCCTCTGCTTCCCGAGTGCTGGGATTAAAGGTATGCGCCACCACTGCCCAGTGCTTTTGTGTTTTTGTACGATGTTTTGACTTTTGTTTTTATAACAGAGAAAGAACATAAAGTTGGTGGGATGGGGGGATAGGGAAAAGTTGGGGAAGGGGTTAAACATGATTTAATGTATTTTATAAAAAGAAAAAAAATTTTTTAAATGAGGATCAAAAGAACAAAATGCTAAGAACTTATGGGCTGGTACCAGAGAGAAAGGGAATAGTCAGGGCGAGCTCCAGGAAGAAGCAGAAGGATCTACACTGAGATATCACTTGCAAAGCAGGAGATAGTTCACCTACTTGTCACTCAATGTACAAAGTCCTCATTACACAGAGTTCATGGAGGTCAGATCTCAAAGCCACTTCATTTAATATTCAGGTGCTACATGATTTATATTGGTGTGTCAGAAAACACATGGAAAAGGGCAAAAGCCAAAGTCAAACATCACAAGTTGGGGACCAAGAACACAATTCATATCATTCATACCATATGCATACACACGTACATATATATATACACATACGTGCACACATATATGAATACATACACACATGCTTGTGGGTGTGTGTGTATGTGTGTTTATTTATCTATAATAGAAACTCACTGCCCTAACAGTCAGGCTAAAGTATCCTGGATTAAAACCTATTACAGACCACTTAATGATGCTTAAAATTGAGCCTTGAAATGATATGTGTCTTCACGTGACTTATGTTTATCAAAGCAAACAAAGTTCTTTATAAAATCTAACATTCAACAACATGCCCAGGATCCACTAACACACATATAAGGAAGTATGTATATACAATGCCCACAACTAAGAGAAAAATTATTCAACAGAACAAATCCCTAAAGGAAGAAGTAAAAGAAGTAGGACACATAAATGGCACTTACACAGATGTAAAACAAGAAACACGCCCACTGTGGTTGACAGGGCAGATAAGGGCAGAAGGAGATGATGAATGGTGATGATGGTCTCTTGTCACTAGTCAAGCATGCAGATGTCACTGACATGGAAGCAGGGCCACAAAGCTTGGCACAGAAGAGTGTGGATCTCAGGGCACGAGGGGAAGGGCCTTCACTGTTGAAAAGCCAGACCTCACAGACACCAGACACTCAGTGAAAATCAAGAGGCAAGTCGATGAAGACAGTTGCATCAGGCAATCAACCACACTGCTGAAATCACCTGACAGACGAAATTGGCAGGTGGCTGGGAGAAGGCACAAAGATAAATTCCACACTGAGGCACAGGCTGATGAAGAGTGACAACGAACTGACTCTCTGACACTATGGCACGCAGGATGGGATGGAAGGTCTTCCCAGGGCTTCAGCCCAGAGTCCTGTGAGCAGCACAGGAGTTCAGGGAAGTAAAGACCGCTTCAGAAAAACCAAAAGCAGAAGCAAGACTAGTCAGGCCTGCACACCTACACCGAGAAGCACTGAGCAAATCCTTCAGGTTTAATCTGTGTGTGTACTACACACACATACATGACACATGCACATAGACATTACACATGCATACACACATGTATCACATTGATGTATTATACACATACATGCATACATATACATACATATGTATGTATTAGATTGAAATTAGGATCTACTCAGAGCTAAAATAATGGAAACTACCAAGTAAATGCATTTTATACTTTTACCCTCCTTAAAGAATTTCTACTAGTTGGGCATGATGGCCCACACCTTTAATGCCAGCACTCCAGAGCCAGAGGCAAGAGGATCTCTGTGAGTTTGAGGACAGCCTAGTCTACATAATGAGTTCCAGGACAGCTAAAGCAACATAGTGAGACACTATCTCAAAAACAAACAAACAAACAAAAAAAGCCCCACACATGAAAAACACAACAAAGGAACAGGCGAGAACCTTACACCAATAAATTCAACAGCTTACATGAAAAGGTCAAATATCTTGAAAAATACAAAATACCAAAAAAGTCTCAAAAAAAATAAATGGCACCAACAGGCACATATTAGGAAGAGAAAAAAAAAAGGGTCCTAGATTTGCAGTAAATATTCAGAGAAGACTCTGCCCTTAAACAGCTTCCCAGGTAAATTCCAGAAAACGTTTAAAGGTAAAACAATGCCAACAGTATGCACAATGATGCAAAAGTGCCAGGGGCCTCACTGGACCCTAATCTCAAAGAAGACAGACACAGAGAAAGCTACAGGACCATGACCTTGTGAGGGGTGACACACAGAGCAGAAGGATAACAACTCCTCAGGCTGAGGTGGAGATCAGCCAGGACCAAAACTGCCATGGTGTGTAGCGAGAGTGAACAGATCAACTTCACACTAACAAAGGCGCCGAGCCAGGCAGGTTCCCTTTACTGTAGTAAACTCCTGAGACACCAGCTAGCACAGAGGAAAGGCTTGCCTCTCCTCAGGGTTACTTTAACCTACAGTGAGGCTGTGTGGTCATGACATGGGTACATCAGTGAAGCAAGGCTGTTCATTTCAACACTGTGACTTGAAAGATGAGAGGTCAGGGCCCTATAACCCCCTCTAGGGCACCGGGGCTCCTTTCCCTGGACTCCACCTCTCCAAAGTTCTGCAGCCTACTAATGGGGACTTTATAGGGGCTTGAGTGTCCACACATGGATTCTCAGGGATGTTCATTTCAAACTACAGCAAAGGACACCTAATGCTAAAGCCACATTTAATAGCAAAGATAGAAGACAAGAAGATACAGGATCCTGTTTCCACACTGCCACATTTCAAAATGTGGCCATTGGTCCACCTAGGATGGGGCTCTAGGGTACGCCTGTGTATCTGAAAGCCCAAACTGCTGTCCCTTTTTCATCTACTCCACCAAGCAAGGCCAGCTTCTCTTTGGGCCTGAACCAGAGCTACACATCCAGACATTCCAAATGCAGAAGCAGATCTAAGTACCTACCTGCTGTCTTCCCACCCAGATATTAAGAAGGTTTGAAACAAAGGCAGACCAGTAACACTCCTGCCACTAATTGTTTTTTATGGAAAATAAAACTGCCTTCCACTGAAAAATGCTCTTTATGCAAAAAATAGATTGGGTTATGGTTGTTCACATGAATTAATAAATACTTTTCAAGCTGGGCGGTGGTGGCGCACGCCTTTAATCCCAGCACTTGGGAGGCAGAGGCAGGCGGATCTTTGTGAGTTCGAGGCCAGCCTGGTCTACAAAGCGAGTCCAGGACAGCCAGAGATATTCAGAGAAACCCTGTCTCGAAAAACCAAAAAAAAAAATATATATATATATATATATAAATAAATAAATACTTTTCAATTTCTCAATGTTACCTCTAATACAGCAATAGAGTCAGCCATCTGTACCTCATTCAAGGATTTAACCCACACATAAACTAGAATTTTGGGGAGAATATTACATGTACCAAACATATATAATTTTTTCTTATATAGTTTCCTTATTTAGATAGTTATGTTGCAATGGATATTTTTAAAAATTTAGAGGGAGAAAGTAGGGGAGAAAGAGGGACTAAAATTTATAATGTACATATATGGAAGTATAAAAAAGCAAAATTCACTAATAAAGACACAGAAATTTCTAAATGAACATTCAAAGCTTAGTGGAAGATGTGCTAGGCTAGGTGTAAACACTGTGCTTCTTTAAAAACTGGATCCCTGGATGTTGGTATTCAAAGGGGAACCTGGGACAATCATGTTGAGGAAACTGAGCAGCCTCCGTGTGTTGCTCACTAAAGCTCTTGGGAGCCCTAACAAACTTTAAGAACACATGCAAACTCTGAGACCCGGCTTGGAGCATTCACCTGTCATCTCTAGCACCCTGTAACCCAGGACTTTTTAGGGGCTTACTACCCTAACTATACACAAGAGCATGGAGGGATACCCTGTATCTTTCACTGGAGAGGGACATCGGGGTGCTGCCTTGTCTGCCATCTCATCCCACTTTTTAAAATGCTTTCCAAAACCTCCATCACTATGTGTACAAACTTTTCCACAAAAATTTGATTAAATCTCTCTGGGAGGCATCACCATACAGCACTGCTATAGAACACCACTGTGCCAAGCTGAAGCTGGGGGTAAAAAAGGGTCCTGTGGCAGAACGCATCAGTAGAGGAACACGGTTCCATATGAAAATGCTTAAAATACATTAGATTTTTGGTCAAGATGAAAGACAAAAGAAAAAAAGCAATCTATTCTAATTGGGTTCCCATGGTAACTGCACAATTGGGTTTTTCAATATAACATCCCAAAGGCCCAATGCACACTTGTAAAATATGCTTCCAACAGCCCGGATTGTTTTCACATTGCAGTACTCCCAGGAAGATCAATTACTATATATCCCCGCCCTAACTATTAGTGGCGGGAGACTTCAGCAGTACTTGCCATATTAACATAAGTCACATACTGAACACTACCTATCAAGATGATTATGGGGAAGTAATCACACACTTCAGGTTCGCCAATCACACTCTGAGCAACAAGCCAATAGGAACACTGTCTTGTAATCATGTTTATGAAATACAAGAAATCAAGTCCAAGTACACACGCCAGGCCACTATACCCGCCCCCCTTTATTGATTCCCAAGATAAGCAGAGTCAGTCATTAATAATTACATTAGAAAATAACCCTCGGGGCTAATCATATTCTGGCCGACTCTCACTGTGGAAGTAAACAGCAAAGAGCTGCTAATGAAAATAAATAAATAAGAAACATAACCAGTAAGAATTCAGATCTATATATTAATATTCACAACACATCCCCCAACCCAGAACTCTGGCTTCACATAGCAGTTTCTCTCTACTAGGCCCCCACTGTAGGGCCTAGGGACATGGTGTTCATCTACACTATGGGGTAGAGAGCTGGGAGTACTGAGAAAGGTATTAAAAGCTTATAATCTGCATTCCACATGCAACACTCTATACACAAGAGTAGAAACTGGGGGTGGGGGGGGGAACTACAGGATTAACTTATGAAAGAGACCAGTTGGCCAGTTTGCAGAGAAAGACTGGAAGCCTTCCTCCCTTGAGCTTCACATAAGGAACAGAGCATATGCAAGAAAAAGCCAGCAACACAGGAGATGAGGGGTCTACATAAATGCCTATAGAGGGTCACGGGCCTCCTGGCCCAGGCTTTTGGGGCTTTTCTCTCAGTTTACCAGCCCACTCCTCTTCTTAATAAACGGTCTATTTCCCTGACCCCTGGACATCCTCCTACTTTCTCTGAAGTCTTCCACTTACCCCATGTCTCTCCACAGTTGCCATGCAGGCTCTTGGTCCCTAACTCCCTCTTCTCCAGCTCCCTCCTCACAACATCTCCAGCTCCCTCCTCACAACACCTGCCAAGATTCACAACTCTCCCATCCTGCTGTTTCCCTTACAAACTCTAATCATTTTCTGACTTCCTTCTGAATCTATTTATAAATTCTTTTATTAATGAGACTGGAAACCCACAAGAAGGAAAGAAGGAACCCCAAATTTTCCAGTAACAAGACATCTATTTTCACCCCCAAAATCCAACTTCACCCACAATCACCATGCTTGGTCAGCTCTGGCTGTCAGAGCAAAATGCCACACAGTGTGGCTTAAATGACAGGCATTTATTTAACTTTGCATAGAACAGACAAAAGCTCAGAAGTTTGGCTACCTAGACTCCTACAGAGGGCTCTCTCTGTGGCACACTGACAGAACATCTACTGCCTACCTTACAAGGCATGGAGCCTGTGGGACTGGGATCCACCTCACTCCTATGACCTCACTTTTCCTTAACTCTTTTCTGAAGACCTCTTCTCAAACAGCCTCATCGCACATGACTGCAACTTCTGACTTCTGAAAGGGACACAGTGAGAGATGCACATAGCCTGTGCCCAGCAAAGTGTTCCACAGCCCAGGCCTCATTCCAACACTGCAGGATGAACCCAGCACCAAGAAGGTGAAAGCCAAGAGCAATGCAATGTCCAGAAAGGAACCCAGGGATGAAGTGGCTTCTTGAACGTGACACTGGGGAGGTTTGAGGGTCGACAGCAGACTGTATCTGTGTTTGGGTCTTGGTACAAAAAAAGGTCAGTGCACAGAGAGACTGGGGATCCCAGACCACCCACAAATGCAACTCTGGGGCATGGCAGGTCAAGCAGAGTCTGGATAAAGTGCCCACTGGTCATATGTGAGGCCAGGTAGGTCCAAATGTGCCAGGCACAAATGCACTCTTCCTTGGATCTGAGCAGAAAGGTCAGAGAGGTCAACAATCGTGTCTCTACACCAGGGTCCTTGCTAAGCAACATACTGTACTGGGCAGGCATGCTGCACACTTGTATAGCATTTGTGAAGTCTGGCATTTCCAGTAGCTTCTAGGTGATTGCAGGGATAGAGGACAGTAAATGGGACAGGAAACAAGACATAGTGAGGCTAGAGAACACAACCATGTTCTCACTTCAGACTCCCTGTCCATACCACACAACACCCAGGCCCACTCGGCTCCATACAGTCCTCAGACTCACATAGTCCCTATGGCCATAGAAGCCTGGATTCACAGGACCTTAAGATGCCCACAACCCCCAAGGCCCACAGAGAACTGGGGCCCACAATACTCCAACACCCGCAACACATCAGTCTGTATGGCCCCACAGCATACATACACCTGACAACACTTAATTCCTCAGGAAGCTCCATTCTGAGCCAGGTGGAGATGACCTAAAGGTGCTGACGTCCATGGATTCCCAGACATAACCCTTACTAAGGCACGCAGCCTGAGCCAACAACACCTTAGGTTGCAAATCACTGTGGTGGCTAGTGTTAACGGCCAGGTTGACAGAATCTAGAATCACATGGGCACATGCCCCTCTACACATTAAAATAAACAAGCAAACAAGTAAATAAGTGATGGAGCTGGACAGGCAGTTCGGTTGGTAAAGTGCTTGGTGTGCAAGCGTGAGGACAAAGTTTGATTCCCAGAACCCAAGTAGAAAGCCAGATGCAGCATGCATGTGTGATCCAGCACTGGGGAGGCGGAGATGCATGGATCCCTGTGGTTAGTAGCTGGCCAGCCTAGCCCCATTCACCAAGCTCCAGGCCAGTGAAAGACCCTGTCTCCAAAACAAAACAAGATGCAAGATGCCTGAGGAACAATGCATGTGACTGTCCTCTGGCCTTCCCACAAATGTGTATATGCACTTGTACCACTGCAGGTATATGCAAGGCACATACACAAACAACGTGATCGGTATACCCTGGCCACACTTACTCCCCCGCAGGCAGCCTCATTCTAAGCCAGGTTGCTTCTGAAGACAGAAAGGAAACAAAACTACTGATCCAGACTCAAGGCCAAGGGCACTCCAACTAGTGAAAGAGTCCAGGAGAGCTTTGGAATGAAAGCCTTGGTATGCCCAAGCACCTCAGTATGCCTGGGATGCATTTAGCTTTCAGTGGACTGAAAGCTCCACTTACCTGTGTCTGGTCCTCCACATCCAAGGAAAGGCAACAACTCTCACAGAATTGTACTCTTAACCTGGCCCGTAAGGAGGATAATCTTGAACTGTAAAATTTAGCCATGTTAACACCTACTCATATTTCTAAGAAAACTTTCGGGCTATCAGTAAGAAGCAGGACTCTGGAAGTAGCCTCCCCTAGCCTCCTGACTTTGACCTAAGGGGACTCCGTTCCCACCAGCAACTACCAGTCAGTTCTCAGAGCCCTGCTCAGCCCAGAGACTGATGGGCTGGAGGAGGCACAGGGAGCCTGTTAATCAGCAGGCAGGCCACACGATGCCCGACATCCATCTGACTCGACAGCTTAATCTGATGCTAACACAATGGTGACAGAAACAAATTTTTTTCTGCACAATAAAGAATAGTACACCTGGGTCTTCTTGGGATAGCTGGCTAAATTCAGTAACTTTTGGAAATATATCATTTCTTTTCTTTGCCCATTATTCTAGAAACTTCCCCTTGAGTGCTAAAAGCCTTACTAACAAGGACAGTGGCATACCCAGAACAGAGCTCCTACCACCACTGTGCTAAAGGACGTGACAAGCTTGCTCATTTGATTCCCTGTCATTTGACACAGGCACAGGAGTCACGGCTGACATTATCTTAACTAGATGACAATCTAGGAACACTGAGACTCTCAATCTCTGTGTCTGAGACCTTCCATGAGCACTGGCATCTACCACATAAAGGGGCAAGGCCTGTAAAGCCGGTTGGCTCCAACTCCTCTGCACCACTATGACCCACCCATATGTCCATCTGACACATTCTGACCACACAAGGCTCCATAGCTGCAGTTCCCACCCTAGGGACCTCTCCCTGGATCTTGCTGTGGCTGCCTACCTCTCATGCTTAAATCTCTACTCAGAAGTCATTCATTCAGAAGGGATGCTTCGACTGTGATGGTTTGGATGTGAAATGTACTCAAGGGTTGAAGGCTTGGCCCTCACTTGATGGTTCCAATCACTGGGACATGACTGGGTCCTAAGGGTTCTGACCTAATCCATGGATTCATCCACTGATGCCCTTATAGTATGACAGGACTAGAAGGAAGAGCCTCATTGGAAGTAGGTCACTGGGGCATACCCTGGAATGACACTATGAACTTGACTCTATCCTGTCTCTCTTTATCTCCCTTACCCAATTCTCTGTCTCTCCTTCCTAATGGCCATGATTCTCTACCTCTGTTATAGGCCCAGAAGCAATGGAATTGCTCACATGGTCTAAGGCCTCTGAAAACATGATGAACTATTCCCTTAAGGCATTTTCTTGAGTACTTGGTCACAAAAAGAAAAATCTAACTTACACAAATGTATTCCACCATTAACTAACACCCTTCCGTGGAAGCCAAACTCTCTACTGTCTTCCCAATGTCCTCACCACCGAATACAAATACATCTCATCTACCCAGACCTTCAAAAGCACAGCCCTTGAAGACAAAGGCTAGCGTAAGCCTGCTCTGCCTTCTCCCAAAAATTCATGTTCTGAAACAACTGAACTGTGCAATACAGGAAGGAAGGGCCCAGTGGGGGGGACTCTGGACTCTGGGAGACAGCCTCACAGACCCAGTAAGTGGCTTTCTCTGGGGGAATGGATCCATTATCACAGGACTTCCCTCCTTTTCCCCCTTTGTAGATGTCTGCTTGCCCTTCTGCTTTTCAACAGGAGTTGAAGCAATACAAGGCCCTTACCAGATGCAACTCTGCTCTCCAACATTGAGCCCCAACACTGTGAGCCCCAGCTCTTTCCTTACACATCACCCAGTCTGTATTGTGTTAAAGACCAGGAAAACAGGCCTCTGTCCCCACCGACCATCAGAGAATATCTTCCTACGATGGGAACCACCAGAGGAGCCCCACAGAAATATACCACCCAGTGAGAACTTTCCACAGCCTTTATGTAAGCAAGCCAAGCACGCACTGTATTCTTAATTTGCATTCTGATGTGATTGTACACCTAAAACTTGACAGTGTGATTTTAAGGATTCCATGGCTACCTACAGGAAGTACAGGTTGCCCCCCACAGAGCTCAGGCTGGGGGTGGAGGTGCCTATTAATGAGCCGCCTTCCTCCCCGCTGACATCTCCGCCCGAATGAGCAGTTAAAATAAGGCAATCTCCCCGCCTCAGAGCCCAAATGCCAGGCAAGGAAGGCAGACAGCAAGCTTCTTTAAAATCCACATTAAATAAGCACACAACAAACATTTCCTCCTTCCAGAATAAGAAGAATGACCCTGGCGAGATAGTTCTGGCCTATAATTCCACCCCTTGGAAGGTAGAGGCAATAGGATCAGGGGACTAAGGTCATCCATCCTTGCCTACATGGTGAGTTCTAGGCCAACCTGAGCTACAAAATTCTGTCTCAAACCCTGTCTCAAAAATCAAAACAAGCCGGGCGGTGGTGGCACACGCCTTTAATCCCAGCACTTGGGAGGCAGAGGCAGGCGGATCTTTGTGAGTTCGAGGCCAGCCTGGTCTACAAAGTGAGTCCAGGACAGCCAAGGATACACAGAGAAACCCTGTCTCGAAAAACCAAAAAAAAAAAAAAAATCAAAACAAAATAAAAGAACAAAATGAAATAAAGAGAAAGAACCCTACATGTGGTTGTCTTTTCCAACTAGTCTCTCCTCTCACTCATATGTACCTCTCAGTTATCCTATGACCTCCACAGGCACCACCTCCTCACTGCCAAACCCCAGAGCTGACCTTTCTTTTCTTCCCACCTGAATGACAAGCAGCACCTGAATGATCTTCCTAGGAGTCAGATCTATAGCCTGTAATCCCCACAGTCCTCAGCATGGGACAAGCCCCATCTACTGTTCCAGCCATCCTTGTTAGCTACCCCCATACTATTCTCAAACTTAACTGCCTGCTGACAGGTCCCCAAATGCACCGTAGAGTTCATGTTCCAGGGCTCTACCTGGAATATCTCACCCTTGCCCCCAACATCCCAAGGACAAGAAATCTCACAATCTGCTGCAGACACACTTTGAGGAGGATTGTGCAAGGGTCCCTCCCCAGCAGAGATGTGGGAAGGTGGGTGTATGGTCCATGGAGAGCACTTGGATGCTCCCTTTCCCACCTAGTCCCAGTGCCCTTGCCATCTACTCACTAAAGGGTGTGAGGCATAGATGGACCACAAAGAGCAAAGCACCTACAGGCAGGATCTTGTCATTTCATCTGCGCTGCACTCATCCCCAGCTGAAGTGCTACGCATTTCCCATGGGGTCCTAACAACCATTATGTAGGAGCAGACGCAGATACATGTCTTTCTTCACAAGGACAATGCTTCATGACACTAGCCAGAAAGCCTTCACTGAATATACAAGCATGTGTTTGTAGATGCCCTGCTCTGCCCACAAAGGCCTTCCAGTACCTTCTCAGCATAAGCATTGCAAAGAAAGTATGGCACAATGGTGGAAGCCTGCCCTTGGTTAGACAACAAATTTGGGTTATACAACTCTACTTTATGCCCCGTGTACCCCTGAGATCCAGTTTTCTCCCATTTTAAAAAAGACAGAAAGAGAGAGGAGAGAGAGAGAGAGAGAGAGAGAGAGAGAGAGAGAGAACGCCACTATGTGCTCAGCCCTCTTCAGCTAATTCTGAGGATTTCATAAGAAGATCTAAGATAGAGCATGGCCACCTTGTAGCTGGAAAGCCATAAAATAGCTTTGAATGCAGCTCACCACATCCAGTCACAATGCCAAAAGTTTAGACACCTTGGCTAGGTAAAGCAACAGAGACAGTATGCCTCCAACATCCCATGATGACATAGCCCACACAAGGGTAAACAGACATACAAATATGACCCATTCTCCCCTTAAATTTTATGCAGAGCTCTGATATATCTGGGAGGGATATTAGTTACTTTTCTGTTCCAACCAAATACCAGACAAGATGCAAAGTAAAGGGGGTGGAGTTTGCCTTGGCTTACAGGTCTAGGGGATACAGTGTTCTGTGGTGGGGAAGGCAAGCTGGTAGGAGCAGGAGATGGCTGATCACACACACTGCATCCTCAGTCAAGAGGCAGAATAATGAAGGCTGGTACTCAACTGAGTTTCTCTTTTTGACTCAGGCTGGGACTGCAGTCCATGGGATAGCGTAACCCACACTTCCCATCTCAACCCAATCTAAAAACACCCTCACAGACATGACCAGAGGCTTGTTTCCATGGTGATTCTAAATTTCATGAAGTTGGCAATCAAGATGGCAGACACCTTTAATCCCAGCACTCGGGAGGCAGAGGAAAAGAATTCCAGTCAGTTTGAGGCCAGTCTGGTCTATTAAGGAGTTCTAGGGCCATCTACCACTATATAGTGAGACACCAACTTTAAAAAAAAAAAAAAAAAAAAAAAAAGACCACAAAGAGGTTTTAAGGCAAGATTTCATGTAGCCCAGGCTCCCCTTTGAACTCACTATGTGGCCAAGAATGGACCTGAACTCCTGTTCTTCTTGCCTTCACCTCCTGAGCCAAGGTTTCAGGTTTGCACAAGCCCTGCTTCAGATCACTGATTTTTGCCAAAACTTACTTAGCAGACCTAGGTTATCCCTTGATACTATGGCATGAGCGGTCTCATGAGTGAGAAGGCTGGACAGGCTAGTATCACTCCTGGTACCTGACCAGGGTCATCATGTGGGATCATGTGTCTGGTCCTTCAGGATATTCTTTCAACTTATCAGACTAGAGATGTCAAGCCTGGGGCTGGCTAGCACTCCAGAATATTAGGAGCACACAGGAAGCAAAGCTGCTTGCTCCTGGTACCAATAATGAGTATATCCTCTCAGGGCACAGCTGAACTTGACCTCCTGAGCAGATGGACCATGAGGCCAAGCACTTTGAGAACTCTCAATAACAAAAATCAAAACAGGCAGCAGAGCAAACCGGCTCCACAAATGAAACCTTAGAAACCTAGTACCTCAGCATGGAGGAGCCATAACCAACAAACAGGCAAGCTGGTCTCTCAGACATGATGGACAGGCGTTTCTGCAGCCCCTAGTGCTGCTCTACCAGGCACAGCTTTGTGACTGCCAATTGATGTTATACCAAAGCAACCATTATCACTACTCAGAGCTCACCAGGCCCTGGCCTCCAGGATCCCTCAGGTTACCACTTTCATCATACCCCACAGCTGCCATCAGGCCAAGCCTCGGAGTCACCTTTCTCAAAGTCATGGCAGCCATCTTGTCTCTAGAGATTTTGCATGTGACCACTGCGCTACTAACCTAGATGGAGGTTTGGGGGATGTGATTTAAGTTCTAGTTGGAGTCGAAGGAAACAAAGATGCTCACTGAAAAAAACAAGCGTGCTGAAAACTAGGATGTTGACTGGATGGAAGGGCAGTGTGTGTGCTGGCTGACCTGGAGGAAAATACCGCTTTTACTGGGGAGGCTATGGTTTCGAGAGAAGGCTTCCATCCATGCTGTGCTTTATATTTACAAAACAAGCATTCATTTATGTAGGGGTTGATAGATTAATATAAGTTAGATTTAGTGAATATTTAGGTTTCTGATACAGTCTCTTAGTTCGGGGCATGAAGATCAACTTGGCTGTGAGCAATTAGCTTATCAGCTTATGGATGAAGTCACGTGAAACGAGGGGAGTCTCTTTGGACTGAAAAACAAGGTTGAAGCCAGGTGAAACAAGCAAAGACTTTATGACCTGGCATTGTTTTCAGCTGCTAAGTGGGCAGAGCCCAAATTAAGCTGAAGCAGGTGGAACAAGGAGCGATCCTATTTAAGGACAAGTGGATGAGCCCAGAGAGCTGCGTGCTAAGGGCCCCAATAATAGAGAGCTCCAAGAGTCCTGCTGGAGAAAGTGCTGGTAGACCAATGGCCAGATCTCCCTGAGGCAGAAGGAAGATGGTGAGCAGATAAAGCCTCAGCAAGACAGCAAAAGGCCAAGGACTAAACCCTGTGGCTCAGTTCTTGCCTGGAGGGGTTTGACCTGTCTGAACAGCGGCCTGAACTGAACTGTGGCCAGCTTTAAAGACTGAGGCAGAGCGGCAGAGTTGCTGATACGAAGGAAGTAGGTGGCCTACAGAAGCTGAGGTCTCCCAGAGAGAAGAAAGCCTCAAGCCTTATTTAAGGTGAGACTGCCATAGCCAATTTACCCTGACGAACCTGCATCTGAGATATTCCAGAAAAAGGACTGCTAAGTGCATTAAAGAGTCTACCTCAGAGACTGTGTTCCTGACGACTGAGGACCTGCCCCAGAGACTGTATCCTTAGAAAAATAGTTGTAATAGTTATCAATAGGTTTAGTGGTTATGTTTTAGGGGTCGTAGGCATTTTTAGGGGTTGTAGGCATTCATAGGGGTTGTAGGAATTTATAGGAATAGTAGTAAGTGTATTTGTTATAAGTGAATATAGTTATTAATAAATAAGTGTTTAATAATTAAAAAGTACTGTATCACATTTATTACTGCATGTGCTTCCTACCCAGGTAGATAGAATAAGTCAATCATTCTCATCCAGCAGACAAGGAGGTACCTGGGGTGGGGTGGCTGACAGCTGCATATTTCACCCAGAATCTGACTCTATCAACATCACACCATTGCTCTCGCCACACATGGCTCTAGCACTTGCTATATAAAACCCCTTCCAACTCCACAAAAAAAAAAAAAAATTGTATTTGGGTCTAACAGACAATTCTACTCAGGAGACAAAAAGCAACACAACCTATTCAGAAGGGCACTGAGGAAGGAGGCAAGTCGATGCATGCCCATGCATGGACAACTTAAGCCAGGGACAGATAGATCCAGCTGGATGAGAGCTTTGGAATTGCTTTGAGCTGGAATGTTCTCTTTCCTGTCTTACCCTAAAGATGAACTCAAGGGGGCTCGCTAGAGCAACCAAAGTCCTCTAAGAGTCCACAAAGCTGAGTCTCCTCAGGTCCCCAGGCTTCGAGCCTATATTCCTGTCATGGCACTCTACAACCCACCTTGGGAACCAGGGCTCTCAGAAATTCTGATAGCAACAGAGTTCAGACCACCTTTGTGGCAGCCCATGAATATCCACTCATTGATGGAGAGCAACAGGTTGCCATATCCAGCTTTGCTGGAAACCATGTTGATTGGACCTGACCAACCATGCCAACATTATTGTAACTGAAGATAACATTCCTGGCTCCCCATCTTTTGTCTGGGTTGTAGTTTGGCTAAGTTTACAAGTGAGGAATAACTGTCTGTTCCTTAGTCCATTTCTCCCTCTAGCTTACATCTCATGTCTAAAATCCCAGCTCCTACTCTGTTCCAGAGCCATTCTCTCCTCACCTGCCAAGGCAATGAAATCCAGTGTTGGGAATCACCCAATCTGTCAATAGGCTAAGAGTGTTCTGAACTACTATCCACATGACTGAATTTGTCAGTAAGAACTGCCACCAGCGCTGTGCTTGCAGAAAAATGTCCATAAATGCATTATTGCAACTGGCAGATCGATGTCTATAATAAAAACAAATAGATTTAACAAGTGCCTGCTTTTACGAGCCATGCCATTGGTGAACTGTGCATTTGGTGTCACCCTTGGACTTCTGGGAATGGGCCCCAGAGCCAGGCTGGATATAGAGTTGACTTCACAAGTGTTATGGGTAGGAAATTATTCTAACAAGAAAATTTTAGTAGCAGAGTGGACATACCAGGCATTTATCACTCTCACTGTTCCTTTTGTGGTAATACATGATAACAAATAAAAGCTATAAGATGTTCCTATAGAATTTTTTAAACTGGTCCTACTTGTACGTTGAAGGCCAAAATGAGTTACTCCAGTTGGGAATGCAGAAAACTAGTTTCAACCATCAACAAGTGTCACCACCATGTCTGTGGCCCCTGAGGACAGTCTATTTGGTTACTTTGCTGGGGCAGACTCTACAGCAAGGTGCAGGAAGCTGGCCTAACCCATGGATCCTTGATGCCCTGGTAGACCCAGTCTGAGACTCCACATGGAAACCACATCTGCCAAGGCACTGATTCCTTCAAGGTCACACAAGGTCACCAAAGGATTTAGTCGCCTTCTTAAGGCAAATCATTTTAACAACTACAGGAAGGAATACGTCACTCCACATATTCATTGTGGTTTTCCCAAAACCACACAGCCCTCCTCAGTGAGCCCATTATTACTGCCAATTTTTAAGTCAGAAAGCTTGACTGTTGCCATGGGCCAACAGTTGAACAACAAGGACACACACCATACCATATTCAGGCCACAATGCTGGGTCTCACTTTTATTTATCTATCCCCAGCATAGGCCTCCACCGCAAGCTGAACAAGAAAATTCATCCTGGTAGATTCCTTTTTCTCCTTATCACAGGACTAATCATATGCTCCTCTACTTGGGATGACTATCCTCCTCCCCTGAGTAAGCTCAAAATACTGTAAATCAAAAAAAGGCATTTTACATATCTGACCCCCTGAATAGCCCCACCCAATAACACAGTAAACCATGCTACAGACTCACAGAAAAACCTTTTGACTTTGGTAGAGCCATGTCAAACCATGGTAGAGCCAGCCTCTGGCAAGGCTCTGACCTAGTCCCTTCCAGACAAATCCTGTTGCTTTAACTTCAGGCCCAGAACTGATGTAGGCCAGTTTGTTTATCAGCATCTGTGGACAGGCTAACAGAGGTCAGACTCTGCCAAGTGGAATGTTGGTCTCTAGGTCTCTGATTTGAGCTTTCAGGTTTTATTTAAATAACAGCCTGCAGTCAGACATCAACACCTTCAGTAAGAACTTTGGCCAAGCCAGTCACTCACCAAATCAGGGCTAGGCACAGCTGTGGTAGCAGCCAAGCCAGGGTCCTCCAGAGTCTGAGATACTCGTGGGTGACACAGACCCAACTAGAAGCCAAAGGCCTGGGGGAAAGGAGATTTACAAGGAGCACTTTATATCAGGGTGGGGCATTGGCAGGGTCACAATGATCTGTGAAGAGACAGGACTGTCCCCAACTTTCACAATTCACGCAACCTTTTGTACTTTCCCACAGTACAAAGCATTATGGACTCAGTAGACAACACTAGTGCTTTGAATTTTAGTCTTCCTCAGGGCTAATGGTCTGTGATCCTTCCAGCCAACAGAAGCCACACACATAAGCAGTCCCACCCAATCTGTGCCCCCATGGGCCCCTTGTGGCTGAATGTGGTCCAACGAAAAATTACAAACTTATTCAAACTTTGTAAGATTTTTTTGCTTTTTTTTTTATAACTCAGCTGCATGATTTTCAAGTGTGAACTTTATAGACAACAATGTTATGCAAGTCAAAAGGTTTGTCTATGAGCCTGTAGTGTGGTACACTGTGTTATTGGGTGGGGCTATTCGGGGCGGGGTGGGGGGTTGACTTACAGTATTTTGAGCTTACTCAGGGGAGGAGAATAGTCATCCCAAGTAGAGGAGCATATGATTAGTCCTTTAATAAGGAGAAAAAGGAATCCAGACAACAGTTTACACTTTCATTGCTTCCTATCAAAACCAGACTGAACATCTAAGAAAGGCATTGATAAGGAGTTGGTCATGATGGTGTGACCCCTGGATTAGAGTACAAATATTTGTACTCTGTAAAATAAGAACAGTTATGACAACTTAATTGGGTTGTTTGGCTGATTGTGTTTTAGAGGCAGAGTTCCATCATGGCTCAAAGTAGCCTAGAACAATCATGTAGCCCAAACTGGCCTTTAATTCCTGGCAAGCCTCCTGACTCGGCCTCTCAAGTAGTGGAATTACAAGCTTGGGCCACCACACTCAGCTTGCATCTATTTAAAAAGTGCTGGGTACATTGTTTTGGACTTCTGGGAAAGAAAGAAAGGAAGCAATTCTGGGGTCCTCCCTGCCCCTGTGTCCTTGCATCAGAGAAAAAGGGCCCCTGACTGACTATACTGGTCAGGTTTGTTTTTTTTTTTTTTTTGGTTGGTTTTTTTTGTTGTTTTGTTTTGTCAGCTTGACACAAGCTCAGATCACCTAAAAAAAAAGGAACTTAAGGTGAGAAAATGCCTCCATCAGAGCTGGCCTGTGGGCATGTCTCTGCTGTATTTTCTCCACTGATGACTGATGGGGAAGGGCCCAGACCACTATGAGTGCCCTGGGGGATATAAGAAAGCAGGCCCAGCAAGTCATGAAAAGCAAACCAGTAAACAACAGTCTTTGCTTCAGCTCCTGCCTCCAGGTTCCTGCCCTGACTTCCCTTCATGGTAGACTGTCATCAGGACACGGAAGCCTAATACACCCTCCCATTCCCAAGCTGCTGTAGTCATGGTGTTTAATCACAGCAATAGAAAAACTAAGTCAATGACAAGCCTGTGAAGGCAGGCCCAGTGAGTGGAGGGAATAGACAGGCCCAGATGGGGCACACTGATCTCTAACAGGTCCTTTCGCTCTCCACAGAAAGAAGATTGCTGTCTAAGGCACAGCTAGCTGCCTTATCAGTACTCCTGGGCTCTGCTTTTTAAACCAGGTATCAGCAGAAACCTCTTCAAATCCATGCCACATATTAGTCAAACCCATACTGTAAACGATTTTTTTTTCTTTCCCCAATGGGGAAAAAATTCTGCCATAGAAAAGTACCTTTAGCATAAACCCAGAGCCCTTTCAGCTCGGTTCCTCCAGACCTCAGAAGGTAAGGCACCATTTCACTGCCAAATCCTAAATCAAGACCCAGAGCATGCCCAGGAAGGGATGAAGCCTCAGGCAGGCCATCAGTGCAGGATCATTCTGCCAAAATATTCTCAGGCTCTGGGTCCTGGCAGATGCTCAGATAACATGTCTAAGCTTCCAGGACACTGACCACAAGCCAGGCTCCTCATACTCCCACAATCAGCACTCTGAGACTTTGCATCACCACAAGTGTTGCAGCCATCAAGAGACACATGAAGTTTATAAAATTATGTGGGATCACCTGTCAGGAAGAGAGATGAACAGCAGGTTGTAGAATGTGTGCTCTAAGAAGCTTGCTTCTTAGAACACAGTTTCTGAAAGAGGCAGCTAGGGGTAAATCTCACAGAACAAAGGCTTAGACCCACTGGAGTGCATGGCCTGGAGTCACTGACTTGAGAAGTATCTGACTGTCTAACCCCATCTGTTTACTCAAGTGTTTAAGGATGAGGTTTTGATCAGATGTGCCTAACACCAGCCATGATGTTGCAGGACTCTAGGACTTGGTTATTTTCTCCTAGTCTCAAGAAAGAAGAAGCTCTGAGAAGTATGGGCCTGCAGCAAGAGGATCTGAGCAGGCGCTTCTGGAAGCTTCCTGAAAGGAAGGTGAAGTAAACTCCATGCCCTGGTCAGCAGTGACTGGAAAGAGGGTGGTCAGAGGACCCGCAGGGGTCCTGCAGAGGCTTGAAAAGTGTTGGGCTTTTGGAGGTGGGGCAAAAGACATCCACAGTCACCAGGCAGATTGGCCCACGTACCCCAAGTCCTGAGAAAGTAGAACATACTCAGCGCAGGCTTTACAGGAGGGGCAGAGGTCCTGGAGAAAGGAAGGAGCCCTTAGGACAACACAGAACCGCGACTGTCTCCCTGGGCTCCGGACTTCCGCTCTCTCCGGGGAGGGCCCCACACTGTGCCCCAAAACTCACCAGCTTGAAAACTGTGCAGACACTCAACAACTTGGAACGATACACAGGTCTTGGACACCTGAGAGCCTGGCTCTAGCTCTGAGAAGTATGGGCCGCCCGAGCAAGCACAGGATGGTGGGGCGGGGCCTGGCGCGCGGGGCGGGACCTGGCGCGCGTAGGGCGGAGTCAAGTTGTGAATGGTGTTGAGTTGAAGGGGTGTAGTCGGAGTGTAAAGCGAGCCAGGCACAGGGGGGGGGGGCCGGGGGCGGCGGGAGGGGGGGGGGGGGGGGGGGGACGGACTCTGCAGGCCAACAGTGCAGTGGGTGAGGTTTGGCTGTAGGTCTGCCTTTGCTATCTCCGTTCATGCTCCCAGACTAGGCCTATTTTTCCAGACCTGAAACCGATTCTTAGCCCATCCTAGAATTCACGCCATATTAGCCCTCTGGAACCGGAGTGCACTTCGGGCTCACTACCCCGTGTCCCATCAGCGTGTGCCTATACCTACAGGTTGGGCCAGGACTGTCTTTCAGGTTCTTCTTGGCTCTTGCAGCCAGAATGGTTCAGTTGCTGTTCAGCTAATGCTGGGACCCAGCTCTGATGTGAGGTGACAGGAGCTGAATTTTGTCCACCAGGAAAGCCTTGCTGGAATTCTCCCTCTATGCCTCAGAATGTGGCCTCATTAGGAAATACGTGGAGGTGACACATAAAGATGAGGTCACAAGTTAGGTTCCTAATCTAATAGGACTGCTGTCCCTATGAACAAAAATCTGGAAGCCAGATAGACAGGCCACCAGATGCTGTACAGGAGGTGAGGACTACCATCCTCCTGGAGTAAACAAGTTTCCATTATGAAATAATGGCACCCAGTTTGTGGTACTTGGTTGGAGCCCCATGGTATCTGACTTGATGGACCTTAGGGAATATCATCACCCTAAAGCTTCAGAGAGACATCCATGTTGATAATTTCCCATCCCAGGTCCACATGTACTAAGAACCATGATGTGGATTTCTTTGTTGAGACCTTTGCCTTCCCAGTATGTAGCTCCCCTGCTTGGATATGGCCCATAGTACCCTGGTTCGGTGACCTGGAGAAACCAACATATTAACACCTTTAGAAATGTTGCTCAGAGAAACTCAGCAAAGTTTGTTGTAAGATGAGCCCCAGAGACTCACAGAGCCCATCATTCACCCTTTGAATCCGTCCCTCCTCATCTCCAAAGTCACCTTCTCTGGACATGCTAAGAATAACTGCTGATAGAAGATGAACTAGATTCCTAGATGCTTGAGATGATCAAATCTAGCCTTGGAGTCCTTCTGTGATAGCTTCTATCAACAACTTGACTGGATTTGTAATTACCTAGGAGACATAACTCTGGTCTTCAAGTCAGGGAGGGATTTCTGGAGGGTGAACTGAGGACCCTGCCTGACTGGGGCAGTGCCATCTCTGAGAACTGAAGTCCCAAACTGAATGAAAAGGGAACAAAGCAAAGATAAATGGAGCATCAACATTCAGCTCTCTCTTCATCCTGATCCAGTGCTTCTGCTGCCACACTTCCCCTCTATGGTGGACAGCATTTCTCTGAAATGAGAGAACCCCTCCCCAGATCTTCCTCCCCACCCCAACCCCCGACATGCTTTCTTTCAGGTATTTGGTTACAGGAATGAGCATAGTAAGCAACACACTTCTTCACCATTATGCTCAGACAAACACAGGTATTTAGGCTCAGGGACAGGAGACAGTTCATCCTGGGTCCTGCTCTTCCTTCTTGGTACTCTAAGACACCACAGTATACTCTGACTTCTTCGGTCTTCAATTTAATCATCTATACAGTAATTTCCTAAGAATCTATGCTGTGCACATGCAGACCATACTTGCATATTGCATATGCTTATGGGCTAGCAACAGACTATTGAGTATTTGCCAGGTCCCATATAGCTACTATGCTACTATGGCCCAATTAGAGCTGGGATCCGAATGAAACTGAAAATGAGAAACATTAAGATCAAATCAGAGTTCCTGTTGAGACCCCAACAAGTACACTCTGAAGCTGATACAATCAATATAAGAATCCTCTTAACTTGTTAAACTATCTGGGTTGCAGAACTGGAGAGATGACTCAGAGGTTAAGAACACTGGCTAAGGCAAGACTTCCAGTGGGGGGATTGGGACACCAATGCACCACAAATCCTTTGACCTACAATCTGTCTTGCCTACAAGATGTGCTGGGGTGAAGGTGATACAGAAGTTATGGGAGTGGCCAACCAATGATTGGGACCAGCTTGAGACCCATGCCAGGAGATGGACTCCACCCCTGACACTGCCTAGGGGGCTAGGACCCAGAAGTTGGACAGCCCAGAGACCCAGAACAGAGCCAAAAAGAATTGCCAATAAAAACAAACAAAAAAGTCAATGAAATGATCCCTAATGATATTCTTCTATAGTTGTAGACAGGAGCCTGGCACAATCATCATCATTCATCCAACAACTGAGATGTTGAGACCCACAGCCAAACATTAGGCGAAGCTGGGGACTCCTGTAGAAGATGGGGAGGGAGGATTGTAGAAACCAGAGAGGTCAAGGACACAAAAGAAAATCCACAGAACCAACTAACTTGGGTTTATTGGGGCTCACAGAGACTGAACTGACCATCAGGGAGCTGCACGGGACTGACCTAGGCCTTCTGCACATATGTTATGGCTATGTCGCTTGGTCTTCTTGTGGGACCCCTAACAGTGGGACCGGGGACTGTCTCTGACACTTTAGACTGCTTCTGGGACCCTTTTCCTCCTACTGGGTTGCTTCTTCCAGTATTAACATGAGGTGAAGTGCCTAGTCTTACTGCAACTTGATATGCAGTGTTTGGTTGATGTTCATGAAGGGCCTGCCCTTTTCTGAAGAGAAATGGAGGAGGGGTAGATAGTGGGGAGGGACTGGGAGGAGGAGGGAGGGAAACTGAAGTTGGATATAATATATGAAGGTGGACCAAAAATATCTAGGATAAAAGACTAATGTTAAGACAAAATTATCCTCCACAGCTGATGTACAAATGTGAGCTAATCTTAAGAAAGGAGTAGGTTGATATTCTTTTAGGATAGAAATCCATGTGTCTTAAACTTAAGTCCTACAAGAAAGCATTGTTTGGAGAAGTTCAGAAAAAGAGCAAAAATAAAAAGCATAACCAGAAAAAAAAAACAATCAAACGAACAAGCAAAAACACTGGCTACTCTTTCAGAGGTTCTGGGTTCAATTCTCAGCACCCACATGACAACTCTCAGCTGCTGTAACTCCAGTCCCAGATGATCCAGTGCCTTCTTGCTTCTGCAGGCACCAGGCACACCCAGGGTACACAGACATACACAGACAAAACACCCACACACAAAAAATAAATAAAGCTGTAAAGAAATAAATAAAACCTGGATTACATTTTAATATGAAGTTATGAGTGTGGCCAGTCAGACTCTTCATTGCTGTATCCAGTATGTGAGAAAAACAAAGGGAGGAGCTACTGTTTCTGGTTCACAGCCTCAGTCCTCTGTAGGCTGGTCTTCTTATTTCTAGGCTGTGATGAGGCCAGAGGATATGACAGGGTAAGAACCATCAAGTCACCTCAGGCTGGCCAGGAAGGGAAAAGAAGAAAAAGTCAGAACAAGAGACATCTTTCCAGGGCACACTCTCAGTGAGCCTACTTCCCACCTCACAAGCTGTTACCACCTCTCAGTGATGCCATCAAAACATGAATTCAGTGCAGGCATGATCGCTTTGGGTAAAAGTGCTCACCTCCAAACCTCAAGAGAGACCCGAGTCCAGTTCCCAGGACCCACACAGAGGAGGGAGAAAACCTACTCTTTCAGATTGTCCTCTGACCTCCACACATGTGGAATAGTACACACACACACACACACACACACTTGCTCCCATGTTCACGCACACACACGCGTGCACAGTTACACACACACACACACACACACAAGAGATATAATTTAAAAATATGAATTTATCAAGAGATTACTCCATCAATTAGGTCAGAGCCCTCAGAATCCAATCACTTCTCAAAGGCCCATTAGCTGGCAAACCACACCCAGTGCATTGGCCTGTGGGGACATTTCAGGTTTAAACCATATCTGAGAGTTTTGGGGGTCGGGGAAGAAGTTGGGGATAAAAGCTAGTATTGACATCTTAACCTCCACCCTTCCTAATGCGGGATCGAAAGGTCTCTATGGGAGCCGAGGCCTTCAATGTGGATTATAGAGGATGGAAAAGGGTGAGCAAGGGAGGTTGAGGACGTGGCTGTTGATCCAGAGCAGGTCATAGACCAAGCATGTAACTATTTTAGCAGAACTCAGTGTTCCTTGCTGGGAAGGAGGTAAGGAGGGAAGGACTATTCAGGATGAGGAACTGAGAGGCAAGCAGAAGAAGACACTATTCTCTGACCAACTACTGGGCCTGTGGAAGTAAAGAATTCTAGTATGACTTCCTGGGTTGTTCCATGAACCAAACTAAAACCCAGTCTCCCTGTCCTGGCTACACCGAGTGCTTCTCCTTTGTGAAATCATTTAAACAAACAAACAAACAAACAAACAAGCAAACAAACAAAAACCCAAACCATTTCCAGCCAAGAGTCCCTGGGCTTCTTTCCTTTATTCTTTTACCCAGATGCCTCACCAACTGCCCTTCCTACATAGGAACATAGGACTGCTCTAGATGAGGTGGTAGCCTGGGGGGAGGAACAGTGAGGAAGACAAACTAGACAAAGAAATCTGGGAGCAGGTTTCCTACCTTGCCTCTCACAGAACCACCCCTGACTTCTCTGTAGAATGTATTAGCCTGGATGAATGAGACTCCTTTGGGGTTTTCCATCCTCAGGTTAACAGACAATCTCTTTGTCTCTTCTGGGCCCACATCTGCATGAGTTTGTTTGTTTGTTTTACAGAAGAATTGAGAAACCCATAAGAAGTCGTGTTGGAGTCTAGCCTGAGTTCCTCAAGGGTCTCCCTGGGTTTTCTCTAACATCAGCCAGCTTTCCTGTGGGCACTGGGAACCATGTCAATTTGCATAGCTCCTCTAAGCATCCAAATGGATACCTTTCAGGTTAAGCAAATGAACTTGACACGGTGGGTGATTGCTTCTAATGATTTGTAACCCACAAAATTTGCTTAATAAGCCTCTCTTCCCAAGCTATTCTGTGACATTAGAGACCATTTACAACAAAGCTGTCTTCAGTAGTCAAACTTAATCCTTACTACCCTGCCTTTGGGAGATGAAGGGATTTTATAACGATCACGTAAAACCTTATGTGGTTTGAAAGCCCCGAACTCTGGACAAGCGTGCAGTGGTCGTGTAAAGAGAAATACGCTAAGAGTGCCCCACTTGAAGTGTTTTACATGTGGGCCGCTCTTACAAAAACATCTCCAGTGGTGAACTCGCAATTAATACAATCGATTTTCTCCTACTTGGTGTTCTTGGAGTCAGAGCCTCTGGCCCCGGTGAAGCCTGCAGCACAGAGATACTAGACTGGGGAGAAGCCTGAAATGGAGACAGGACCATTAGGCTCACAGTAGGCACCATCTGCCTCTGGCTACACCCTTGTCCTTTGCTGTTTCCTGTTGATTTTTGGCACAGCTGCAGGCATCAGGGTATCATTGTAGCAAGAAGAACATAGACAGATAGGCAACACAGGGTAAGAGGGTGGGCTCCTAAGCCCTTGCTGTCTGATAGAGAAGCAAACGTCCTTCTGCCCAGGAGCCCACAGGAGCTTCTGCCGCCATCTGGAAGCCCCTCAGTCTTGGGTAGGATTGGGAAGTTCAATGAGAGGGCTCTTGCATATGTATAAAAGAGGCAGTCCAAAGACTCCTCTAAGGGTATGCTCCTTCAGTGGCCTGGTTGGTGCACGTCTGAGGTGCACTTATAAGACATGCTGCAGTTCTGTGGAGCTCATGGTTGAGTGGTGCATGAGCAAAGAACTATGTGGGTTTCATGTGGAGCAGTGGGCGTCTCCCTGGAGACATAGTATGCACATGCTGGACCATCATTATGACAGGGTTCTTTCTCCAAACTCTTCTCTCCAGCCACTGTGTGCTAAGCTCTGTGCAGGAGGTGTGTTCCCCACCATATCTCTAACCCAAAATTGCTGGGGTACCTGCTAGGTAGGCTTGGAGGACTGATGGAAGGTGAGGAACCCAAGTAAGCAGATACACACACACACACACACACACACACACACACACACACACACACACA
>CAJQZJ010004755.1:2031629-2051493 GCA_907164525.1 Lophiomys imhausi
GTGTGTGTGTGTGTGTGTGTGTGTGTGTGTGTGTGTGTGTGTGTGTGCATGTTTTGATGAGCGACCAAATACCATTGTTTCTAGAGCTGGTTGTTTCTCCTTAACCAACCAAGGTCAATCTCAGGGTCTTTGTTTGCTTGGAAGGGGTGACTTGCAGATTCCCTTCACCCAGACTCATCCAACAACCTTCAACTTGCACTTGTAACTGAGCCAAAAGCAAGAAAGTTCTTTACCTTGTTTGGGCGCCACATGAAGGCAGTGTAGTTAAACCAAATCTGAAGCTCTCATTGGCCAGAGTTTCTGGATCCTTAATTGTGTTGTCTGTAAGAATAGAGATAGTAAGACACAATTCACCATATCTGGGGTGGTATGTGATCCGGAAATGGACCCCCCCCCCCATACACCTTATCTTGGGCCTCTGACGTACAGCTTCTTTCTGGAAAGGACTCCAAGGTGCGCAGGAACATCAGAGAATCATCAGAGCTTGTGTGGCCCCCACAGTCACTCCGAATGCTCCCCCACTCAGGCATTGACCTCTTCATAAGAAGCTTCAGTGTCATCCACTTCTCTCTCACCTGCAGGCCTGGTATCTGGTTGCCTTGTATGCGTCTCTGACCTGCCTTCCTCCAGGTCAGCACCAGGTCTCTGCGAAACATCTTTAACATCCCCGTTGCTCTGAATTGTCCCTCTCCCAACTTCTAAGGCAAACCATAGATGTTCCACACTGCCACCGGACATTCCTGGGACTAGAATGCATCTCCATTGAGGGTAATATTGGGATTATTAAATTTTTATTTTCTTATTATGTAGCTTTTACTGGCCTGGAACTCACTATATAGATCAAGCTGGTCTTGAACTCACGGAGATATGTTTCCCTTTGCTTACACAGTGCTAGGATTAAAGGCATACACCACCATGCCCAGCATGCATCAGGCTTATTGATACAATATCTCTACCCTGGGGTATGATATGTAGCAGGTGGCATGAACCAGTATGAGTTGATTTATCAGCTGATTGTTTAAAAGAATTATGCAGCACTTGGGGCTTGGGAGATGCTAAAGTGCTTGCTGCACAAACATTGGGATCTGAATTCAGGTCATTGAATGCCACTGACAGACACACACACACACACACACACACACACACACACACACACACATAGTCATGAATAAGATGAACCAAGGAGCTGTGACACAATTCAGAAATGATGCTGAAAGAGAGCCCAGATGGAAATCCTGGATAGGATTGTTTTAGAAGGCTTCCTGAAGAGACCAAGATTCAAACTGGAATAGAAAGGGAGCAAGGCTGTCAGTGAAGGACCAGAAAACCAACCTAAAAGAAAAGTGGGAATGCTAGGAGGAGCTCTGAGTTAGGATGACCAACATATCATGGCCAAAAGCAAGTCTGTGGGGGAAGCGTTTATTCGGCTTACATGTCCACCTCACTCTTCATCATTGAAGGAAGTCAGGGCAGGAATTCAAATAGGGTGTGATCCTGGAGGCAGGAGCTGATGCAGAGGCCATGGAGGAACACTGTTTATGGGCTTGCTTCCTGTAGCTTTCTCAGTCTGCTTTTTTATAGGACCCACGATTACCAGCCCAGGTATGGAACTGCCAACAATGGACTGGGCTTTCCTCCATCAATAACTAATTAAGAAAATGTCTTCCTGCTGGATCTTTTATGAAGACATATTTTCAATTAAGTTTCCCTCCTTCCAGATAACTCTAGTTTGTGTGTCAAGTTGACATAAGATTAGCTAGAACAGAGGTGATGTTTGCAGGGATAAGAGGCCAAGGATGTGCTTGTTCATATGGCCATTAGAGGTAAGCCAGTACAGGTTCTTGAGGAAGGGACAGTTGTGACAGTAAGTCCAAGGATTCTTGCAGTGCAAGCTACTCATTCACCTGTGTGTTCAACCTAGATAGGACAGTTCTCCAGAACACAGGGAAGAGAGAAAATGACCAGTTCATTTCTATTAGCAAGGAAGAGCTTTAGGGTAAGGCTGCAAAGAATGATATTGTGTATGTGTGCATTCCATGCATGTGTGTGTCTATATATGAATGCATGTGTGTTTGTATATGGTATATGTATGTGTGCACATGTATGGTATGTTAGTATGTGTGAATATATATATGTATATACACATATATACATATATTCATATATACATATACATACACACATATACATATATGGGACTTTAGATAATACCTACTGCAAGCTATGGAGTATAATCCCCTTTATTCTCAGCATTCTCCTTCCTTAGCTCTGTGTTTCTGTAAAGTCTCCCTCGGTGTTTTCCCTTCCCCTTAGGAAATAAATACAAATCTTTAACCCTGTCTGCTCCATATATCAGAATTTGACTGTATTTGGGGATAGCATCTTTAAAATAGTGGTTCTTCTAATGCTTCTTAACTCAGTGTGGCAGATGTGCTTATAGGAATTGGGCATTTGGACCCAGACATGTCCAAAGCAAAGGCTGTATGGGACACACACACACACACGCACACACACACGCGCACACACACACACGCACACACACACGCACACTCTACAAGTCAGGGGAGAGGCCCCATGGAAGTCTATATAATACACATGTATTAAAGCTGTGGCAGGGCAGTGAGTACAGGCCTTTGTTAATTTATCTTTAATTTACTTACTGTTGGAAACCAGACTCCACCTGCAAACAACTATTGCACAGCACCCAGGCACACAGGAGGAGGTGCACAGAAACTGGCCTCTATCCTCACTCCACTGTCCACACTCTATGACCAACTAAGGAGAAAAGTCTCTCAGGAGGAATGTCTCGGGGCTGCTGACAAGATCAGGAAAGCAGCTACCTTCCACTCCTGGGTTTTTTTGTTTTGGCACCATCCGATTCTTCTTATCTGGGCAAGTGTGTTACTTAGAGGACTTTGGGACTCTCAATAAACAGAGCATTGGCAATTGCTGCCTTAAAAAAAAAAAGCCACAGTCTTTCCCCACCATCAAATCAGTTCCATTCTCCAGCCACCACGTCTTCACATGTGTTTTGTAAATGTGCAAACACTCAGAGAAAAATCTACTTTTAAAAGAGCCAGGCTGAAAAGAAGAAAAATCAAAATGGAGACGGGATCACAGGCTGACAGTGCTGGCCTTTGTAGCAGATTAACCTGCTCCTTTGCCACATACTCCGGGTCACTCTCTCCTTTCTAGGAGTTTGTGAGCCAGACAGTTGCTAAGGGGCAGCTCATACTATCACTGCACAATTTCACAGTTGAAAGTCAAGTAGCAATATTTTGCTTTGCTAGTCTGACACCACCTTGACCATGTGGAAGAAGTCCCTGGGCAGTGGAGGTGCCCTGCAGAGGACCCGAAGCAACGTGGGTTCAAGCTGCTACACAACTGAGATGCACTGCAACATGGTCACAGAGGGCATCCGGGCACTCCTTCTTAATCAAAATTCCATACATTATGGTAACTAGAGAAGCAAACACCATCACACAACCCCCATGGAATGCTCTCAGTATTAGCCTGCATTTCCTAGAGACACAAGCCAATGCCTGCCCTATTCTGTCATAAGAATATATACATACATATATATGATAAATATATCACATGATGTGCATGTGCACATGTTATTTATTAACAATAAGACATAAACTATATTATAGGCAGCTAGCTCTTACAATTCTAGATGTCAGGAAGTCTTAGGGCCTGCACAGGCCAGTGGGAGACCAAGGAAACTGACAGTGTACTTCCAGTTTGAAGCCATACCAAGGGCACAGACCACCAACATCTCAGGAGTGTTACAGGGCGGTAGTCACAGCTGCGTAGAAGGTTGAGTCCAGAGGATAGCCAGTATGAGGGCACGGTGAGCAATGCAGTGAGTGAGTCCAGCCTGAGCCACAGAGTAAGACCCCATTACAAAAGAAATTCTGTGTTCTTCAGTCTTGGTGTTTCTTCCATGGGTGGAGGGCAGCCCAGTCACGGAGGGGTATTTGCTGGCCTCTGTCTACCATTCCAATGTTAATTTGCTCAAAACATCCTCACAGACACCTAGAACCCTGTTTAAACAAATAATAGAGCTATCTCTGTCCAAGTCAGATTGGTCCAGGAAATAAGCCCATGCACTGGTACTCAACAAGAGTGTGTCGAGTTCTTCAGCTCACTTTTCCATTACCCAGAACTCATACCATATCATATGAGCCAGTGCTGGACCCCAGCTCCAAGACTCTTTCTTAAGGCTCACCTCATAAACTCAGGCACATAGCACACTTACTCACTGTAGCTCCCTCCTAGCTGGGGTTTATGTCCCAGCATCAGCATAGTCCTCACATTAGAATAGCCTACAGCCCCAGAATGGTGTCAGGGATTAACTCCTAAGATGCATTGCTGGGCTTCCTAATGTTGCGGAGTCATAGGTGCAGGTGGCTAAGCCATCACATGTTCTCCTCCCCTTTTCTGATGTCTCCCTGCTCCAAGGTGAGCCCACTCATCATCTCATGGTAACACTGGTGACTGTGGCTCTTCAAGACTGGCCAGATGTTTCCCAGTCACTATCTGCCTCCCTTGTTCACACTGTAACTCCTTCACTCATTAACAGGACACTGTCTCCATTTATTATGCTCCACCTTCTTCATTCATTCACAGGCCACCTCATTCATTCATTCAATTCATCTTACATCTCTGTTCATTCATCTTTCATCTCTTTCACCTCATTAATTATATTTCACATTTATTCGCATGCTACATCCTTCATTCACAGACTACTTCATTCTTTTATACTCTACCTCCTTCACTAATTGACAGGGCACGTTCTTTATTTATTGTACTCTACCTCCTTCATTCAGTCATAGGTCACCTCATTTCATCCGTTTCATTTGTGTTCTACCTCCTCCATTCACACATGGACCACGGTCTTCATTTATGCTGCACTTCCTTCATTCCTTCCCTCATGCTTTGCTTACCACCTTCTTCACTCATTAACAAGACCCCTCCTTTGTTTATTTGTGCTCCACCTCCCTCATTCACTCACATCCTACCCACTCCAATCACTCATAGACTGTCTCTTTCATTGACATCCATTCATGCTCCACCTCCTTCATTTATTCCTGCTCTACTTCCATTGTTCATCCACAGACTATTTCCTTTACTCACTCCCTCTCCACCTCCGTTTATCACAGATGACCTTTTTCATCCACTTTCTTCATGCTCCGCATCTGTCCTTCATTCATTCTCAGACTACCTTCTTGTTCTTTTTAATCCTAGTTTACCTCCATCATTTGTTCATGCTCTGCCTTCATTCATTTATTTTCCATATTCTTTGCTTTCCCAATGTCTTTTTTATTCTGAGGGAAATCATCTTCTATTAAGTTGTCACGAAAAAGATGACAAAGCTAGAAATCAAGTGTTAAACTAAGATGAAGGTCAGAGTTGCTTGTGCAGCAGTGTTGAAGTGATGGAGGGGGATGATGGATGGCTTACTGGCGAGGAGGAAGTAATAAATACAGTGGAGAGTGACCAAGGTCCATCACAGAAAGGATTCTGGTTAGTTTTTATCAACTTCACACAAACTAGAGACACCTTGGAAGAGGGGAGCTCAGTTGAGGAATTGCCTCCATCATTCTGGGGCATTTTCTTGATTGATGATTGATGTGGGAGGACCTAGACAACTATGGGTGGTGACATCCCTGATCCTGAGGTTTTCTTATACATGAGGAGCCAGCCAGTAAGCAGGGTCCTTCATGGTTTTTGCTTAGCGCCTGCCCTGTCTTTCCTTCATGTCAGACTATAATCAGAACATGTAATCCAAATAAACCCTTCCCTTCCCCAAGTTGCTTTTGGTATTACTGCTTTTTATCACAACAACAGGAAGCAAACTAGGATGGGGTAATCCAGGAAAGACAGTGGCCAGAAAGAAGAGAGTGACTCAGAACAGAAGGACAGAATACCGAACGGTTCCATCCTCTGAGTACTGATTGGCTGCTTCTTCGCTCATCTCTGTAAATGTCTTCCATCCATCCTGTCTTCAACTCTCATCTTTATATCTCTTGTAGACTTTTAAATTACAGTAAGATGCAAATGGCCCAGAGCTGTCTGTTTCAGTCTCTTTCAGGATACAGGTTGGCTTCATTAAGCACACTCCTGTGACACAGTAAAGCTCCTGGTAACCCTATGATTCTAGGGACCACGTGTATGTGGAACCACTGAGTATTAATATTTTTTACAGCTTGCTTATTTCAATTAACATCATGTCCTCAAAGTTAATTCACGATGTACAGGGAGTAAGTATATTCATTGTTTTTGCATACTAGAGGGAGCCTGAGCTCTATTTACCCTTTGACTATTACAAATGACACTGCTGGTAAACATGGCTGTGCAAAAGCATCTGACTCTCTTTTGGTTCTTTTGAGTCTGTACCTGACCTGGAGTTGCTGAGTCATATGGTGATTGCTCCTTCTTTTGAGATGTTATCACATTGTCTCCCACAGTGACTGACTGCTCTGTTTTACCCTCCCACCAGCAATAAGCAAAGAGTTCAATGCCTCCTCTCCATTGCGAATGTTTGTCATGGTCTTCTGGTTTGCTAACAGCTACCCTAATACCTGCCACGCCTCAGCTCTCAACTCTCGTACTTTATGCCCCAATACCTCAGCCCCTGAATCCTCTCCTCAAAGCCACAGTGTCTCTTGGAGGTGCCATCTAGCCACTTGAGTATCACAGAATAGTCCCATGTTAAGGCCTTGTAGGTCTGTACATAGAGGCAAGAGTTCTCTCTTCAGAATCAAGAGCACTTCTGCATAAGCAGAAAACATCTCGAGCTCAGCATGTATAAACCTCAGCTTCTGACCTTTCCACCGTAACCCTAAAGGACTGCATTCACAGCCTCCCCTCTCAGGACATACTCAGCCCATCTTCCAGGGTGTTCTGTCCTGTTACTTAAGCCACCTGTCCCCTAAGGCCCGTCTGTACTGACCTCCCTTCACTGTACATACGACTTAGTCAAGAACAAATGTGTCTCCATATCTCTGTGATGTGAAATTGGCACTGACGAGATGGTACCTCCAGGTCACACTTCCACACCTCTAGCCCCACACCATCATCCCACAGATGTATGGAGTGGAGTTTGTGGGAGCTCAGGGTCACCTGTCACCAAGTCAAGGAGTGGGTGTCATGAATTCTATTCCTTCCTCCCATAGCAGCCAGGGTTGAACTCCAGCATAGTTAGCTGGTACCGCCCCTATTAATCCCTTGTTGCCTCCCACTCTGTTTTTCCTCCCCAAAGCTGTCTATTCTCCAGATCTAGCCTTAACTAACCTGGTGATTCTCCATTCTTCTCTTAGCCTACTAGGCACATGCCTACCTCTGGGATTTTCTCCAAACACACAGGAAACTCACATCTTTCTCTGAACCCCTATCCGTTTTTCCCATAACCCATTCCACCTTCTAAAATGTGCACAATTGGCTCTCTGAGCTTCTTCACTGATTTACAAGCCTCATTGGGGAAAAGATTTGTATCTCGTTCCTTTGCTGATGTTACTCTAGCCAAATGTAAGGCTTACTAAGTACACACTGAGGAAAAAAAAAATGCATTCTTCATCAAGAAGGGACATCAGAGCCATGGAGTAGGTGACTATAGAATTTGGGTCTCTTAGTACTCAGGTTACCACAGAGTCTGACAGAAGTATCTTTATCCAGAGTTTGAAATCCGTTTGTGAGCAGACCCTGCAGGACTGAACTAAGGAGAGAAGAGAGTAGCATGCAAGGCTGGTCCAGATTCCCAGAGACTTGTAGCTGAGGACTTTCTAGGCTGCTGGAAAAGAGCCCTTTGGACACCTGGGCTTACCGCCAAGGCTATTCTGATTCAACTTTGCCGAGGCTTCCAGGCTCCAACTGGGAACAGAGATGCAGCCTGCCCAGCACCAGCCAGGCCTGGGTTTTGAACAGTGGGATGCCAAGGAAGCCACTTTAGAATTTCAGGTGACTTAGAGTAGAGAGTGGTTAGAACTGGGGAAATGCCCATGGATCCTCAACATTGCTAAGGGTTGCCCCAGGCTCAGCCCAGGCAGTCTAGGTAGCCAAGCCCTCCTAACTCCTCCTCTGGCCTCCCACCACTGCTATATTTAGGAAAAGAAGGGGGGAAATTTTTGGGCTGCCTAGATAAATTTGAATTTCAGGTAAATAAAAAGTTTTATATAGAGATACTTCAAATATTGAAAGCAGTGTTTATCGAAATTCAAATCCCTATATTACTGCACCTGAAAAATCTATTTCCTGACCACTGTGAGGTGGGCAGGGTTGGTCTGTGGCCCTCATTCTTCAAGCCTCCTCTTTTTTCCATCTCAGAGCATAGACTATCTTGAGGTCCAGGTAACCAAAGCCTTTGCCTCTCTTCTGCTGATCACTCTCTTGTTTCCCATCACTGCACTTTCTGGTCATGTGGGCTAACATTTCAGGTAACTTCTGAAGCAATGTCAAGGTAGTTCCTCCCAGGCAAGGAAGCTTGGTCCCTGTTGGTGAAGGTGGTTGCTCTTCTTGGGAGAAAATATGACTGGAGTCTCTCTCTCTCTCTCTCTCTCTCTGCCTCTCTCTGTCTGTATTCCTCTGTCTTCTCTGTCTGTCTATCGTTCTTTCTGGTCTACAGCAGCAGAAAAAAGCAAATAGCAATAATTTCACTCACAATCAGCCCTATACACTGAGTTTTTAGGGACTAAAGTCCAATACCTTCCCAAGTGAAGCTTGCACTGAGCTCAGCTCAGACTTAGCTGCCTCTAAACATCTGGTGTGATCCAACCAAGTCCATGGTTAATCTTACCACAGGCAGAGTAGAATGGGTTTGTCATTTCTCCTCAGAAGTGGGGAGGGGGAGGAGGACAGGGTTTGCTCTACCAGGAACATCTCAGGGTCAGATTGCTTGTGTTTAGAGTGCACCAATGGGGACAAGTGGTTTCTTTCTGATTGTTGAGAGAGAGAGAGAGAGAGAGAGAGAGAGAGAGAGATGCATCCTGCTAATCAAAAATGAGCTCATGTTGCACAGCAAGAATGCTTTGTCTCTCTTCCCCAGGGAGCTGCTGCATTTTGACTGGGGCAACCTTGCCTGCTCAAGCTTCCTCTCAGGGTGTGGCCTACTTAGCCGAATGAGCCAAGCACAACTATAATTAGAATTATATGCAAAATGAAAAGGCTGTTTAAGGAACATCTCTGGGTCCTCATAGTCCTAAGCGTCTGTTGCCATGGAAGCCGGTGAGCAGCTCTGGGTTTCTGAAGAGTTAAGTGCCGATGGCCCACTCACTGCTGAAGGGTCCCTTTAAATAAAGTTGCCTTTTTCTCTGTTTGGTTTCTGAATAAACATCAACCTGGGTTTTTAGTGCAAAATCCTGATTTCAAGGTTATTGATACCATACTAAATTAATACAGTCTGTGGATGGCACACGCTGCCCGGAAAAGCCGAGAGAATGCTCCTGTCTCCTGAAGGCCTGACATTTGTCTTTCATCATGTTCTGAAAGGTCAGGAGCTACAGATGGATCAGGGTACCTGCCTGAGTTTACATTTACATGCAGTTTATTTTATTCCCATGCGCTTCCTATGAGCTCCATCACTGGAATAAAACTGTAGCGCTTTCATATTCTCAGGCTAGCTAAACTAGAGAGCTGTCAAGCCTCTCTCTCTCTTCCTCCATAATTTGAATTAAAATGAGAAGTAGATGCCCATTTGCTATTTCAACAAAGTGAAAGCTTTGAGTTTCACGTTGGCTAACACTGGCCATCTTAGAGATCACACCAGAAGATTTCTTGATGGGATGATGTGGTAGGGGAGAGGAGGGTGACAAGTGTATCTAATCCTATTATGCATTTTATATTTAAACCTGGGACTCTCACTGCCCTGCTAACTCAAACACAATTTGCCAATAGCAGATTCAGAATCGATGCGAAACTAGGCATGTATGCATCTTCACCTGTGAATGTGTTATGTTTGTGTGTGTCTGTATAAGAAAACCACTTATCGGGCTGGAGAGGTGGCTCAGAGGTTAAGAGCACTGGCTGTTCTTCCCAAGGTCCTGAGTTCAATTCCCAGCAACCACATACACATGGTGGCTCACAGCCATCTCCATTGAGATCTGCCCGGGGAAATATATGTAGAGCAAATACTGTATACATAATAAATAAATAAAAAATGTTAAAAAAAAAAAAAAAAAGAAAACCACTTATCTGTTTGAGTTACTCCCATATTCCTCCTTTTTTTGTATGATAGATACTAAATACTATCATATATATATATATATATATATATTTAACCAAAATACCTGTGGAGCTGACAGAGCATGATGCATTCATTTTCCTTGATTTTGTAGTGAGGGAAAAGGCTAGCATGAATAATTCAAAATAATGCTGAGGCTGTTAGGATTTCGTATGGGAGAGGTCATCACAGTTGGGAGAAATGAACTGGGAAGCCATTCCTATTCCGCGATCTTTGAATCTCAAGGTGACATCATTATTATTTCTCTGTATCTATAATGCAGTGCCTCAATAGCTTATTGCCGTGTTTCCCATGTAGGGGAGAAAGATCAATTACATACAGACCTCAAAATGTGAACCATAAGCAGAGTGCCCAATAAAAGTGTCATTAACAGTCCTCACACCTTAGACGTGTGCTTCCGGGTCAAGTGGCTCTAAAAAATGATAACTGATTCATCGAAAGTTGGAATGAAGAGGATTTCTTCCAAAGGGAGCTGCTTCTTAGTCAAGTAACAACAGCTCTCTAATCATGTGTGTTCATTTCAGTCTGTATCCCAAAAAGCAACCTCATGACAGCTTTACTCCAAGGAGTCTTCTACAGAGGTTCCAGCATGCACCCTTGAAAGATAGGCTTCTCATAGGTCCAATGGAAACTGCAAGCACTCTTGAGTAAGCATAGAGCAGTCTCATACAATCATTTCTTGTTTATTCCTCTTCTGTCCAGACTCAGAAAGGTATCACAAAAAAAGAAGCCCATGCTGAAGTGATGTCTCTAGCACTTCCCTCGTCGTTTGTTACCACTACACAATCAGCCACAAATCTTGGTTTCTCTGGAATGGGATTAAAAAACACCTCTACATTCAAAAATATTAACATGGACTAGAGCTATTACTACCGCAAAATCCCCCTTTTTCTACCCCTAAAAGGTTCTTACATGCTTAAAACGTCTTCTGACTTCACAGAATTTTACAAACCTTCCCACCAAGTTATTATTATTTTTTAATTAAAATGTTCCTGTTAGTGTTGGGGACATCACATTCAGTTTAAAGGCTAAGCAGCTCCTAGCATTGGTGAGGTTTTTTTTTTTGTAAGATGGATGAAGAGGTACCATAAATCTTTTAAGTTACACCAAACTACTTTGACTTGACGCCCATCCTGCCTACTTCAGTCAGTCCCTCCCACTCATCCCATGTTCTGAGAGGTAGTGGGACCATTTGGCTTCTAGAGATGACAGCTCAGGGAAGACACTACTGAACTATTTTGCTTCTAGATGATGTGATAATGGTTGGTTATCATCTGTCATCCAATGGCTAATGACTTTCTGCTTGACCTCCAGAAATTTTATTTTAAAATGTATGATTTGGTGTATATTGTAAGACATTGTTTTACAGGATGCATGAAACATGCCAGTAACAGATATGGTTGGCAGGCTTCTTAAAAAAAAACATCTTTATTCTCCCTCTTTTGTGTTCTTTTTATTGCTTTGCTCACTCTGTCCCTCCCTCCTTCTCTTCCCTGCCCCAAACCTCTCTCTGACCAAGCTTGTCTAGAGCTCTTAGGCTCCAGCTGTCCATACTGCTACACTTCAAGTTTTTGATAATCCGCAAAGAATTACCAAGAACCAGACAGAAACTTGCCATCTGAGTGCACTGAGCAGAAAGATGAAAGGAACCAGGGCCCAGTAGATACCACTTGGTAATCTCCCTTCTGTGTAGAACCAACCAACCAACCAAACAACCAAACAACAACAACAACAATAACCCAAGTGAAAAACCCAAACAGCATTGTAGAAGGCTCCCTAGAAGGCAGGACTAGAACTACCAAGTTCTGTGCTTAAAGTGGCTGTCAGCTGCTGATGGAAGACATTGAGATTGAATGAGACAAGTTCTCTACACCCTCAAGGAAGCTGTCTCTGGGTGGATTAACTGTGATGATGGTTAGAATTGCTTATTAGAAAGGAACACAGAATCCTTGCTTTTAAAACTTCATATGAAATCAATGGTGCAGTTTGCATGAGTTGAGAAAGATGTAAATTACAAATTATAAGCATAGTCACTCACCTCATGCAGAGCACATGCAGGTGCTTGTCTGTACAGTCTGTGCTCCAGTACCTCAGTACCCAGATGAGATGACGAAAACCAACCACACCTCTGAGAATGAGCCTGTCACGGGAAGTGGGTATCTTCCAGTGAGCCCCACAAACCGATATTAGGGTTCTATGGCTGTCATAGAAAATTACCATAAACCATATCACTTAAACCATGAAAAATGGTTTTTTGTTGTGTTTTGTTTTTCCACCATTCTGCGGGCCAGACCCTGCAGTTAGGGTACAGGACAGGTGCGCTGAGGATCCTGAGGAGAAAGACTGTTCTCCGACTGAGTTCTTGGCTCTGAACTGTTCATGGTGGTTTTGTAGTCCTAGGTATCCTTCACATGGAGCACTGTCACGTCACAATCCACGCACGCCTCACAGGTTGTCCTCCCTTCTCCCCACATGCTGTGCTCCTTTCAGTCTCTGTGTCCAGATAATCCTTTCTGTATTAAGATACCGGTCAATTCTCTCTTCCCATTTGATATCATCTTATATTACAGAGACTTTATTTTCAAATTAAATCAGAGAGTTACCATGAGTTAGGACTTGAGCATATCTTTTGAGGAACACAGGTGACCTGGCAATAGTCCTTTTCAGGCAAATAAATGTATGGTTCTTGGACATTGGGATGGCCACAGGCCTGGTAAAGCTACCTCACCATGCTATTGAATGTCCATGGCTGTGTCCAGTTGTCCAGCATCGTAGAGGGTTTCTAGATTTCTAGTTTCTAGACTCTGCACTTTCCCTGTTCCTTTTTCAGGAGTGGCCGCGAAGCCAAGTCCCACTCTGGAGCTCCTTTGGAGCACAGCCAAGGAGAGGGGCAGCTGCAGGCCTGGGAGCTACATACAAGTTACCCAGGAGCACAGGTCCTGTTCCACCCTGGGGGCTGCCTTTGAAGCTAGCAGCAACTCTCAGAGCACAGGGACAGAGCAGTGGAAGGAGGCCCTGGCATGCTCTGCTCTTCTACTGTGTTCAAAGAGAATAGTCTGAGCAAATAGCTTAGCAAATAATGAATGAATGGCAGAGTCTGGGCCAGCCCAACAGGAGACTTGCTTACAAGGGTCATTCTTTCTACAGTCTGCACCCCCTGCCTGAGGCATGCTGAGCCAGACCTGAAACCAAGAGGAGAGGTGGCCCTTTCCTTCTTTTTTGTTCTTTACTTTTTAACATTTTATTTCTACCTTGCTGCCCTGAGGATACTCAGTAGAGGCACAGGGGAAGCACGGATGGTCAATGCCAGCCATTGTCTTATTTACTTACCGGTGCCTGCAAGAAACTGAAGGGAACAATGTGGGAAGAGCCAGGCTTTACTTGGGTAGGGAAGGCATTAACACTCTGAAGCCTTCTGTCTCCAAGCTTTCAGAGCCTGTATCCCCCTTTGGTCCATAATCATAGCTAATGGGCTGGCCACAGAGGCATCAGGGGCATAAAATGGTCTAACACTACATTGACTATAAATAGCAAAGCCATAAGTGACATTACTTTGCAGATAAGAAACAATCACATCATTAAGCAAAGGTGTTTAGTGTATCAGTCACCCTAACTTTGATTGATTGCGAGGCATTTGTCTGTCACCAGCACAATGGAAACTGTAATGCAACTCAAGGGTTTAAAGAGAAAATTAAGATGAATATTGCTGCTAGCTCTTCAGTTTGCACAGATGCAAAAAGGGTGGGCTTCCCTTGCTGCCTGCAGGGCTGGCCTTGGCCCAGCTTCCAGGCCCAGCGGCTAATAGTCTTCCCTGGGGAAGCAGAGAAGGTAGCCCTGGGGGCTAGACACAGTCCGCCCAGGGCAGAAGGCAGTGACAACCCTGAAGGAAAAGCTCCCTATCCCCAACCTGTCTTTTCTAAAGGGACCAATGCATTACAAGCATCAAGGCTTCCTTTTGATTCCAGCCCGACTTCAGGAATAGATGTGGAAATGGTGATTGGAGTTATGTTGACCAGTGTTAGGGATTCAAATGCAGGCATGCTAAGCACAGCTCTGGTAGCCAGCTCAGCTTTAATGCAGTTTAAGTCAGGCACCAAGCCAAATTTCAGTGGTGTGTGGCCAAGGCAGCACCTGTTTTGATGGGCAGAACTGTCACTGATAGTTTCTGACTGGATGAAGTGTGTAGTCTGAGCTGGAAGATAGTGACAAGGGTCACAGGGACAGGAAAGGGCTGGCCAGGGTGGGCAAGGGGCAGAGCTGGGCAGCGTGGGGGGGGGGTCGCCAAGGGGAGCTGCATACCTTGCGTCAATTGGTGGTTGGTATCCTGAGATGGTCACTGGCTAGTTGGAAACTGGCTCTCAGAGGTGGGAACTGCTTCAGGTGCATAGAAAGAGCCTAACAAGATCCAAGCAGTGGGCGTGGGCATTCGCATCTGAAAAACCTTTAGGACAGGAATGGAAGCGAAGCCTTCTGTCTGTTATGGCTTTTGTTTGTTTGTTTTGAGAAAGGGTCTCTTGTAGCCCAGACTAGCTTTGAACTTGCTATATAATCAAAGATGACCTTGAACTTCTGATCTTCCCATCTGTACCTTCCAAGTACTGAAAATTACAGGCATACGTCACCACTCTCCATTTAAAAAATATGTGGTGCTGGGGATTGAACTCAGGGCCTCTAGACAGATACTCTCCCAAAAAAGCTATGTCCCATGGTTGTTCTGTCTACTGAGACTGTAGTAGCATTCACTTCTGCTCACACTCATGGTTATTACACATCTCCTTGGAAGTGAGTGGAATGCTATCCAGTTGTGGAAAGATTTCACTTACTTTAACACAACGACTGATTGATCTTGAATATTTGTTACACCAATTAAACAAAATCTTTAGAATTCATTATATGAATCAATAATCATCTAATCAATCAATCAATCAATCAGGAATAATGTCTACTCAGGGATAGAGGATTCAAGACCCCTATGGAGGGTGAAAGAACAGATTAAGTCTCTAGCCCACTGCCACAAGCTCCTCCCTGTCTGACTCCTTGACATCTCTATTGGATTCCCAGAAGGAGATTGGTCCTGTATTTGCTATGTCAGCACTAAGATACTGCAGGTTTTAAACCTGGGATGCCAGCACTATCTCAGGAAAGGATGAACACCTCAGGTTGTCCACAGTGTTTTCTGAAGGTTTTGGTTGGTCATTTCTGTGCCTCCACAGTTTTTTAACCTTTAGCATCCTCTGTGGTTCTTTTGTGTACATGTCGTACTGAGGAAGGGACCCAGGGCATTGCTCATGTGCCAGGAAAGCATTCTACCACTGATTCACAGTCTCAGCACCTCTGTAGGTTATTTTATATTGGCAGTTATTTCAAAAGTGACTTTGTCCATGCAATTTGTGGTAGTGTTTTAGTCCCCACCCATTCCTTGGACCACTGTTACTGAGCCACTGGATTGGCCCAGGTCAGGGAGATTCCCCCATGCAAATGTGCCCATTGTTTTTAAGATGTGTGGTATATACACTGATCCAGTATGTCCTAAAAGACCTGGGTCTGCCTCTCATGGAGTGGTCCAGTCCTTGGCTGGGAATACTTAGTAGCTAGAAAGCAGAGCAGAGATGGGGTCTGTAGGGGCATATGTGAGTTTCTCACCTCTGGCTTCAGGCTCTACAGCCAGAAAACAGCTGTTAGCTGTCAAATCTCAAGAAAAGGTTCCTCTTACTCACATAGAGCATTGTGATCAGGGTAGAGTTCCCTGGCTGTGTGTCTATTATGGATTGAATGTAAAATGTTCCCCATAGACTCATTGGTTTAAATACCTGGTCTCCTGAAACAGCTGGTGGCACTGTTTTGGAACCTCTAGGAAGTGGGTTTTGGGTGGGAAAAGCAGGTCTCTGGGGGCAGACCTTGAAGGTTTTACTCACTTCTTGGTTCAACTTGAGCTCTTTGAGTCTTTTCTGCCTCAGTATGACAATGTAGTGTCGCATCCTCACCCAAAGGAAGGCACTACCATGGTCGTGCCTTTCCCTTAGAGATGGATTGTATTTTCTGAAACTAGGGGCCAAAATAAATCTCTCCTTCTTTAAAACACTCTGTTGTTGCTGTTGTTTGTGATAGTCACACAAAAGTATGTAGGGAAGTATTCATGAACCCTATCCTAACTCTGCTATCATTGGTTCTTGCTAGAATCTACCTCAAGAATATTCCTGGTTTTGATAACTTGAACATTCACATTCTTAGCAAGATAGGACTACAGGTTTAAAGAAGGACTGTCAGTACATAATCTTCAGTCTATCAACTTCTGATAAGTGGGAAGTGAGTATTACTCTTCTGATCATTCATGGTTCTTTGTTGTAAACCTGCTGAGAATCTCACCCCCAGTGCCTGGCTGACTGCCATACCCATGGTCTCTTGGGATTGCCTCAACTTCATGATATTCAGAGGGGAGGCCTCATCCTTCCCTCCACTATGCTGCCATTGGCTGGTGCCATGAGTCTCAGGGTGGGGATTTCCTGGCTAACAAGTTCCCATCAATTCCTGAAAATGAATTTGGTGTCCTTGACTAAGAAGACCCTTTCCTTGGTGAATGTCTTAGTTATTTTTCTATTACTATGAAGATACACCATGACCAAGGCAACTTATAAAAGAAAGCATTTAATTTGGGACTCATTGTTCCAGAGAATCAGAGTTCATGATTATCATGGCAGGGAGTATGGCAGCAGACAGGCAGGCATGGTACTGGACCAGTAGCTGAGAGTCTACATGTGATCCACAAGCTGGGAATGCTAACTGGGACTGGGGCCAACCCCAGTGACCTACCTCCTCCAACAAGTCATACCCCAATCCTTTCTAAATTGTTCCACCAGCTGCAGATGAAGCATTAAAATATAAGAGTCTTTGGGGGACCATTCTTATCGAAACCACTGTGGTGGGGAACTGTGAGGTAGCTGGTCACGCTGTGTCTGTGGCAGGAAGCAGAAAGGGAGATGGATGCTGGTGCCCAGCTTGCTTTCTTCTTTTTAATCAGCCCAGGACCAAGCTCACAGGATGATGCCACCCACAGTAAGAGTTACCAGCTTAGTTACCCCACTATAGAATCTTCTTCAGAGACGTTCCCAGAGCTTTAGTTACCAGGTAATTCTGGATCAAGTTGACAGTCAAGATGAAGTCAACTAAAGACTGAGAAGCAACTAGGAGGAAGGATGGAAAGGCCAGGTTTTTGGTGTAAAAAGAAAATGTGCAGTTCCATGTTCCAGCCCCTTGAACTCTTCCTCTGGAACTTTCCAGAAGAACTGTGGTGTGAATGCAGGACCAGTCCTCTGTTTCATGGAGGAGCGGGTGATGTGAAATGCCAGGGGATAGGTTTCATCTTTCCAGTGATCCCTGTGAATGTTAGCCTTCCTTCATTCTTCGCCCTACCTCCACAAGCCACACTTCACATCTGGGGGAGCTTATATTTATGAGTAATCTCACTGCTTACACACCACTGAACAATAAAAGAACAATAAACTTAATAAAAAGCCCAAGTGATTGGGAACTGCTCTGGGAACAACAGTCCAGTATGAAAGCTATAAATTCACTTGTGTGCTCATGACAATGTCAGCTAATTTTTATGAAAAGCCCATCACATGACATGGTACCCAACACCACAGTGGCTTGAGTGTCAGGCTTCAGACTTCCCCTGGTAACAAAATGGGAAATGTATCATAAGATGATATCGCAAGCCACAGATTCATCTTGAAACACTCGTTCCAGCCAGAAGTGATTCCTTGCTGACCTTGTCTCACACCTGAACTTCAAATTAATCATTTCTTTTTCTATACTGTTGCACAATGCCCGCTGATACTATGGCAGGGTGGGGAGAGGGCTCTAAGAAAATAACAGCCAGAAATATCATCCCACGTGACAGACTTGATTGGCTCACATTAGTGAGCCTAAGCTAGACATAATTAGCCCGTGAAACAACAGCAGTCATCGGGAGGCCAGAAGCTTCATCTGAAACCATTATCTCTGACAGTACACTTTTAAATAGAGCATCAGGGGCCCATTTCTTACTGCACAGACCCAGTGGGAGTACACAGTTGCTTGGTTGTCCCAAGGGATTATAGTGGATAAGAAATTGGGCTGCTTTTCCATGTTTCAAAATAGACATTTGCCTAATCACTTATGATAGCTCCTAACCTGTTCTTTAGGCCTTACAGTGTTTCTTACTTCTAAAACATAAACTTGGTTGAAAAAACAAAACAAAGGAAAACCCAAAAACCTCTGGCCAGAAAATGGACAGGAAATAGCCATCCTGGAGAATAATGCTGCGAGTAAATGAGGGACCTAGGAGTTATGGTAATCTATTCCCTGACCAACCACAAGAGTTTGTAAACTTTATGGCCATAAGCTGAGAAGTAGGGCCTATCTGTTCTCACTTCCTGTGGTTATAATCATTCCTAGATAACAGTTTAGCATTTATAGTGACCCAGGGAGGAAGGGCACGGCAGGGCAAAGAGGAGGGAATTCAGAACCAACCCAAAGAGAATTGCTACATGTACAGTCCTCCCAGCAGCCTCTGTAGTTTCTGATATAGCTGGACTCAAGCCTTGGCTATCTCTGGAATGTACATCATTAAATGAGAAGACAGTGGGCCAAGGTCCTCAAAGCAACTTTGAAGCCTCTTCTGGGCAGCAGCCCAATATGAGGGCCCTGCAAAATGGAGGGGATAGAAAAGAGGGGAAAGGAGTAGGGCCCAGAAAGAGGGGGGTCAAGGATCCTTGATACTTGTTTGTGAATGTTTGGCTGGGTACGTGGTCTGTACACAGATGCGCAGCTGGGGACCCAGTCTGAGTGTCATAGACACGATACCTTCAGCTACGTCAGACAGCTCTCCTCCTGTGGAAGCGGGACTGTATCTGGACCCATCTCCCAGAGACTGTGCCCTGCCTCTGACTAGCTTGAAAATTTGAAACTCACAGGACATCATTAGAAGAGGGCTCTAGCAAGGCAGTATGGGAGACCCTGGTGGCTTCTAGAATATTGCTACAACATTCAAGGGGTTCAGTCTGTGGATTTCTCAGCTTCTGGATCTACCAGGGGTGTGCCCAGTTTGGGGATGTCTAGGAGGATATCTTCTAGATCCATCAGGGCTTTTGTGGAAGGTGTTTCCACTCCTTCCCTGCCCTTCTCCACTACTGAAGTCTTCCTCCTTTCAAGACCCACTGAAAGTGTCAAATCCTCTGCGATGCCAACCTGGGTTCCTTCCAGGTATAGAAGATATATCATCCAGGACTCTGACTTGGCCTAACCCCAACATCTACACCATCTATGAACTGCTTGAGCGCTTGAAGGGGCCAGGCCTGCGTATCCAAAGCTCCAGGGTCTCCATGACACAGGGCAACAACAGAATATCTGAGAGGAGTTCCAGTGAGGATCCAGTATTATTAGAATTGCAGAAGTCAGAGGCCTTGAACCAGACCAAGGAATGATTCATTGCAATGAAATTTGTTAGCAAAGGTGTTTAGGCAAAAGTGTATATTGGGTGACACACCATGACAAAGTGCAGCTTCCACAGTGAGATTTCTTTCTTTCTTTCTTTCTTTCTTTCTTTCTTTCTTTCTTTCTTTCTTTCTTTCTTTCTTTCTTTCT
>CAJQZJ010004755.1:2066929-2078554 GCA_907164525.1 Lophiomys imhausi
ACACACACACACACACACACACACACACACACACACACACACACACAAACCATGGACATTACCTGAGGGACAATACCAGAGGCTGACCTCTAGCCTCCACATATGTGTTCACATGTACACTTACATGAATATGTGCTCCTATATGCACACACACAAATTAAAAATTAAAATATTAAAAATGCATTTGAGACTGGAAAATCCATTGTGAATCAAAGATCAACATTTTGTTCAGGAAGATGTTGTCACTGGTGTTTCATCTTGCCTTGGGATCTAGGGGGAGTGGACAGAGCAAGATTGATGATTAATATGCATTGGTTATTGTGTGTTGGCCATCTTGTTCTTTGGCATCCCCTAGAAACTCTGTGTCCAGAGCAAATTCTTTCTCTTCTTCATCTTTCCCTTGGAAATGTCTAGACTAGTCATAGAGGTACAGACTCTCAGGCCCATATCCCAGGGTTTGCCTGGGATCAATTTTAGTCATCAATCATTATTAGATCAACACATTCAATGTGTGGGTGGAGACTTTGCTCTTCATAGTGTCCTCTTCTGAAAGCTCTTCAGTTAACAAGGCGTTCATGACGTCATTGCCAGGGTAAGCCAGAGATGGTGGTTGCTGTTGGCATAGCTGGCCAAAGGGTATATAACATCTGTGTGTCAATCTCTCTGGTGAGTTCTTTCCACAAGGGAACAGTGATGGGAGGTAGTCCAAGGCTACTGGGAACTTTATCCGAGGCTATAAGAGTATGCCTTTGAGTAACCCTGATAGAAGACATCTGTCCTTGTGCCTTGGGCCCAAGACCAGGAGGAAGGCCTGTGAGCATGGTGGTGAGTGGTTAGAAGTATCACTCATGAAGGGGAGGATGCAGAAGGATGATGTCATGGGGAACCAAGCAAAACCCAGATAGGGAACAGGACTGAAAGATGAGGATTCACCACAGGAGAAATGAATACTTAGCAGAGGGGCACCTGGCATTCTCCCAGCGGGTCTCTGTCATGAGGAATGCGTACATCTTTCACCTCCCTCCCTGAAAGGATACCTAGAGTGCTCAGGCCTGGCTCATTGATTTCCTCCCACTCCACCCCCCCAAAAAAGCTGTGAATTTGCTGCTTCGTAATATAAAACTGTCCCTTTCTGGTCATTGTGCTGTTTAATTTATAGGCTGTCTTGAGGGTGGGGATCTCTGGCTCAATAGATTTGGTCCCATCATATATTTCTTTCTTTCAATTGTTCTTGTTTTTTTAAATTGCACGGGGCTGTTAATGATGGCACTGCTTGCCCTTGAGTGAACTTGGGCCCTGGCTACTGGACAGGTGGGTTTTAAAGGCCTCTTGGCCACAAATTAGTACCAGCTTCCCAGCTGCAGTCTGCTTCTGGTCTCGGCTTCTGCGTGGGCACTGGAGATCAGTGGTGGACAGCATGAACGAGGCAGTGGTGCCAGGTGGGCAGTTTCACTCGTGAGTTTTATCTAGCCCTAGACTCTGGAAAGTTAGACTTCCTGGGGTCAAGGGGCTGAGGTTTGTGAGCTCACTGAGTCTGCCCTCCTCCCTTCTCCTTGCATGTCTAGGACAGACTGATGAAATTCTACAATCTAACATTCATGGGGTCCATCCATGTGCTCAAGGAAGGCCTGAGAGCATCGCCTTGCAAGATACAGGTGGGATCACAGCACAAGGAGTGTTTCTGTGACAAAGGCTTAGTGACCTTCAAGGGCCATAGAGAAGGAAGTGGTCATAAAATCTGCCTAATTTGAGCACTGACAACCAAAGGCAACAAAGCTAGAGCTGGTTCCTGTGATTCAATTAAATGGTTGTTTGTATTTTCATGTAAATGAAGACAAGTTCTTTGGGCACATACTCATCAGCTTTGTTGCACGTTTAATAACCACCTCAGTTCTTGGGCTGCAAACCGGATGTGTTAACTTGAATTGCTGGGGGTGGTCCTGGACCCTTTTGCTTCCAAGAGCTTCTACTGACTGGAGCCAGGCAATTCCCACTGACTCAGTAATTCATAGGCAAGGTATTCTCACACCTCCCCTTCATTTTCCTCTCCGTATTCCACAGAGCAGACTTATCTCCTCCTATCAATTACAGCCGTATTAATTTATTTCCCTCTATCTCTCTCCCTGTGCTTAGTGGGGGTATGCTCACTTAAAATATATTTTTTCCCCTTGCTGGAGGCTTTCGTGAAACACGGCTAATATTCTGCACTTGGGATTTGAGCCTCCACGTCTCACAAAGTTTGGATGTATTGATGAACAAAAACAAGAGTGCAGAGAAACCGGGAAATTAGCAACCGGCAGAGAGCATGCAAACAGGAAACGGTCTGATTCTGTGCATGGGTGCAAAATTAAGAAAAGAATTTGAAATTGTCTGGTGTTTGGGGGATGCTATTGTTTTCACAGAATAATTCCATCTATTTTAACATTTTCAAGTGTGATTCTGCGGGTAATGTTCTTCCTTTGATTGTGAGCAATGTTAATTGAAAGGTGTGGCTTAGCCTCCGTTTTGGCAGTTAGACTTACATCTTTTGTTTGAAAATTCAGAGCTCTGGTTTTCCGGCCAGCCTCCCTCCGTGTTTCTGTTTTGGAGACGTGATGACAGCCTTACAGTGTGTTTCCTTGTGTGTATGGTAACAGATGTTTACGTGAATAACAGACTTTTTTATGAAGGCATACACTTTATAGCCAAATACTAATTAAAAATAATTGCATGTAAGCATTTTTGTTTATTCCCTGTTGTGCATCTTTAATCATTTGAAATCACCTGCAGTTGAAAATTGAGGCAAAGATTTGATACTGCAATTATAAGAGGCCATCTGACTATATATTAGGTTGAAATAGATGCTATTTGAGAAGAAAAACATCTTAGATGAACTATGTGCCATGCCATTCTGAAGTCTTGTGTATGGTGGGTCAAAATACTAATATATTACTTTGTCAAACTAATAGGATTTTAAGCCATCATTTGGGCACAAAAAAACCAATGGCTTCATGAATAATATCCTATACCTGACACTTTCTGTTCGTTAACAAGCTCATTACAAGTGGGTTTTAATTAGAGGCGTAACAGATGGTTCTCAATAAATATGGGCAGAGGCAACTGACTCCCTAGCTTTTTCTCTTCCCCCCAACCCCCCTCCTTTAAAGATAAAAATTGTAGGTAATTGAGAGACTTAGAATCTTAGTTTGGGCTTGATAGTATGTGTGCAGTTAAAACAATGTGTCGACTGCCAGAACGATGATTCTCAGATGGCTGGTTCTGGTTTTAGGAACTCTAGGTGGGAGATGCCTTTTCTGTTCCTGGTGAGTTTCCGGGCACTTAACAGGGACAAGTTGAGGGGACCACAGCTTCTTCCCTAGGCTTTGTTTTTTGAGTCTTGTCTGTCAGAGAGTTATGAAGAATTAACAAGACGTTTCGGAGTGTCCTTGAACTGCACCTCTGAGCGCTCTCACCTTGGTGACATTTAACAGGCACATTTGAGGAGAAAATAAAGGAAAGGGAAGGCTCTGAAAGGCACGTCACCTCTCCGCACAGGCATTTTACTGCTATGTGGGGACCCGAGAAGGAGGAGGATGAAGACACACTGGACAGAATCTACTCTGAGAGTTTCTATTTTAAATGAAGCAGATAGGGGCATTTGTGACCAGAGTGGGGTAGGAATTTGGTGAATCTCCCACAGGAAGAATGTTGGGAAGTGGAATTCACATTTGGAAAAAAGTGTCACTGAGAAAAATCTTATCTAAAAGGAAAACACAATAAAATGGAAGTTTAGGAATGAATGTAAGAATTCGTTCATTATTCCACTTTATTCCACCAAGTTTTCTTTTAAATATGCTAAAAAAAAGAAAAAGAAAAAAGAAAAGAGGTACAGAAGAAGCGAAGCAAGGAGCGAATGAAGGAGAGTATGTGATAGCCAGTTCAAGCTGCTAATGAATGCTGGTGGCTCTGAGATCTGCCACTTCTGTCTGAACAGATAGTTCCCAGAATGATGGCATTGAATCCCTGGGAACAGGCCTTTGCCACATCAGAGCTACAAAAGGCTTCCTAAGGAGAAAAAAAAAAGAGAGAAAGAAAGAAAGAAAAAAAGAACTGTAAGTTTGGGTGGGAAGTCTCCAGATTTTCAGCATTAGAAATGTAGATGAACGGACAAGTGCTCTCATCTAAGGCCATTGTCCCTGGTCCCATTCTGCCATCCCCCTGCCTCCTGTTCCGAGTGGCATGTCTCCAAGCACACACAGCAGAGCCGTGTTTCATGGGACGTTATTGCCTGGAAATAAGGCCACTTCAGGTATAAAATATTCCGCCCATATTCCCTGGGGCCAGGAGCTGACATGCAGCAAGTCTTCAGACGGAAGCCGCTAGGCCAGCAGGCACGCGGAGGTAGTCACTCAGCTGCAGCCCGAAATAGCACCAGTGAGTGTGTGAGGGGTTTAATTTCATTAAGAATTTTTTTTGACAGCATGACACCCCAGAGTCTTGTTCCAGTTGTTTCGTATCACTTAAGGAGGGGTGGGGACTAAGGAGGTGGGAGATAAATCCCTAGGCTGGACTCATACATTTCCTTTTTAAAGGTAAGGAGAATTGCTTCATATTGCTTGAAAAAACCACCACCAACAACAACAAAACAAAAACAAACAAAACAAACGAACAAACAAACAAACAAAAAGAACCATGGGCACAGTGGTAATGTCCGAAGCTGGGCAGGGACGGCTGCTGTCCTAACTTGGAAGATGGGCACAAGACACTGGTGCTGTGTGTGTCTCTTGAGTGGCCTGTTGACATAGTATGCACAGAAACAGGCTGTGTGGGTGGGTGTGAATGTGGAATGAAAACAATCAAGGCTTCATTCAACAGAAGGTTCAAGGACTTGCCTGTCAATAAGCCACTGGTCCACTTTAGCTGTGGTAGGACAGGCTGGGCTAGGACATAGGCGACAGTGTCGTACTTCATCTTCCGAGCGTATCTTGCCTCCCGCTTGGGGTTGGTGACAAACCTATGTGGCTAGGGCTTGACAGTTAAGGACCAGTCCTTACAGAGAGACTGGCTGCCAGGCCTCTGGTGACCAGGAGGCAGAGAAGCAGCTGAAGCTATTCCTCACTCTTGAGATCCCTGACTCTCAATGCCCCAGGAGCTGCAGTTGCCAAGGTCCCTAGGGCCCGGGGCTGTCACCCTTCATGCTTAACTAGTTCCTAGGGACTGTAGTGAAGATTAATAGATGCCGTGGCCTTCACTGTCATCAAGGCACAGATGAAACTCAGACACACATTTGACAAGGCAGCTGGCCTGGTGACTAAAGAGTGCTGGAGTGGAATTCAGGGGCCCAGACCTTTCTGGACGTCTCCACTGACTGGTAACCCTGGAAAATCATTTATTTCTGCCCAGTACAAGTCCGTCTCCTGAGCAGTCCTCCTGTCAAAAGGGAGAGTCTTTAGCTGAGGAGGCGTCCGGTGGCCCTTCCCTGACCAGTTCAAGCCCAGGGTAGCCAAGAAGGGCTACTGAATTGAACCTGAGGTCTTGTATGATTTAGTTTTCCAGCCAACTACAGACACCATGTCAGTATTAGCAGTGTGTCTCGTGACCTCATTTCCAGTACCATCATGGTCCTTGCAACCATAGCCAGTTCTCCAGGACATAGTTCCATTCTCCAGTGGGCCCCATGCCTAGGTAATGTATCCCTGAGTTTGAGTGAAGAGAAGGAGAGAGAGGCTGGGAGCTTCTAAGCATATATGTTTCACTCTTTTTTATTTCAACTTAATTGTTAACATAAGCTTTCTCTTTTGCCTCATCACACAGAACCACACACGTAGTCTGATTTATCTCCCCAGCCAGCCAATTCTAAAGCAAGTGCCAACAAACCTTTGCTTTTTAAAAATGACCATTATGTTTGAGGAGGATTGAGGGTGACAGTGAGGACAGAATTTAGCCCCTGCCTGGAGCAGCCTGTTCTCAGCCTACATCTCTGCATCCTTTAGCCTAGACCAGGATTATACAACGTCACTACCCATATGTAGCAAGAAGTACTTTGGGTCACAGTTAAGTAGCGCATGTGCACACAGAAAATGAATTGACATTGGACTCCAAATCTAGAAAAAAATGGAGAGCTTATGTAACATTTCATCCATCCATCCACCCATCCATCCATCCATCCATCCATCCATCCATCCATCCATCCATCCATCCATCCATCCATCCACTTATCCATCCACGTACACCAGAAAGGAAAGCCTGTCTACATAAACTTGCAGGATTGAGCCTGTCTCTGGAGCTACTGAAGCACCCCAACCCCCACGGCTCAGCCCCCAGCAAGGATTGCCTTTTGTCTCCAGCCAGCTTATCAAAGACAGTTGCTGCCTCACTTCAATTAAGTTTGAATTAATTCTTGCCGGTTTCCTTTACAAAACATCCAGGTTTTAATTGTTTCACCTAATTACCGGACTGTGACCCAGATCTGAGACCTGACACAGGTGATAGGAAATGACTGGCTTCCTCAGATCATAGTTGAGTGTTGTCTCAGGAGCATCTGGGAGGGCTATTCCTCCTCTTTGCTCCCACTGATTTGTGGGTCTGACCTCCCAGGTCCTTGAACAAAATAAAATTTCCCTATCAGATAAACACACTCTGTCTCAATGAACAGGCCTCATATTTAGGATCAAAAGTAGCTTTAATTGCGCTCCAAAGCCGAACTGGGACACATGTTTGAGTCAACAAGGAAAATCTGCACCTAGACTCACAACTTTTGTATCTTCCCAAATTGTGCAGGAAGCTTAAAGAATAGAAACCCACACACTGTGTTGATGCTAATTATAGTATTCATTTCTAGCTACATATTTGCATACAAATATCAGCCTGTATAAATTTGGCATTGAAAGCACCCCAAGGCTCTAGCCTGGCAGATGGGTATTGGATCACAATGAAACTTAACAGTACCTGGGGGCCTTGGGGCCAAGCAGAGGCTCGGAGCAACAGGAGAGCATCCGTCTTCCCTCTTCCGAGATGACACTGTGGGCTTTTATACATTGCTCCGGCTAGGAAATATTTAAGAGGTGGCTTGGAAAAACACTTTGGGCAGATAGCCAATCTCCCTTAATGTTCTGCAGACGGTCTGTAGACCTTGGAAAGTAGGACATCTTTAAATCATTTTATTTTGCTTTATTTTAAGTGGAGGAACATCGTCATAAGCCGGGGGATCTTGAAGCCCACTCTGTGGATTCATGGAGCCTCTAGTGGGAGGCAGGAGGCAGGTGCTGGAGGAGGGCTGTATAAACCCAGGGATCAATTTCCCATCTTTTTGTCCATGAGGAGGATGGCAAAGCTTTCTTGTCCTTATCCTTTCCTACTTTGCAAAAGAAAAGCACTCTTCCAGAGAATAAGGTGAATCTTATGTTTTTAAGAGACCGTGGCTGGGTAGAGCCCTGCCTGGAGCCTGGGATGTAACAAAGGGCCACAGTAACCCTTTGCAGAGAGTGTGGGTCTGGGGAGAAGCCCAGAGACTGCTTTCTTGTGCAGCTGCACACAAGTACAGGGATGCAATTAAAATCAGATGACGAGAGATTCCAAAGGAAAACAGCAGCAAAGGAAGAAGGCATTTGAAAAAAGAAGCGCACCACCCCTGCCCCCATGCAAAAACATTCGTAGTCGGAATGGTGGAAGGGGGCTCTTGGACTACAGCCTCTTCCAAAGAGACTTGGATTAGCTGCAGCCATAATTCATAAGCTCACACATTTGGAAAGATTTCAATATCTGCCCCCCACGTAAATGGCTTAAAGGGTCCCTGAATCATGAGCACAGCCTGGCTGGGCTTAGGAATCTTTATCCTTTAAGGCAGAAAAATGAATTTAGGAAAACGAAACTCTCTTACAGACATCCAAGGATGTATGTTACTAAGCTGCTTTTATGTTGTATTCTCTGGTTGAAAACTTCCTTGCCTTGAACTCGGGAAAGTAAACATGTCTGGTTTTTCCCAAAGTCTTAGGTAAATGAATAAAACTGGGCAAAATATCAAGTGGATATATTTTAATTTGTCACAGTTTCCAAAGACGTGTAGGGCAGAGCACTGAGTTCTTGCTGAGTCCACGGTGCCACGGCTGATCTGAGGTCTATCTTCCTATTCAAGGACATCTTGACCTTCCTCCTGGTGGGTCTTCCTGAATTCCCATCAGTCTTCAAACCTCATAATCAAGAGTTGAACACCCAAAAATGTTTAGGAACAGTTCTCTGATTAGGAGAACATCACGTAGATGCTGAAGCTGGTTGGGTGAACTTCCCTTATTCCAAGCTCTGTGTTCAAATCCAGCCTGAGCGTCATTCAAATGAGAACTGGGGTTCTTTCTAAATCCTCTCCACTTCAAATTGTCCTATTGGAGCTAGAGCAAGTTCTCTTATTGTCTTCTCATTGCAGATGAAGAAACTGATTCCTGGAGCCGGTCAGAGGGATCAGAGCAAAGGTGACCCAGGCAGCAAGCATGAGAGTTATGAGTGAGGCCATGTGAGAGATACATTTGAGGAAGGGGACAGCACTTCTGAGATCTGGGATGACTGTGGTCCAGGCCAACATGCATGATGCCCAAACCCTGCTCCACAATCAATTCAGGGTGATTTTCTGTTTCCCAACTCCATGGTCGATGAACAGCATCAGGCTGGAAAGAGTCTGGGAGGACTCGGGGAAGACAATACGATGATAACAGAAGTGACGGCTGACAGCCTGACAGAGGGATGGAGAGAAATCTTAAAGGCAAGCTGGGGACTGTGTACCGTGTAGTCCCAAAATAGAGCAGGCCTGCATCGTTAAGCAGCTGGAGTTTCTCCCAGATCTTCTCTTGGAGAGGCCAAAAGCCACTGGTGAGTTAAAACCACCCTTTGTCTTTAAAGGCATGCACAGCACGCATATGGCAAATTAATTTCTTCGTCATCACCACAGGAAATAACTGGAGGGTTGCCTGCCAAGTGTGCCAGAAGGAAGTCCCCACCTCAGCTGCTTCCAAGGCCACAGCAATCAGTGTCACCAGCCTGTCCTCAGGCTCAGCGAGCTTCCTACAGTTGTTCTCCCAAATTTCACTCTTTAATTCTGTGTGCCTTTCCTACACTTGGCTAGTCTCCATATGTCACCTTTACCTTAGTCTTCCAGGACATTTATTTTTATCTATTATTTTAAAATTGAAGATAAATACAATATTTTACTCATGTCCAGGTTGTCAAGAGATATACTTGGGGCCCAGAACATGGGTCTGATAGAGGATCTCCAGTTAGCTCCTGATAATTTTCAGATGGCCTAGCTTACTTTCTTTTAGAGCCCAGAAAATAATCTTTTTGTTTATGTATTTTTTTTCAAAGATGTCATACAATTAAAATGGACCTTGGGTTTCAGATTCTGTTTTTGTTTTTTTAGGTTTCATTTGTTGCTTTTCTTTTAATCCTTAGACTTCATGCTAATGAGAGGATATAAGGATATTGAGTCAGTGGTCGGGGTATGTCTTCTTGAGACTGGAGTTCATTCTCTGGAGAAGATTCTCCTGTCTTGAGTCCTAACACTTCACATGGCTTTTTAGGACTTGAAGAGTAAACCAAGTAAAGTCACATAGAGTCTTGGCCAGCCTAGTCACCAGAGGCTCTCAGTCCTGGACACCAGCTCAGCTAGGACTTGAGGCTCAGGGCCTGCTCCCAACAAAATTCCTAGCTCCTCTCCTGCTATGGTAAGCTTGACCCATCCTTTGTGAAACTGAACTCCTTATCTTGGGTAGATACATGCCAATACACTGCGTCTTCACCACTTAATCTGATTTGGAAGGTGACATTTATTTAAAGTCCAGGTTAGGAACAACTGAAATACCACTTAACCTTCACTTTTCAGCAACCTGTTGGTGCTGTTTTGTGTTTTTCCTGGAAATCCATTCCCTTCTTTTTTTCCTCAGAGTCCCCAGTTTTCATGGCACAGGGAAGGGGCCACCAAGCCTGGCTTGGGAGACCCAATCCCAATGGTCACTTTTCACGTGTAACCTACTTAGACTTGCCAGAGAGATTCTTGATGAAATTTCTGGATAGTTGATAGTATGCTGTGAAGATGAGAAGTCTGGATCCTGGGCAGCCGTTTTGCTGTTACTGCAAAAAGAGAAGAGATAGTGTGGATCTAATTGTCACCTATGCTCAGACTGGGATGCCAGCCTCTATATGACATCACTATAGTGAACTATCTGTGACCCTAGATCATTTCAAAAACCACCCCAGAAATGGAGATAACCCTAAATAGCTTTCAGGTTTGTTATGTTTGCACTGAGGGATTCTGAAGTGGTATCATCATCTAGTAACTTGTCCTTTCCACTTGGCATTGTTTTTAGCCCTCTCATGTTGCTGCATAAATCCACATTCAGGTTCTTTTTAAAACCCATGTCTTCATGGATATTGGGTTTTCTCCAGTTGTTGGTATTGTAAAGAGAGTCGTGCTGGACTTCAGCTCACCCATAGCGCCTGTCCACATACCCTCAGCTACGAAATGCCTGTGGAAGGACTGTACATTCTGGTTTCGTCTGAGCTCTGGCTGACAGTGGTTCTCTTTAGAGACTGGAACTGTTGCATCTTGGCCAGAGAACTATGTGATATCTGCTTCTCAAATCCATGACAGCATTTAGTATTGTCGATGTACATTTTTGTCCCTGTGGAAGGTGTATTGTTTCTCATTTTGGTTTAATTTTCCTTTCCTGTGGCATTAATGCAAATGAGTAACTTGGAGCATGTTTAATTGACGTTTTGGCTTTCTTCATTTGTAAGGAACCCACTTAAGTACTTTACACATCTGTCTATTGACTTGTTTGTCTTTTTCTTATTGATTTGTAGGCCTTCTTTACATAGGTTGGCTCCTAATCGCTCTGTGCATTAAATCCACCGCCATTTGTCTTGTCTCCTGGATTTATAAGTTTTTCTTGACCCCACATTGTAAAAATAACTGGTTGTTATTATTATCATCTAAAACATTACAATAATTTAAACATTATGAGTTAAATTTAGTGAAACTACTGGAGACTACATATAAATGTTGTTATTTAAATGAACATCCAATTCCCCCAATGACATTGTCCAGGACTTTCTGCTTTCCACTGACTTAAAATATTGCTCTGAAGCATAACCCAGATAAGTACTTGTAGGCACACTCTTCTGAGCTCTTGGGCATTGGTATGCTGATTCCCTGAGATGACACTATTACATCCCACTGCCCTTTGCTGGCATACTTCCCACCTTTTTGGTGGGGAGAGTTCTCTCACTAGCCCAAAACTTACTGCTTAGTCTAGGCTTGGTGGTCAGAAAGTTCTATGGATCTTCATATGTCTGCTTTCTCAGTGCTGGTATTACAAGTACACAACACTGTGCTTGAGTTTCTGTGGGTAATTGGGTTCTAAGTCATGTTCTCATGCTTCCAAAACAAATGTCTTAACAACTGAATCATAATCCTAGCCCTGTCCTCTATTTTTTGAGGAATGACAAGTAAAATATTTCATATAGACAATTTTGTTTCCCAAAGATTCTCATTCTGGCATTTTTTGAAGCTACAGCTGCAAAACAGCCAATTTGGTGTGTTTGAGTCTGTATGTGTGTGTGTGTGTGTGTGTGTGTGTGTGTGTGTGTGTGTGTGTGTGT
>CAJQZJ010004755.1:2078564-2128599 GCA_907164525.1 Lophiomys imhausi
TGTGTGTGTGTGTGTGTGTGTGTGTGTGTGTGTGTGTGTGTGTGTGTATGCACACATTGTGTGCACATATATACATGAGGATGTGTATATGCATGCTTGTTTGAGTTCATGTGTGTTGTATGTATGCATGAACATGTATGTACATGTATGTGCACATTTGCATGAATGTGTGTATGTCTGTATACATGAACGTGTGAACACATGCATCTCTTTCTCTCTCTTTCTGTGTGTGTGTGTGAAATTAATTTCTAGGTACTAAAGGTCAGGAGAAATCTTAGCAGAGGCCTTGGTGAGGAGGGAAGATGACTAGCTTGAACTTTGCTCCTAGAATCCCATTTCTGCAGCACCACCCATAACTCCCAGGAGAGAGCAGTCATTGGCTGTTCGGGTGCCAGCACTCTGGTAAGAGTTTGGCATGCATCCTCTTTTCTAGAAACTCCTCTGATGATTCCCATCTTTCAATCTAAAACATCCTGCAGAGTCAAGGCATTTGTCTCAGGTGGGCAGCAGTTCATCTGGACCTGTCTGCATGCTCCAACTTCATATCTGCTTCTGCTCCCTGACCTGCTGGCCCTGCTGTGACCTGCCATCCTCCACTGAAGTGATTCTTGCCTGTCATTCCTACACCTGGGCTGGGTCTCTTCTCTGGTAGCAGAGAGGCAGCCTCAGGAGCTCTGCACTCGACCCTGGTCTTCCAGCATTGCTGAAGAGACTGAGCGTAAACTCACAAATGCATGTTATAACCTGACCTGTCACTGTCACATTCGACTTTGCTGGAGCTCTTTGGAAACATAACTGCAGACACTGGTGTCTTGTAGCTTGCTATGCTTTCTTAACTGACCCCTTTTCTTTCACTGCAAAGCTATTGGTATGACTTCTGTAGTGTCCAGCTGCAAGGTGTCCATTAGTGGCACAAGAACAAATATAAACTCTGACTGGGCATTCTCTTGATGTGACTGTGACTGGAAACTCATTGTGTGGGCTATCATCTCAGTGGAACAGAATGCTGAGCTCATACAAAATCTCATGGCTCGTATCCACTCTTCAGTAATAAAGAATAACCAAGAGCCACTTCCACTGTGCAGCGGTGTTCTCCTGTTTATTTGGGTTGTGGGTGGGGTGGGGAGTGGGCATTTATAGCTGTCAGGGAGAAGCTAATGAATTTAACACTGGGACACATTGGGGCAGGTGCTCCCAGGCGCCTGGAGGACTTAAGCTCCTATAGAGGTTCTTAAGTGAGACACCTCCCTTCCTAGCTTCCCTGTACTTAGGATGGTCACAGGACCAAGTCATGGCCAATGAGACACAGTAGGGATTTGGGAGCTTTCTGGAAGCTTCTGTTTCTCAGACAAGTATGTGTCTGAGGCAAACTTAACTTTTCTTCTTTCCAACAGGAACAGGAGAGGACCCCCCCACCCCCCCCCCCCCACCAGCCAGAGAGATGCTGGCCTCTGCTCTGCAGCCCATGATCTGCTGGTGTTGCCTTGTTCATTTTGGCGGTGCCCCAAGGACTGCTGTTCTCACTCTGCCTCTGAGTGACCACCATTGAGTGGTAACTTCCTGTCATGTGTGAAGTAAGGTGGAATGTGAAGTAGGAGGATTCCCTGAGGCTTCACACTCCAAAGCCTCAAGATCTTTCCAGGTGTTCCTAGGCAGAAGGCATTGACTTCTCTTAATGGTCCCACTTCCCTCATGTCCTGGTTAGGTTTTTTTTTTTGCTTTGTTTTGTTTTTGTTTTGTCAACTTGACATGAACTAACATCATCTAAGAAGGGTGAACCTTAATTGAGAAAATGACTCTATCAGATTGGGCTGTGGGGTATTTTCTTGATTGATATTTGGTTACTGATTTAGGAGAGCGCAGGCTACTGTGGGTGGTGTCATCCCTGGCTAGGTGGTCGTGGATGGTATACGAAAGCAGGGTGAGCAAGCCAGTAAGCAGCACTCCTCCACAACTTCTGCTTCAGTTCCTGCCTCCAAGTTCCTTCCTTGTGCCTTGATTTCCCTCAGGGACAGAGTGTGACCTGAGAGTTGCAAGATGGAATAAACTCTTTCCTTAGCAAGATGCTTCTGGTCCTGGTGCTTATCACAACTATATAAACCCTGAGACACTTCCCCCTTCCTGGGACCTGTGCTAAGAAATGGCCACAGGGCCTCTGTCTTGGGTGGGGACTGCTGAGTGCCTTCATCTGGAAGTTAAGTACACTTGGCCATCTCACCCACTGTCTACTCCACACCCGGCCTGCCACCTGTCCTGAGTGTATGACCTGGAGAATGTCACCTTCTCACCCACAACTCCACCCTAAGGCAGGGAAGCCCCACATCTGCCTCTCTGGAGAAGGGCATTTAGTCTTGCCCTGGGCCTCCATGTCACATGGTTGGCACAGTTAACCCCTATGGTTATGGTCCTCAACCAACAGAGAAATGCCTGAGGGCCCTTTTGGCTCTGGGGATACCCTGAAGCCCAGTGAGGTAAGGATGCCAGAACTCAGCTCTAAATACCTAGTTTTCTAACATAACATTGCGTCTTCCCTTTCTCCAGAGCCTCTGAGGTCTGAAATGGCTCCAGCTATGTCCCATAGAGGATGAGCAAATGCGGCAAAGTGCTGGGGTACATTATAGATGGGACTCTGGAGGAAAACCTGATGTAGTCAGTCCTCCAGATCCACGAGCTACACATGTATTAGGCGAGGGTGGAAAAGACTAGGAAGAAATGTGTGTTCTCTAAGTGTCATCACTCCTTACAGAGTAGGCTCATCATGTCAGCACTGTATGCCACTTAGCATTGGTATGTGTGTATGTGTGTGTTCAGGCTAAAGGTCAGTCTTAGGTACCAACTATCTACATTTTTCTTTTACTTTTTGAAGCAAGGTCTCTCACTGGCCTAGAACCTGCTAATTCAGTTAGACAGGCCAGCCAGTGAGCCTGAAGGACCCTCTTGAGAGCCACCTTCTAAGACTGGCATTATGAGCACACACCAACACTCCTCGATCTTTACATATGTTCTGGGGGTTGAACTCAGGTCCTCATATCTGCATGACTAGCACTTTGTGGACTGTGCCCACTGTGCCTTTTTTTTTTTCCTGTAAGTCCTCCAGTTTTGATTTCCTCAAGGGTTCTGGCACCAGTGCCTCCATAATACCGAGGGACATCTGCATTAGTCAGCTCCTTAGAAGGGGGCTATGGGGTGATGGAAAGACAATACGATAAAGTCAGCAGTCACCACAGCATGGAAACCCTATTCCTTTGGTGCAGGCTTCCCTACCCCTGCTGCCCCCTGTTCCTGGCTTGCAGAGTATGACCCCTTTCTCCTCTTCTCCCACCCATTTTCCTCCACTGAGCCTCTGAAGACTGAGTTCTGGGGTCTTTGCATCGCCCCTGCCTTTATGGCTGTGGCTCCAGAGCTCCCCTCCACCACCCTCCTCTGGAGGAATCGACCTTTCTGCTGTCACCCTCCTTGTGGCCTGAAGACACGGTTTTCCTAATAGAGCGTTTCATAGCAGCAAAGTGGTTGTCGATAAACCCTTCAGGTCGAGCAGAGCCTGCGAGTCAAAGGCAATCCCCGCTCCTCATTGAGCACTGAATGGCTTGTTTCAAACTCTGGTGCCAGTCTGGCTCGGAGGAGATCACAGTTACTGCTATTAGGTCCTCCTATGCTTCTTACTGTACATCTTATTAGCAGCATGTGCAAGCACCTGCTTGTGAATCCACCTTCATCTCTACCCTATGGACTCTGATTTTATAAACCTGTACAAAGCGAATAAATTAACAGGTGTGAACCCTGCTGGGGCCCTGACCCTTGGTGGCATGCAGGCCCTGGCCTGATGTACTATGTAACGATCACATTATAATCCTGTGATATTATTCAAAATGACTTCAGATAAATGAATGATAAAGCAGGGTGATGTTGCCTTCATCACAGAGCTGATAGGGTAGCTAATCAGTGTCCAAGCATATGCCATTACATAAATTATGAACCCAAGCTGAATGGGAATTCCCCAGGAGGCTGCTGCTGATGTCAGGCCACAGGCTGAGTTCTGAATTCCGAAAACAACAGCCCTTTTACTCTTCTAATTTCTCAAAATTACTCACAGACTTCTTCGAGGCCTGGGGAATATGCTTTAATCTGCTCACTGACTGTCTTCATGGGAAACAATCAACACTTTCTCTTTCAAAGACTTTCCCACCTTTGTGTTCTCTGTCCGCTTACTGAGCGGGGGCTTTCTCCTGCCTTGGACTGGTGGAGACTCATGACACTGAGTAAATGAATGGTCAGTACAGAGGGGCGCAGAGGCATCAAAATGCCAAGTTTAGGATTCTCTGAACTTAGAGCCAGAAATCCGGTCATTGGTGCCAATGGTGGCTTATTGGTCACCATCTTAGAGTAAGTACAGGAGTCATGAAAGAATACCCCCAAGCACAGGCTGGCTGCTGGATGCTGGCTGGATGGGTGGGTGGAAATCTGGGTGACAGGCTGGCTACATGAATGGATAACTTCATCATGGGAATGAGGCTTCCAGTCATGGAGCTGTCGCCTGAGATGTTCATACCATGTCACCTGGGTTGAGAGGTACCTTTCCAGAATTAGGAGCAGGCCTTGCTTTGAACCATGCTCGCTCACTAGGTGGCTTATGCCCTGGCACAGGTAAGTGAGGCTTTTTGACTCTCGATTCCTTTATGTACAGAAAGAACAAAAAACCTCCTGAACACAGGTAGTGAAGACTTCACAAGCTAATGGGTCACTGTGGCAGTGACTACCATCCCTAGCACTTAACAAGTGTCATAAAACCGAGAGCTAGTATTTCTAACTATTGCCATTGTTTATGGGGGAGATTGGACAGCTTGGAGGTTCAATGCCTTATCTAGAAGTCTTCAGTAACAATCGGGTCAAGGCGAATTGCGTTTCTTGTCCTAGGCTTCTGATGCCTTTAATGTATCTTGTTAAGTTTCAGGCCCAGTGGTGCTTTCTCTCTTTTGCTTTCTAAGATGATGGCCTAAAGAATGATGTATTTCCGAGGCCAAGTGACCCTGGCTCTAAAAGGCTGTCCTGGTGTGTGCCTGTGAGGGAAGCACACTGAAAACCCGTGGCATCATGTACCAGCTAGCCCATCAGTGTCACCCATGGTTGGTGTCTCCTCACCTTTCTGACTCTGTTGAGTTGGAGACAGTTGATCTTTGAGATAGATGTCTCTCTGTTCCACAAACTTTAAATATTTAAACTAAAGTTTTATGTTAATGGCCTCTTGGTGCTGTGCACATGACTTGCAGAATTAAACACGTGTTCCAAAGGACAGCCAAGAAACCAAGCTAGCCTTTTGCCAGGAGCCATGAGGCTGTGAGATGATGGAAAGAACAAAGCTGGTGGGGAGCCTGGGAAGATTAGAAGGGGACAGAGTGCTGGAGTCACAGGGCAGAGCCCAGTGAGAAGGCAAATAAAATGGGGACCATAAAAAAGGGTTTGATTGAATTTGAGAAATCAAACCAGGTGGAAGAAAAGACTCAACCACATTAAATTCAAGGGAAGGAGGGGAATGAAGGGAATTTGTCACGTTCAAAGGCAGTAGTGGCACTAGGAAGGAGCTCTAACACTGCAATGCTTTCTCTGCCTCGCTGAGGCAAATCCCTCTCACACAGGTGCTAGGAACAGTCCTGGGGAGCCGCACCTTATATTGACTTGTCAAGGGACACAGGTGAGGCTTACATGATGCATTTTGGAGTCAGCCTTTCATTTTGCCTTTTTTTTTCTTTTATCATTTTAAAACCAAAGTTTAGAGAATTCACTGGTAAACTCTGTGTATGTTGATTTCCCTCTTTGACTACCATCAGAGAGGTCTAATGAAAAATGGAAGCCAGGAGCTGGCTGATCACACCTTCACTTCATCTGGGTCACTACTGTTCCAAGCCTGGTACTAAGACTGATGTCACCAAGTTGGCTTTGAAACTGAAAGTATCAGTGAATAGGCAAGTCTCTATGAGTGGCCTGAAACACACTCCAAGATTAATTAGTTTACCAAATGTATTTTGGGGATGGCTTGCTAAAATACTTAAATAATGGATTTTGGAGCTCTGGAGATTTACTAATACCTAAGAAGTAAGATTATAAAAACCATAAAGGATTGCTATTGAGAAAGATGATCATTTTAAATGCAGTCGGAGGAGGAAATTAGATCCTGCACTTACCGCACCATCAATGAGAGTTTAACAAGGTCTAACCATTACCAAAGCGCTGGGCAATCTTCAAATAGTAAAGTGCCAAAGATTCTCATGGCTAGGCTTATGTGGTCTGAGCGATCTTACGTGTTTAATTATGCTGACAAAAGAAATCTGTGAAGAAGTCGACCCACACTCAGGTTGAGATCCAGGGTGACAAATTAGCATTTGTATTCTATAAACATCCTGTATCTTTGTGCCACAGTATGTACAAATCCAATATGCTAGCCCACATGGTGTGGTGTGTGGGATCAGATCTGCATTGTTCAGATGTTGCTGGGGGGTCCAGCCACAGCTCTTGTCTTGGCCAAGTGGGTGATTCTAGAGGGACTTCTCTGAGCAGCCACCCCCCCTCTACACACACACCACAGGAACAGTTGGTTTCTGTTTATTTTCAGGCTGTGGCTAAGCACAGATAATTGTATTCCCCAAAGATATTTTTTCTCATATTTTGATAAAGTCAAAACAGAAATTAAACTGGAATTCTGTAGCTGATGGCATTTATAGTAGTTTTTGCTAACACAAATGTTATGATATTTTTAAAATGAAGAAAATTGGCCTTTTTCCCAGAAAGGCAATACTGGGAGGAATTGGCAGATCTGTTGAAAAAAATATATATATTAAGATGGCAGTCTCCTTTCTCCTCTCTCCTCCCAACACACACGCACACACGCACATTCAATAACTCATGTACCACATATGCTACGCACTACACTACATATCATACACCACACATCACAAACATTACACATTTTACTGTGGATGCTCAACACTGGAAAAGATCTCTTTTTCACTCCCCCCCCCCCACACACAGTTCAATTTAACAGAATTTTTTGAATCATTGTCAAAGCGTACTCTAGCATCTGAAAATGTGGCATGGAAACGTCTCCCAGTAATCACTGAGACCTCAGTCGCCGATTGGCTTCCTACATGTGCTAAGCTGTGTGCAGCATGCCTGTGTGCGTGCATACACATGTGTATTCGTGAGGACACAGGTATGCATGTTGCTGGTGCCTTTTTCTTTAGCGATCTCCAGACTCAATGTTTTCTGGATCTTGATGGTATATGTTCAAACAGTCCTAAATCCCCTGGGAATTCAGACTGAGCAGACAAGCATCCTGAGTCATTCTGCTGTGCTTGGAGCTCACAGTAAATAGGGCTGACTTGTTCTCACCATGCACATGTGTAGCTGTGGGTGCTGATGGACAAGCTAATTCGCTTGATGGTGCCAATCACATCACCTCCTGGTGTACACTTGCATTACCGTGTGTACTAGAGGCACACGTGATGCTCACTTGCCAATTGCACTCTGGAAAACTAGACAAAGAGGAAAACAAAGTTTTAGCAAAATGTTTCGACAAACATTTAAGCTAAACTATTCTATTTGCATGTATGAAGACCAAGCAGATCACTCATTCATCCATCCTGGGGCTCTCCTGGGGCACAGGCCAAGCTCCTTGGTAGGGCTGGGAGGAAAGCAGTGTAGATCTACTTTCTGAGAACTATGGCCCAGCACAGACACCTGTTGAGGAGCTGCGTTTCAGTGGACCCTGGGAAAGGGGTGCTAGGATCACGTGGAAGCTTCCTGAAGGAAGTGGCAGCGCAGCCCGGAACTGAAAGGAGATGATACGCCCAGCCAGAGAGCCAGATGGCCACAGGGGAAGGAAGACAGGATCCATACACAGAAAACAGGCCTGAGATAACAAGTATAGGAAAGGCCCAGGGCCATGGCAGTGGGTTGCACAAGACCTTGAGGGGAAAATTCAGGTCCTGCAAACACCCGGACAAGGACTAAAGCACCCAAAACTTGCAGAATAACCCAAGTTTAGAAGACTCCAGTTACAGAGTTTATAGTTTAGCTCTCCTTCTTTAGCTCTCCTTCTGGAGACTCCCAAGCCCAGCATCCTGATCAGACAGCAGCGTCTCCACCACAGTCTTCCATGACTACGTAGAGAAACAGAGCTGGACACATGACAGGCTTCATCCTTTCCCTCTCCCACACTCCATTCTTTCCCTTCTTTGCCCTTCCCACTCCCACTCTCACCATCATACACCTGTACATGGGTCATAGTGTTGGGCATGGTGCATTCCTTCCTTCCTGGGGTATGCTTTAGGAGGAAGAACTAGACTAAAGGATGTGGGAGTGAGCCATGTCAAGGCTCTATACAGCAAAGATTCTTCTCTGTTGACCGCAAGCTGGACGGCAGCATGAGAGGGGGGTGAGAACCAGGAAGACCGAAATGTAAGGCTGGAACCATTCATCCAGAGGAAAGTTCAAATCCTGGGCCTCCACTCACTAGCTGGGCAACCGTGGAAGCCTTTATTTTCAGAGGCCTGTTCCACCCCCCCCCCCACATGTAGAATATAAATAACAATGCTTTCTATCTCATAAAATAATCCTTACTATTAAGGGGAACAGAGTGAGTACACTATCAAATATATGCATGTAAGTAATAACATGATGTAGTATAATAGAAACCTGACTTTATTAAGTTAGAAAATAGAGAATGAGCATGTTGAACAGTAAAAACATATACACGCTCTTTCACACAGAGATACACAGAACAAAATAAGTTTAGCAATAGAAAATGAAAACATGTCTCCCAATTATTTTAACAATAGCAATGTCTTAACATGCATTAGGTGATGAAGGATGGTGTAGTCATGGGAGTGTTCCCTATTTGTGCCCCCTCTGGATGATAATAAAGTGTATGTGCTCCTATGGAGGTGGACCACAATTTCAATAATATATTGTAAATACATAGTAAAATATGACTAGAACTTTGTTCCCAGCCCTGGGTGGGTTACGCTGCCCCATGGAACCCATGGGAAACTCTGGTGGCAAACAAAATTCAGGAGGGGAATGCCCAGCTCCCGTTGAATAATTGTCGCTGTCTCTAACCTGTTTTCTTCATGTGACTTCCATTATGCTGATTGCCATAAACAGGCATTACGAGTGAGTACAACGTGGGGAATAGAGTCTGGGGAAAACCATGTTTGAATATTTGTTTCTGCGTTTACATGCTCCACTGGTGAATGAAATGGTAAATATTTAAAGCCCGAAACTCTTTTCATTCCCTCTTCAAAGACCCACTCTGAGCCTCTCTGGTCGACGGGCATTGCAGCTCCCTGAGTCATTAATCACTCTTTGTTTGGGCCGGGTTTTATTGTTTGGAATTGTCCAACTCCTGCTCTGGATGGGAGAACACCAAGGCACCGGTTCTTTGTTCCTTGTCTTGGTTCCGTGGACATACCTGGGGGCTCTGGGTTTGCAGTAAGAGAGGCTGCGGGTGACTGTTGTGCACGATGTAGAAATCACTGATGCTTTTTCAAAACACGAAAAGGCCAAATGTAAACAGATCACCTGCAATGAAGCAGCTAGCCAGACACCGCCTTGCCACTTCTGAGAAACCGACAGTTGAACAGTCACCTCTGCGGAGCCTTTCCCAATTAATTTTAAAACAGATATCAGGATTGAATGAGGAACATCATTTTATCGGTGACTGATTATTCCCGAAGATTTATTTATATACTGAACAGGGGAGGGGAATCGACCTGATTGTGCCATGTGGAGAAATATAAGAATTACCAGAAACTCTTGATTTTTTTTTTTTTTACAATTTAATTCACAACTTATGATGATGGAGTTAACTGTGGGTCCTCAAGATACCCTAAGATACAATCCATCATTAGAAGGTATTTAGAAGCATATTGGAAAACCTTGATAATGTATGGTTTTGTGGCTATGCTAATGTGATTTAGGAATAAAAATATAAATACTTTCACCCTAAAATTATATAACATAAAATATCTCCTGTCAGGGAGTGATTTGTTGGTTGCATTCTGCACGTGTTTGTAGGTTTGGACAATTCTTTATAAGATGTGTTTGCTTTTATTTTGTTTGCCAGCACACAAGGTACTGAAAAGGGTTTTATTTGAGCCACACACTCTAGGTTTACAATATTATTTTGAAGTGTATACATCTTCTGATACAACAACAACAATAACAATAATTGGTGCCTGACTATATCCACATTAGTGACAAGTCTGCCAGGAAGTGACTAGTTGATATGCCTTTTTATTACTGAAGCTGCCTTGTTTTCTCTACTCAGAATAAAGAAAATCACAGGATCCTTACACTAATAGCTGGCAGCAGGTAGTTACCGGGAAAGGCATGTCCCCGACTCTTCACTTTGTAGCTTCCATCCGATGGCAGATTAGAGGCAGGAATCTGCAGGTCGGTGACAAATACACGGGTAATAGCATTCAGCTTGCCTAACTGTAAAAGTGAATTCACTGGTGCTCTTTGTTTGATTGTCGACCTGACATGTCAGATGAGAAGGGCCCCTTGGATAACCTGCCAAAACAACAGCACAAATAAACGCCAGACACTGGGGCTGCTTGATGTCGAATTACAAACATCGGGCCCATCATGGATTCAAATGGAGCGGCTATGTAAAAGCCCAGTGGCACCCGTAGGGTGGGGCTAGTGGGAACAGAGTGCCTCTGGGTACCAGGCTGCTTGTTTTTCCTTGGGTGAGAAGGGAGCCCGGTCTCTGCAAACACGATGGCAATATTTAGCATTCATTGGTTTTCTTATAAAATTTGTCTGACCGTCTGACGTGACAGGTTCTGACGCTGGAGAGACCGCTTCTCAAATTGCCTCCTGTAGCACTGCTTGATTCCAGTGAGTGGCGGGTTCTGGTCAGGAACAGCATCCTGCCGTGTCTCTTTCTTCGAATATTCCCTTTGCATTGAGACTGAGCCCCACAGCTTAAAAGAACAGCAACTGTGGGAGAGGGGCGATATTTATCTCCTGCGCTGCTTTTTAGGTCCACAGGCACACTTATGAGGGTGCTCATTGCACTTCCTCCTTGTGATAAAAATCTCTACAACCAGTGACAAGCTTCCGGGGCTGGAGATCATTGCACAGACTACCAGAATGCACTAACCCCCCACTCCCCCAAAAAAAACTCCACTCAAACACATCATTTTTTTTTTCAATGCAGAAAAATAGTTTTCTACCATGCTTTTGAAATTTTGTGCCAGCCTAAAGTGTAGTGTAAGCACCCACTTCAGAATGGGTAAACTAACAATTAATTTTTATTTCTTATTGTTTGAACAGATGTGCAGGTATTGAAAGCTGCAGTGAAAATGGGTTGGGCAGACTTTCCTTGAACCAGTGCATTTGAACACTGGGGGTGGCATCCCACAGGCAGAAGGCTGGACCTCATCCTCACTGTGCTGACAGATAATGAACTGCACTGTCCTCATGTTCCTGCCCTGCCAGCTAGAGTGTGCTCCAAATGACTTACACACCAAGTATGAGTGGTGCCTTCGACTAAGTGGTTTACATGATATTTAGCGTGAAGCCCCACACCACCAGGAGCACATTCAGAGAAAGACTATGGATAGCTGTTTTGCCCCCTGGGCTGTGGTGTTGAAAATCTACTGTACATTTAAAATAAATTTTCTCTATTCTTAGCCCCCGGTTTAAATCTCCCCCACCACGAAGTTTTAAATGGCTGTAGGTAACTGTGTGCATCTGAGTTCTTTAAAAGTGCAGCCAAGAGGCTATAGATTGGGATTTCTGGGTCAGCAATCATCCTGGGCTATGTGCATGGGTTAGTGATTTTTCCAAAAGAACACAGGTGAGGGGGTACATGTCTAACTTCTATAATAATTTCACAATTTTCTTAACACAAGTACTGGAACATCAGGGTATTTCTGTGTGAATGGTGGAGTCTCTCAGCGTCTCAATGACATCCCTATTTAGTGAACATGCAGCTCGTCAGAGAACTATATTTAGGTCCTCGCAAGGAGGTTACGAAAGCTAATTTTTCCATCTCCAACCCTGGCAATTAAATCACCTTGCTTTGCATCATCTGGCCCTATCACTGGATGATGCATTTACCTTCCCTGTGTATGTGAACTAGACGGCAACAATTAAGTTTGTTGTAACTGTAGTTATTAGAAACATAGTAAATGGTAAACATAGCGGGGAAGTCTCAACTGCTCTGAGCAGCCCAGGAGCCGGAAGAGCAGGTGCTGGTGTCCTGTTTTTAAATTACATTTCAGCAAGTGAACATAACAAACCCTCCTGTGTTACACATTTCGCTGGTAGCGAGTTATACCGGCATTATTCTGTTCGACCTCATTCTTGCTAATCACCTTCCTACTTTTAATAGCTGCCACAGTAGGTGAAACAGCTTACTGCAGTATTTCTTGCTGAAAGAATGTCTGTCAGGCTATTGATGACAAATTAAAATTAATAAAGAAGATCGGTGTTGAATTTGAGGGAATGGAGGAGCCATGGCATCCACGTGATGCCCGTGGCCTCTGTGGCACTCTGTGGAGAGTAATGTTTTGGGTGTGCGTGTATTGTCTTGAAAAGAACGCTAAAACTGCCAAGTCTCTGCCTGGAAGACTTCCTGAAATAGGAGATATATTCTTTTAGCCCTCATCACATGTAATTTATCCCTCAGAGAGGCATTTCCCATTCTGCACACCTTAGCTCTTGCTGTAATAATGGCATGTTTCCAAGGTTCTACAATTTTATTTACCTCGGTGAGAACCTTCACAAGAGCAATCACACACACATCAGAGTCCAGGAAACACAGTGGATAAGTTCAAGTTGAGCACTGCGCGTCTGCTGCGGACACTTCTGCCTCTGCTGCAAGATGGCTCAGCCACCCCCTTAAAGAAACAGCGCTACTGTTTGTTCAGAGTACATTTTGTGTTTTTGGGCTGTTCTCTTCCTTTCAGAAAATGTCTGAAATTGCAGCGGGGTGATCTGTTCCATGCTGCCAAAAGGAAGAAATGCAGTATTTCAGAAGACTGGATATACAGTAAATAAATATGTTCCCATAGCTTACATATGTCTCATGTCTACTTATAAATAGCATGTTCATTTAAGAAAGTCTTGCTGGGTGAGCAGGAGCTAGTGGAAGGTGCTTGCCATCTGGGGCTGTGGAGGGGCTGCTTGTAGATACTGAGAGCTGAAAACACTGATGGCAAGGAGGCTCACTGCAGCTGCTGAGACAGTTGCTCGTGTCCTCAAGTCAGAGGACAGTTTTTCTTTAATATTTATTTGTAAATTAACTTGTGCATGGGTGTGTCCATGCATGTGTGTGCTTGTGTGTGTGTGTGTGTATGTGTATGTGTGCCACAGACAACTCTCAGGAGTTGGTTCTTATAAGATTTGGGGCTGTGACTAGGTTGCCAGAGTTGGTGGCAAGCGCTCTTACTCCCTGAGCCGTCTCACTGGCTTGGAGGACAGATTTTTGACTGTACCCCGGAGACTTCAGTAGACAGCTGAGCTGTCTTTCCTCTAAAGAGGCAGGGTCAATGTGCATGTTGTGAGTGGGTCACTTAGTGAGTGCCAATGGTATGCTGCTCTGGAAGAATGAAGTGGAAGTAAGCTAAGGTTGCCAGATTCCTGGAAATGCAGACGAGTCCCCACAGACATCACCACACCATCTATGAACAGAAAGGAGGCACCCTCTTCCCCGCGCAGTGAGGAGCCAAGGCCCAGAGCCTTTTGATTGGTCCCATCCAACCTCTTGTGGGGCCCAGATTTCTCTATGTGGTCACCTTTTAAGCTGTACCCTCCAGGAATATATAAGGAATGGGGTATGAGTAACTAGCTCCCAGCATGAGCTTCTGAGAACCCTCAGCGAGCTAATCTTCATTTCCCCTCTAAGAGCCTTTGTACTGCTGACTCCCTGCTTTCTGCCCCAGTCTTTTGGCCTTTCCCCAGAGGCTGAGGACTGTGTAGCCGTATCTGTCTGTAGTCTGCATCTCTCCAGCTGGCTGCAGGTTGGCACTGAGGATACACCGGCTCCCTTTCAGTGGGTAATGTGAACTTTGTTACATACCGACTAGAGTCACTTTGGGAGGAGATAATCATCCAAGATCTGCCATTCAGGAAAGGACCTGAGTGTGCACATGGACTTGATATTTCTGCTCTCCTTTGTCTTTTAGAACAGGAAGGACTGGGTCTAATGCTGGCCTCAATACGACGCTAGGTTCTAGCCGCTTTGGATTTAGGATACCTGAACAGAGAGAGAAGGAATATGGAGTTCTGACATTCAACTACCACAGTCTCGTGGAAGAGTTTGAATGCTTTGTCTCATTTCTGTGGAAGCACGTGCAGGGAACTAATTAGAAATTTGACATTGTAAATTACAACCCAAGACAAGCTAAGAATCATTTGCGCTCGCCCCCCCCAAATGTCTAATGATGATGCAATATGCTGTAAGCAGTGTAGGTGCACCCCCTCGGCTGGTACTGGGTCATCCACTGAACAGGTGTGCGGTGATGCCACCTATTCATCTCAGTCCTCAAGTGTGGAACTGCTTCTAATGCAAGATTAAGAGGGCTGGTGCCTTGAAAAATTGAGAGGAGAGCTTTTGTGAGTAACGGGGCTGACATATACTAGTCAAATTGCTCTGCCTCTGAGTTGTAAAATAAAAATAGAGAAAATGAGAAATTAATTCAATTAAACATTTTCCCACCCACGTTTTACCTTTCCTTATTGCTCTGGGGAATAATTTATGAAATGTATATCGCCAGAAGAGTTATTTTTTGCCATTATTTTTAACTTAATGAGTATATCTTACATATCTGAGGGAAAGAACAAAGGTTAAATTTTACATTAACAGCACATTGCTACATAGCATGCAAATACCTCTATGCAAATATAAAGTCCCTGGAAGATAAATGTGTTATATTTTTAACCAGTTAACTATGACGGTGAAGCATCGTGCAGGGTACTCAGTGGCTTCATTTTTATATCTTTCTTGTAAATAATGCATAAAGTATGCAGATGGTGTCAAAATATGATTAAGCTATTAGCTTTATAGTTTCCATAGTTAAGAATGTGTTCAACGTGGAGCACCTAATAACTCATTTCTAAAGTCGGTGACCATTATGAAATATCTCTTGTTCGAGTGAACGTTATCATATGACATAATGATTTTGCTTAAAACCAAGTTAAATGAGGAGTAAAATTAAACAATATTGCATGAATTGTGTTTGACTAATTTTGTGTCACATTATATTAGCCAAGCTTTCAGAATTCATGTTAATGACAAATAGTGTAGGCCCCCAACATACTTTATATGTCTGTACAACCACCCTTGAGTCATTAGCTTTTCAGAGGTTCACTTTGTTGGCAGTTTTTGTAGCCACTGGCTTTTCATGATTATTTTTGTCTATAAAAGCAGATACAATTTATTTTACATACAGAGTGGGGACTTAATTTTAATAATAAGGGCATTTTGTTGTTGTTATTGTTTTAGTTTTAAATTTTTTTGTAATAAAGCAAAACCTAATCATTTGAAGACTTAAGACTGTCATGGAGATGTCTCCAAATCAGAATGATTTCTTTAAATATACATATATATTTATATATACATATAAATAAATATGTATATTTAAAGAAATATATATAAAGAAATATTATATATATATATATATATAGAGAGAGAGAGAGAGGATGATCTCAAAGGACATTCTTGTCACATGATTTTAGGCTTAACTAAAGCCTGGTCAGAGGACAAAATGATCATCCACTTTGCAAGCCTGTGACCTCTCCAAGGATAACATCTTTAAGCAGTTATTACCAGGTTGACCTCTTAGCTTTGTGATGTTGGAGGTGGCCTGGAGCTGATATTGGTAAATTTGCTGTGATTTGGCCTGCAGGCTTCCTGATCCTACCTGCTAAGCTGAGGGGTGTGGGGAAATGGTGTCAGCTCTGCTCAGTTCTGCCCTTGCAGGAGTAGGACTGATTTCAGGAGCAGTGGAGGGAAGCTTGCTTGTGTAATGTTTACATGCACTGCCTGGAAGGAGAACTTGACCTTTATATGGAGCAGTGGTGACCTCCATGTAGTCATAACTATGATCTTTGCTGTTCATATAAAGGGATTTAAAGTGTGGGGAAACACCATGTATGGAGTAATAAAACTGATCAAGTATGAAACAAACATCATGTAGGTGTCGAGGCTATTTCCCCAAATGTTTGCCAACACACAGGCTTTTATAACAATCAGGCTGGCGGGGTGAAAGGCAGGCTGTTTGTAGGGAGTATGGGTTGCAGAACCATGGACCAGCTGAGTGTGCTGTGAGATCTCAGATGCCAAGTCTCTGATGGTGGGATGCACATCAGGCATTGTTGCATGAAAGGACACCTGCACTTGGGCCTTGGTGCTTCCTCAAACCATTAGAAAGCTCTGGAATGGAAGAGTTCTGTGGTGTCACTTGCTGCTGGTGTAAAGCACTGACTTCAGACTTGCTTTTCTTCCAGATCTAGGTGAATTGTCTTTGGGTGCTGAGGGGCTGGACTGTCAATTGGATGCAAGTGGTGAGTGAGCTATGATCTGCTTAGGCAGCAGAGAAGTCCTTTTACGCATAGGTGTGTCCTGTGACCTGTAGGATTTTGGACTCAGTGTGGGCTGAGGACAGCACTATGTAGTGGCTGATGGAGTATTTAAAGAGTGGAAGGAGAAAGCCCACATTTTCTTAGAATCATTGTGACAATGGAGCATCTTATTCTGCACCCATCCCCTGCTCAGGACTCAGTGTCCTGTGAAGATTTGACTATGTAGCAAAGGCTCGAAGACAACAGTGCCATCATTGACATGCAGAGTCTGTGCCTTTGTCATGGCCAACCTTTGCCATAGACTGATAAGGTTTAGAATTACTCTGACGCACATCTATCTCTGAGTGTGTCTAAGTGTGTTTCCAGAGAGGTTTAACTGAGGAAGAAGATTCAGCCTAAGGTGGACATCATCATCACCCCACGGGCTGGGTGACTGGAGTTCAGGACCAAATAAAAAGGAGAAAGAGAGTAGAGGGCCACATTTGTCTTTTTCTGTTTCCTGATTGGATGAAACATAACCAACCACCTCACACTCCTGCTGTATGCCATGATGGACTGTATCTTCAAACTGTGAACAATAATTTCTTCCTTCTTCACCACATTGTTTTATTGGGTACTGTGTTGTAGCCATGAGAATTACCCTACTATACTCTTACATGTAGAAGTCTCTGAGAGGAATTGTTCCTGTATTTGTTTGGATTGTCTGTGATTTCTGTTCATGCCTTCATGTGTGTCTCAGTTTTGCATAATTTCTTCAATGAGCCCTCAATTTTAACTTTGTTTTTAATTTAAAAAGTTTTTTTTTCTAAAAATTGAGACAAACAATAAAAAAGCCCAAAATATTCCATTAGCTCAATACTCATACAGTCACTCCTGTTAACATGAAAGAAAATAAAGTTTAAAATCATATGTATGGAACCTGAGCTCATAGCTCACAGAGACTAAATGGACAACCAGGAAGCCTACATAGGCTTGACCTAGGTCCTTTGCATATTATGCTACAGTTGTGTAACTTGGTCTTCTTGTGGGCCTCCTAACAGTGAAAGCTGGGGCTCTCTGGCTCTTACATCTGTTTTTGGGACCCTTTTCCTCCTTGAGTTACCTTTTCCAGCCTTAATAGGAGGGGAGGTGCCTAGTCTTAAGGAAACTTGATATGCCATGTTTGGTTGATATCCATAGGAGTCCTGCCCTTTCTGAAGAGAAATGGAGGAAGGGTAGATAGGAGAGGAGGTATGGGGAGAAACTGGAAGTACAGTATGGAGTGGAAACTGTGGTTAGGATGTAAAATATGAGAGATAAATAAATAAAAAGCATACGCATATCGTCTATAATGTTACACATATTATATATGATATACATGTATATATATATATATATGTATGTGAACAAAGGATTAGGACATATAACAGAGTTTAACATGGAGGATTTCTCTCATTTGTTGCTCTTAAATGTAATGGATACTTTAAAAAACACTTCTGAAAAGATGAAGGTTATACATCACCTAGTGTGTACATTTATGATTTATACACAAGGAATTTTGATAGAAACTAGTATATTTTCATGTAATATACTTTGGGATAGCTTCTCCTCTTGGCGTCAATATATGCATACCTTTTTCTTTTTATATGTCTGCCTTTGTTATTATCTTCTTAGTCACCCTGAATTGCCAGTAAGTCCTTATCCCCTGTTGGACTGGGATCTTACTCAGTAGTAGAAAGCTTGCTCAGCATCTGAAATGCTGTGGGTTTGACCCCAGAGCTTCAACAAACAGTATTAATTGTTCTTAAAGCCTGTGTAGGTCATGAGTTCAGATTCTTCTAGCATGTGGGTATAGACAGATCATAACTGCTCTAGTTGTGACTTGATCAGCCCCATGGCCTCTGCCCCCTGTGAGTGGTCCTTCCATGCAGCAGACCGCTGGGACTTGTGAATAAAGTACAGCCTTTTACTGCATCCCAGAGTCAGGCATACCATTGGTGTGGACACCACATACAAGTAAACATGCCTTAAGTTGCTTCTTGTCAAGTCTTTTGTTACAGCCACAAGGAAAGTAACTCAAACCGTGTTGCATACAGAAGTGTCTAGAAGGAATTTATGGATGGCATATAGTCAAGACTTGGTGAGATTCAAGTCTTCGCTTGGGCAAAGCACTTAACTTTCCAGGCCATAGAGGTCTCCCCTAGAAAGGAAAGAATTTGAGAACGAATCATGTGTGCTCACCTGAAGGCCTGGAGAACTCTGGTAATCTCTTTATCCTTGAGATTTCTAATCCTAGTCCATTGAGAGGCCATGTATCCATCCTGTGCCCAGTGAACACTTCCAACTATGGCCACTGAATGTCACCATAGGACAGAGCCCTGGGAACCTAACCTGTAGTTCATCTCAGGTGACTAAATTTCTGAGCGTTTCCAAAACTAAATTTGCTTAACACAGGAGCTCTTTGGTCCTCTTGTATTCAAGTGGTCACTTTTAATTTTTAAAAATTGTGTTTGCTGTGAGACAATTGGCTATAGGAGGCTAGGATGGGATGCATCTGACCTTGCACCCACTTTCTGGAGAGAGGCCCTGAACAGCACAAAATGTATTTTCAAGCAGCCTCCATATGCCCATGACAGGTACACATCTTTTTATCCACATTCCTAAGTACCTTTGCTTGTCTGCATGGGACTTTTATGCTTGCCTGCTGTTTCCTGCACTCTCTTTGTAACACATACTGCTCTCACAATTATGATACTGCCCCACTATACGAGAATTGAGAAGGATTATGACTTTTCACCAACGCTGACAATGCTGAAACCTGAATCCATTTGAGTGTGTTTATTTTCTTGTGAAATAAACTTTCATATCTGTTCCAATCATTCACTCATATATTTATCATATAGAGTACATATAATATTATATATAGTCATATATATGATTTTAAACTGTTTTCTTTCATATTAACAGAGGTTACTGTCTGTCTGAATGCTGAGCTAATGGAATGGCTCCTGTCACCTGATGCTGGATCACAGCAGAAGAGGGTGAATCCACAGTGTTTTAGTGGATGGTGCAGAGCAGCCTCCAACACAGCTTCCACTCAGAGAACCAGGGGCTCTGGAAATTCTGAATCTCTGAGCACTTACCAACACTAGATTTGATCAGTCTTCAAACCCCTGGCAAAGTGATGCACACACAGGAATGTAGCTTGTGAGTCTGTCAACCTCTTCCTCATATGCTGGGCTCTGGGATGATGATTTCTGTCCTTTCACACTTTGATCTGAGGTCTCTTTGGACTCATGACGTCAGCTCTCACCTCACTGTCCTGCTTTCCTCATGGTTCTGACTTTGGGAGTTCCACTTCATCCCTGCCCTTGCACCTTCGCATCACATTCTTATACAGAAAGGAACCTTTCGTCCACTTGCCTGGTCTTGCCTTGCAACACTGGCACTCGGTACATGCTGTACTCTTCTTTTCTGTTGCTGTGATAAATATCCCAAGCCAAAGCAACTCGGGGGAGGAAGGGTTTATTTCAGGTTACAGAGAACAGTGTATCATCCAAGGAAGTCATGTCAGGGGCTCAATGCAGGAACCTGGAGACAGGAACTGACGCAGAGACTATGGAGGGATGCTGCTTACTGGCTTGCCTCCCCTGGAAAGCGTGCTCAGCTTGCTTTCCAGGCCCACCTTCCCAGGATTGCACTGTCTACAGTGGGCTGGACCTCCTATACCAATCAGTAATCAAGAAAATGCCCCATAGTCATTCCCACAGGCCAATCTGATGGAGGCAGTTCCTCAGTTGACATTTCCTCTTCCCAGGCACATCTAGGTTTGTGTCAAGTTGATAAGACCTATAAAGTACCTATTTGTTAAAGGGTTACATGAACAGATGCAAGAATGTCGGGCACAGATAAGGCAAGACTTACAGCCTTTGACTGTCCTGACAACATGGTTTCACCTACCTTACGAAAAAACGATATATTTTTCCATTTCCCTTTCCTCTTACAGAAGAAAATTTGACTCTGCAGAAAATACCAGCCCTTACTTAAAAACTCCTTTGTGTTAACATTTATAAACCACCCAAACAAACAGAAAGTATGATTTAATGAAATTGACTTTTTTTCTATAAATTGTGCCAATACAGTTAATTTCAAAGGGAAAATGTGCTGTTTATTAAGAGTATACATATGGGGCTGTAAGGATGGCTCAGGGGTTAGAAGCATTTTCTACTCTTTTTTTTTAATAATTTATTTTTTATTTCTTCAAGTTACATCTCAATCACAATCCCCTCCCTACTCCCCCCTCCAGTCCCACCCTTCCACCCTCCTCCCCCTCAACCCCCATCCTCTTCCCTTTTTTTTTTTTTGTTTAAGGTATTTCTTTTTCCCCCCAACAGCTCTCCCTTTCAGTCCAAAAATGGTTCTTTTTCTTATAACTATAAATACAATACAAAACTCTTACAAACAACAGAAATTTAGTTTCTAGAACCTACATGGCAGCTCATAATAGTCTGTTAACTATAGTTCCAGGGGCCTAGCACCCTCTTCTGGCTTCCAGCGGTATTGCACACACATGGTCCACATACATATATTCTGGCCAACATTCATACACAAAGAAATATTTTTTTTAATAAGGAAAAAAGACTGTAGATGCTGAACATAGCTTCTCATCCTTTGTGGAGGGGAGGGTGAGAGGGAGCTGCCTCCAGGCAGTCTGTGAGCTTTGTGCCTGTTTTTCTGCAGGATCCCCTGGATTTGAGATAAACTTGGAGGATTTAAATAGGACTTTAACTGTAGGAAGCTGGATAAATGTGTAAGAAAAGACAGTAACTGTGCTATCTCTCGACTCAGCAATTCAAACTAAAAAAACCATTCAAACTAATGCTTGCACTAAAGAACGTGCTACGAAAAGTCATGCTGAGGAGCAGAGAGGGTCAGAGGCTACAAAGATGGCTCAGACTATAAACCACAAGTGTGAGCTTTGGGTTTGGATTCCAGAGAACCCACAGGAAGATAGGTGCGGATCACATCTATAACCCCATCGCTCCTACATCGAGATGGGAGGCAGAGACGGGAGAATCCCGAGAGACTCAGGGTCAGGTAGCCTGAATGTCATAGCAACAAATATCAAAGAGACTCTGTGTCAAACAAGGTGGAAGGTAAAACTAAGATGGACGCCCAGGGTTATCCTCTCTCCTCCACGGTGTGCCTCCGCTTATGTTCACACACACCTACCTGCCGCATAAAATATGAAAAAAAGTTAGAGGACTGATTTATTAAATTATGATATAGGTACCATGGAATTTATGCACTCCATATAAACAATAGACACGTGTATATGAATATATGTGGGTATAATATATATTATTACTATATACATATAAAATGTATACATGTACATATGTTAACATAAGACATACATATGCAGTGTAAAAACAAGTTATCAAATATTATGTAGCACATGACTCATTTATCTAAAGGCTATCTTATCTAAACTTTATAGCCTTTCTATTGGGACAATCTGTTCACTGTAAAATAAGAAGATTGGAGTGTTAAGTGTCCACCTGGTCCATTACCACTAAACGACTCAATGTGTTGGCAGCTGTGGGGCCTGAACTGTGGGGCTGGAGTAAGGTCAAGGGCCATCTGCTCCCCAGGGTGGATCAGATTGAAAGGACTGTGCACATCCCTCTCTCCTCAGCCTTTTACCTTTCTGTCTGGTGTGTCATCGTCTTCCTTTGTTTAATGAGCATCTCAACAGAACACAACTTCTGTCTCCACCTCTGCAGTCTCCCTCCAATTGGTTCCATCCTGACCTGACTTCTGGTCCTCTTGTGGGTCCAACAAAACCTTACCCCTTGCCCTAGTTGCCAAGCCCCAATCTCCATTGCCTCACACTACTGTGCTCTCTTGTTCTCTGTGGGTGAAGGGGGGAAACAGGACAAGGGTAACAGAAAGGGATCATAAGGAAAACAGACCAAAGCTGGGGTTGGGCTCTGTCCTGTGTCCCAGGAGCCGGGGAATATTTTGTTGGGCCCAGAAACAACTGACACCAAAAAAGAGTCTCAAATTACACTTAACCCCACTGCAGGCTCACTTTCCAAAGAACCCCTTCTGGGTTTGCCACTGTCTCCTTTGTCTTGTAAGTCCAACAGTTCATCTCTCAGAGCCACTGTGGACAATGGCAGGGGCACAGACCTGCTTCAGTGATGCTCTGGCCAACACCTCCTTGCAACAGGCCTCCACGTGAAGCCACCACGACTATCCTAATGACAACCACTTCACAACTGAAGCTGAACTTCAGTTTTGTATCCAGTGTGTTGAGGAGTGTCTCATGGAGTTCTGGCTGGCTTTGAACTCTCTATAGATGTGGGGATGGCCTGAAACTCCTGACTTTCCTGCCTCCACCTCCCTAATGCTGGATTTACAGGTGACTGCCACCATATCTGCTTGAATTTCACTCTCTCTTTCTCCCTCCCTTCCATCCTCCTTCCTTCCCTACCCTTCCTCCCTGGTAATTCTTTCTCCTTCCTCTCTCCCGTAAAGGTCAGAAGACAATTTAGGGAAGTCCATTCTTTCCACCATGTGGGTCCCAGAGATTAAACTCAGGTCATCAGACTTGGTGAAAATGTCTTTACCTACCAAGTCACCCTGGTACCCAAACGTAGTTCATGGCATTCCCTAACCATGAAGTCTTATCTGACTTGAGCGCCCCCCGCCCAATGATTCTGCACAGTACCTGAAATTGCAAGTGATGGATTGGCTTTATAGCCTGCTCAGACTGTGAGATAGGGATAGCAGAAACTTGACCTTCTTTCGTTTTGTTATTGTTTGCACTTAGAATCTAGAAAAGCACATGGTACAGGGGTTTTGAAAGTCAGCTCTGGGAATCCTCAGAATTCCCACATTCCTTTTAGGGGTCCGTGAGAGGTAGTCTCTTTTCTTCAAATCAGATCAAAGCTATTTTTAAAGCAATCAAGACTCACTAGCTTCTCCCTTCTCTCTCTGTCAGGAGTCTAAGGTGGAATTTTCCAGAATCCACACATAAGAAATTGAATAGAGAAGCAGATATAAAGGCCAGAATGTCTCTTCAATATTTTCCTTATTAACATGTCGATCTGTGATCACTTAGTTTGTAAAAGGAACTAATGTGGAAATAATCTTTAGATTATCGGTAAAGAGACATGACCATGTGTACAAAAGCTTTCTGTAGTTCTGAAAGATTTTAATGAATATGAAACATATTATGAGGCTGGAATGCTTGAAAGTCACTGGTTTGGGTGGTGGCAAAAATGCTTGTTAAATAGTGAAGTGCATAGCTCACCTGAAAATTATTGTTATTTCAGGCACTTCCAGCTTCTTATCTATGTTCTCAATACTTTCTATATTTTTGTCTTTTGATTTTTTTGTTTTTCTCCATCGAACCTGTGAACAGTCTGGCTAGGTCCCTGGGAGGGACACATTTGGGGAAAAACTTCTGGGAGAGGTTTCTGCTACGGAGACACAGAAAGGGCAGTCAGTCAAGGAGGCTGGAAGGACAAGAGAGTGTGGACTGGAGCAGGCTGGGAGGAAGCGTGTTGCAGAAGAAGGCACACAGGCATACACGCGGTGGTAATGCCACACCACCCCCCCAGGGGGGGGGGGAAGGTCCATGGCATGGTCCTTGGACTCCATAACAGGAGACTACTGGTGCTTTAGGGAGACTTGAAGTTGACTAGCTGATGACGTCAAGATTTAGTTCCCCACCCCCACCCCACCCCCACCCCCATCATCAGTGATGGCTACTCTGTTATCAGCTGGATGGGGTCTAAAATCATGTAGGGGACACACCTTTCAGTTTGTCTGTGAGGTTGTTTATAGAGCAGTTTAACTGAGGAGGGAGGACAACATCACAGGGAGTCCCACACTGCATGTAAACAAAAAAAGGAGAAAGCCAGTTGAGTACCAGGATTCATCTCTCTGCTTCCTGCCTATAGATGGCTCATGTCCAGCCACCTCATGCTCCCTCCATGATGGTCTATATTCCCTCAAACCATGCACCAAAGGAATTTTTCTTCCATAATTTTCGTCTGTCAGGTGTTTTGTCACGGCCATTTACAAAGAGCCCCACCCCAGCTGTGCTTCCTTCTTTGAATCAAAGTCACTGGTCAGCAGGAATTCTAATGCTGATAATTCAGCTTAGGCCCGGAGACCTCCGGAGACTTTGGCAACATGAGCCACAACCACATTGGAGTCTGGCCACAGCTGGCTTTGTCAGGCTGCAAGGAGCATGCAGCCTTCCAGGAATAGTGCAAGAGCTTGGATCAGGGCTGACCGACACAGCATTCTGCTAAAGTAGAAACATTCTGTGTTTATACTGTCTTAGAGCAGCATTAGGCCCAGAGCAGCTTCTGAGCATTGAAGTGGCTGTTGGTACAAGCGAGGTCCTAAGTTTTACTGTGGATTGTCTGTCTGCTCATTACCATTAAATTTCAAGAGTGCAGGAGCAACGACTTTCCTGCACTAGATGGCAGGGTGGCACGGTGCACAAGCAGTTTTCAGACTTGCTTCTACAGTGAAATAAGAATATATAAATTTGATATTGACTTCAAGTAATCACTCTTGCATGTGTTTGCACATATGCTGCTGCATATGTCTGTCCAGAAATCTATACTGGGTGTCTTCTTTGATTGTTTTCTGTGTTATATTTTTTTGAGACAGGGTCTCTCTCTGAATGTGGAGCTCACTGATTTGGCCAGTCAGCTTAGCCTCAGAAAATCCTCTTTTAAAAGTCTTTCTTCAATGTGTTGGTGATGCATTTACAAGCCTGACTCTCAGATACAAGCAATTATGCCTGTTTATCTAGTAGGCTTGTGTGACAAACTCCAGCAGTGAGAGGTTTCCAAGGAAAGGCTGTGGTACATTAAGTGAATTTTTGCGCGTGTTCTTTCTACGACCAGTCTATGTTGCCTCAAGAAGATGCTTGATGAACTGGGCCCCTGCACTGGAGTACTGGCTAAGATAAATTGGGATCCCCAGTGACCTTTCAGGTTTTGTGAATACCGTGACCTTGGGTGGAAGACAGGTAGGTAGGTGCTCCTCCCTCAGATACAGGCCAAGGAGAAGTGCTGCTCCGCTGTTCTTGGATCAGCTCATTGGAGTCCTCAGAAGGTGTGTCGTGGGTACCTGGGAAGCTGTACTACCTTCCACATCATTCCTGGAATCCTAAGGTGCCAGCCAATTCTATACCAATTCCCAAACGGGAACCATGGGATAAAGAATCACTTCTAAAAAGCCTTTGTCATTAGCCTACTGTAATCTTCCAAGTGAAATTACCAGGGGTCTGCCTTCTGTTTCTGGGTGGGAGAGCAATAGTAGCAGCTGGTTGGGCTTGAGAGAGGTGTGCAGCCTCTTGTGCCCACACCACCATAGTACACCCCTGTCCCATCTCACACAACCCAAGTGATCATGTCGTCAGAACTGGGGGAAATATTGTCCTTCTTCAAAGCTGATTCAAGGACTCAATGATGGCCCACACTGACCAGCATGAATACAACACTCTTCCTGCCCCTCTAAGCTCACCTTTCATCAGAATTCACACATCAATGGGGAATATGTCTACTTGGTGCTGGGTGTGGGGTGTGGTAGGTGAAGTGTGTAAGGCTTGAGAGCTCCTTAAATCTTCTGTCCTAAGTCTTTTTTTTTTTTAAATATTTTATTTTTTTTTCTTCAAGTAACATCTCAGTCACAAACCCCTCCCTATTCCCCCTTCCTATCCCGCCCTTCCACCCTCTTCCCCCCAGAAGTTTCCCCTTTCAGTCCAACAGATGGTTCTTTCTCTTATAACAGTAAGTATTATACAAAACAACAGATATAAATATGCCACAATTATGAGAGTTAAATGGCCCAGTATACCTTCCCAATGTCCAGTTTATACATATTTGGCCCCTGACTTTAACATTCTACTATCTAACCATCTCCATGAGTTTAAAGGTCTATATCTGACTCAACATTCATACTAACTTGCAACACACTTTTAAGAGTATCTTCTTAGATCTATAACACCCTCTTGATTCCTAAACAACTCAAAATTTAACTATGAGACTCTAGCTGTCTATTCTTCAACCACCTCAGAGACCTGAGAGGGATAAATATATCTGCTTATATAGGAAGTGCAGGGCCTGCAGCTTCCAAAACTAAGAAAGGACATACCAGTGACTGCCTGGACAGTTCCCATTTTCTCTCCATACATTCCTGCATCAGTCTTCAGCCTTTGGGTACTGTTTCTCTGACAGACATTTGTTGTAGAGCAGGGATTATGAAGGACTTACCTACCCTGTCTTGGCAGAGTTAGGCTGTCGACTTCTCTGCTACCAAGTTTTGTCCTTTTTGGACAGCAGTCTGTCTGCAGTTGGAGCAAGGGGTTTTTTCATGCCAAGAGATAGGCTTGCCACTATCTCACACTGGAGATTCTTCGATGCTTATCTTCTACTTGGAGTAGAATAGGGGGTGCTGTCAGGAGCTGATATGTCTCAATATAAAAAAAAAATAAGAAAATCTTAATTTAAGATAACATCTTTGAATGCCATATTCTGCAGATCTCTTGGGGTTTTTGAAGATGCCCTATCCATCTCTTGTATTTAGATAAGCAAATGTTGCTTGTCTCTTAGCAACTTGATTACTGGGTAGTTTAGAGAATATCTGTGATAGACTGTCATAGTAGCTAACAAAGTGACATGTTTGCATGACTAGGAGTTTGTTTTACTATCCTAGACCGTTTTAGATGGTTGGTATCAAGAGGCCAGAGCTTCACATTTTACTTTTAAGTATCTCTAGGTATGATACCATTAGGAAGCGTTACCTTTAATTTTGTATCAATATACAAAGATGTATTCAATTGTGGTTAAATATACTCTTAATTATGCATCAATATACAAAGATCAATGCCTATGTAGCCCAATACAATCTTAATATTACGTCCATATACAAGGTTCAATACCATTGTGGCCAACTATAATCTTAATTTTGTATCAATATACAAAGATCAATACCGATGTAATCCAATACAATCTTATTTTTGCACAATAAACAATGGTCAATACCACTTTAGCCTAATAAACTACTAATTTTGTATCAATATACAAAGGTATAAGGGCATATTCAATAATCTGCCCCTTCTTCTTGGACCTTCTTGTGCTATGTCTATGTCTCATTTTTCTCAAGCCTATGCACTCCTACATAGGAGAGGAAGAAGGATACAGAAAAGGAAAAGTAGGAAGTCCCTGGGGCTAACCTCCAAAACCCATTAAACAGGACCATTTATCAGCTTGTAATCTCTTCCCCTAAATATCAGAGTTTTCAGTTATCCTTCAAATAACCAAAAAGAAGGGCAGAGAAACACCTTCCCCACCCTCTGGGCATGGGACGTCGCTCTCTTAAAATGACTTCCTGCTGATTTGGGTCGTAGTAGACCTGTTTGGGGCCCGAACCCAAATGGAAAAAATGGTTAAAAATGTTAGTACACTCCTTTTATGTTCAGTCCTTCTGTTCTCAGCTGTTTAGATGACCTAAGGAGTTTGTAGGCAGAAGCTGATCTTGCAGGCTTCACTGAGGTTCCTGCCGGGGCATTGTGTAGAGCTGAACGGTTCCAGCGACATTGGATGCTATGGTTGCAGGCCCCCGATGGAGACAGCTATTGAGGAAGTCTGCCAGGCAGAATCAACTGGGTCACTCGTCCTCCTTGGTGCCTGATTCTGTTCTCTGCTAAGGTTTCCGCTGTCCAGCCGTCCCCGGGCTCCCCTAATGGACGCTTCGATTCTCCTGGAAAGATAAGAACAGAGCCCTGCCCCAATCCCAACCCTGGGACCATTACCCTCTTTTTTTGGGGGGGTGGGGGCTAGGTAATACTTCTCCTGAAGCAAATTTGGCCTTCCGACAACATACAAAGCGTTATCTTTCAATCCGGGTTAAAGAAGAAATCATTCTGTCACCTTGGAGCTGAACCGGCTCCAGTGTATATATTTTGAGAACCCAAAGGACAACCTGCCTGCATCGAGAAGGCCTTTTGTAAGTAGCCTCCAAACCTAGGTCCCTCCAAATCCCATGTGTGTGTCTCTGAACTCTAATTATTGGGATCAGAGACCTGTGGTTCCCATCTGAAGGGATCAAAGATGTGTTCCACCACTCCTGGATCGAAGTCTTTCTCTATTTAGAGTTTGCCCAGCATCAGGCTGACCCTGAGCTCCGGGATCTGCCCGTTTCTGTCTCCAGTGTGCTGGGAGCAGGGACCAAGGGTGTACTCTTCTTGAATGGTGGGACCAAGAGTATGTACCCTCACCACCCCGCTCCGTATGACTCCAGAATACATAAGACCACCAACTCTACGGTGCTCCCCCCCACCCAGTCTCCGCTGAAGTCAAAGGCATGGGCCAACACCACAATTCTCTTGTATTTTACCCTAGCTCCACGTCTTTTCGACACCTGGAGGTCTGCAAAACCAGGCCGAATGGCTGTATCCTCTATTCCATTCACAGTGTTTCAGCCCTGCCACCTGCCTTTTTTTTTTTTTTTTTTTTTTTTTAGTTAATAAATTTATTTGTTTGTTGCTTCAGGTTACATCCTTACCATATTGTCCTCTTTTCCCGCTTCCCAGCCCCACCCTCCCATGCTCTACCCCCTGACCCTTCTGTCTTGTTCCTCTGGGGTGGAGTGTCCCTGCCTAACAGTCTCTCTCCACAGATCAGGAGTCATATGAGGGTCAAGAGCCTCATCATTCACCGGGGGCCTGAGAGGCAGTACTGCCAGTGAAAGGTGTCTCCTTGCTACTGGGGGAATACTAAAAAAAAGACCGCTGGGTGTTGGTGGCGCACGCCTTTAATCCCAGCACTTGGGAGGCAGAGGTAGGCGGATTTCTGTGAGTTCGAGGCCAGCCTGGTCTACAAAGTGAGTCTAGGACAGCCAGAGCTGTTATACAGAGAAACCCTGTCTCGAAAAACCAAAAAAAAAAAAAAAAAAGACCAACAAACACACAAATCCACAAAAACAAAGAATATCAACAAAAAAAAAGAGAGGAAAAAAGAGAAGAGAAAAGGAAAAAGAAAAAAGAAAAAAAGGAGAAGGAAAAAGAAAAAGATAAAAAAAAAGTTTATGTCCATGTTCCTTTTGGTGTGTTGGTTGTAGTACAGATATCCTGTACGATATAGCTAAAATCCTACTATAAGTGAATAGATGCCATGTGCATCCTTCTGAGACTGGGTTAGCTCACTCAGGATGAGCTTCTCTAGATCCATCCATTTGGTTGCAAATTGCATGATTTTATTGTTTCTTATAGCTGAGTAAAATTCCATTGTATAGATGTACCACAGTTTTTTAATCCATTCTTCAGTTGAGGGACATCTGGGTTGTTTCCAATTTCTAGCTATTACAAATAAGGCTGCTATGAACAAAGAGGAGGAGACTTCCCTATGACTCAGTGAGAGGTCCTTTGGGTGTATACCCAGAAGTGGTATGGCTGGGTCCTGAGGCAAGGTTATTCCTAGATTTCTAAGCTATCACCAGACAGACCTCCATTGTGGTTGCACAAGCCTGCACTCCCACCAGCAATGGAGTAGGGTTCCCCTTTCTCCACACCCTCGCCAGCATGCGCTATCATTTGAGCTCTTTATCTTAGCCATTCTAACAGGTGTTAGGTGGAATCTCAGGGTCGTCTTGAGTTGCATTTCTCTGATGATTAAGGATGTTGAACATTTCTTCAGGTGTCTCTCAGCCCTTAGGGATTCCTCCTTTGTGAATTCTCTATTTAGCTCCATCTCCCATTTTTTGATTGGATTATTTGGTTTCTTGGCATTTAGTTTCTTGAGTTCTTTGTAGATTTTAGATAATAGCCCTCTATCAGATGTGGGGTTGGTGAAGATTTTCTCCCAGTCTGTTGGTTGCCGTTTTGTTCGAATGACAGTGTCCTTTGCCTTACAGAAGCTTTTCAGTTTCATGAAGTCCCATTTATTGATTGTTGATCTCAGGTCCTGAGCTGTTGGTGTTCTGTTCAGGAAGTTGTCACCTGTGCCAATGAGTTCGAGGGTTTCTCCTACTTTTTCTACTAGTATATTTAGTGTGGCCGGCTTTATGTTAAGGTCTTTGATTCACTTGGATTTAAGTTTGGTACAAGGTGATAGGTATGGGTCTAATTTCATTCTTTTGCAAGTGGACATCCAGTTGGACCAGCACCATTTGTTGAAGATGCTGTCCTTCTTCCATTGTGCATTTTTAGCTTCTTTGTTAAAGATTAGTTGGCTGTAGGTGTGTGGGTCCATGTTTGGGTCTTCAATTCGATTCCATTGATCCACTGGTCTGTTTCTATACCAGTACCATGCTGTTTTTATTACTGTTGCTCTGTAGTACAGCTTGAAATCTGGGATGGTGATACCTCCAGATGTTTTTTCATTGTACAGGATTCATTTAGCTATTCTGGGCTTTTTGTTGTTCCATATAAAGTTGAGAATAGCTTTTTTCAGGTCTATAAAGAATTGTGTTGGTATTTTGATAGGAATTGCATTAAATATATATATTGCTTTTGGTAGGATAGCCATTTTTATTATGTTGATCTTACCTATCCATGAGCATGGGAGATCTTTCCATCTTCTAAAGGCCTCTTCCATTTCTTTCTTCAGGGGCTTGAAGTTCTTGTTGTATAGGTCCTTTACATGCTTGGTTAGAGTTACCCCCAGGTATTTTATGTTGTTTGTGGCTATTGTGAAGGGGGTTGTTTCCCTTATTTCTTTCTCGGTATATTTGTTTGTTGTATAAAGAAGGGCTTCTGATTTTTTTGAGTTAATTTCGTATCCAGCCACCTTGCTGAAGTTGTTTATCAGCTGTAAGAGTTCTTTGGTGGATTTTTGGGGTCGCTTATGTATACTAACATATCATCTGCGAATAGGGATAATTTGACTTCTTCATTTCCAATTTTTATCCCTTTGATCTCCTTTAGTTGTCTTATTGCTCTAGCAAGGACTTCAAGTACTATATTGAAGAGATATGGTGAAAGTGGACATCCTTGTCTTGTCCCTGAGTTTAGAGGAAATGCTTCAAGCTTCTCTCCATTTAATTTGATGTTGGCTACTGGCTTGCTCTATATTGCCTTTATTATTTCTAGGTATGGTCCTTGTATGCCCGTTCTCTCCAGAACTTTTAGCATGAAGGGGTGTTGGATTTTGTCAAATGCTTTTTCTGCATCTAGCGAGATTATCATGTGGTTTTTTTCTTTCATCTTGTTTATGTGGTGAATTACATTGATAGACTTTCGTATATTGAACCATCCCTGCATTCCAGGGATGAAGCCTACTTGATCATGGTGTATGATACTTTTGATGTGTTCTTGAATTCGGTTTGCTAGTATTTTATTAAGTATTTTTGCATCTACGTTCATGAGGGAGATTGGTCTGAAGTTCTCTTTCTTTGTTGGGTCTTTGTGTGGTTTAGGAATCAGAATGACAGTGGCCTCATAGAATGAGTTTGGCAGTGTTCTTTCTGTTTCTATGTGGTGGAAGAGTTTGAAAAGTAATGGTGTTAGTTCCTCTTTGAAGGTCCGGTAGAATTCCGTGCTAAAGCCATCTGGCCCTGGGCTTTTTTTGGTTGGGAGATTATTAATGACTGTTTCTATTTCCTTAGGTGTTATTGGGCTGTTTAAGCTGTTAATCTGATTTTGATTTAGTTTTGGTAGGTGGAATTTATCGAGGAAATTGTCCATTTCGCTTAGGTTTTCAAATTTAGTGGAATATAGATTTTTAAAGTAATGTCCGAATATTTTCTGGATCTCCTCAATGTCTGTTGTTATTTCTCCCTTTTCATTTCTGATTTTGTTGATTTGTGTTCTTTCCCTTTGCCTTTTAGTTAATTTGGCTAGGGGTCTGTCTATTTTGTTGATTTTCTCAAAGAACCAACTCTTGGTTTCATTGATTCTTTGTATAGTTCTTTTTGATTCTAAGTTGTTGATTTCAGCTCTAAGTTTGATGATTTCCTGTCTTCTGCTCTTCTTGGGAGTGTTTGTTTCTTTTTTTTCCAATTCACCCAGCTTAGCTGTTAGTTCACTAATATGAGCTGTCACAATTTTCTTTTTGAAAGCACTTAGTGCTATGAACTTTCCTCGTAGCACAGCTTTCAATGTATCCCATAGGTTTGGGTATGTTGTGTCTTCATTGTCGTTGGATTTTAAGAAGTCTTTGATTTCCTTCCTTATTTCTTCCCTGACCCAGTGGTCATCCAGTAAGGAGCTGTTCAATTTCCATGTGTGTGTAGGCTTTCTGTTGATTCTTTTGCTGTTGAAGACCAGCTTTATTCCGTGGAGGTCTGATAAGATACAAGGTGTTATTTCAATTTTCTTGTATCTATTGAGACTATCCTTGTGACCAACTATGTGGTCGATTTTGGAGAAGGTTCCGTGGGGTGCTGAGAAAAAGGTGTATTCCTTTGTGTTTGGGTGAAACGTTCTGTAGATATCTGTTAGGTCCATTTGTTTCATGATCTCTGTTAGACTCAATATTTCTCTGTTTGTCTTCTGTCTTGATGATCTGTCCATGTTGTGAGTGGGGTGTTGAAGTCTCCCACTACTAATGTGTTGTGATCGACGTGCGCTTTAAGTTTTAGAAGTGTTTCTTTTACGAAAGTAGGTGCCTTTGTATTTGGGGCATAGATGTTCAGTATTGATATTTCCTCTTGATGAATATTCCCTTTAATGAGTATATAGTGCCCTTCTTTGTCTTTCTTCATTAACTTCAGTTGGAAGTCTGTTTTGTTTGATATTAAGATGGCTACTCCAGCTTGCTTCCTGGGTCCATTTGCTTGGAAAACCTTTTCCCAACCCTTTACTCTGAGGCAGTGTCTATCTTTGGTAGTTAAATGTGTCTCTTGTATACAGCATATGGAAGGGTCTTGCTTGCGGATCCACTCTGTAAACCTATGTCTTTTGATTGGGGAGTTGAGTCCATTGATGTTGATGGATATTAGTGACCTGGGGTTGTTATTTCCCATTAGTTTGGTATAGTTGGTGGTCCTATGCCTCTTTTGTTTTAGTTGCTGAGGGGTTTTTTATTCCCTTTGTTTTCTTGGGTGGAGTTTTCTTCTCTGGGTTGGGATTTTCCTTCTAGGATTTTCTGTAGGGCTGGGTTTGTGGGTAGATATTGTTTAAATTTGATTTTGTCATGGAATATCTTGTTTTCTCCATCTATGTTGATAGAGAGTTTTGCTGGGTAAAGTCGTCTGGCTGGGCACCTATGATCTCTCAGGACTTGTAGTATATCTGACCAGGCCCTTCTAGCTTTTAAAGTTTCTGAGGAGAAGTCAGGTGTAATTCTGATGGGTCTGCCATTGTATGTGACTTGACCTTTTTCTCTTACAGCTTTTAATATTCTTTCTTTGTTCTGTACATTTGGTGTTTCAATTATTATGTGGCGAGAGGAGTTTCTTTTCTGGTCTAATCTGTTTGGTGTTGTGTAAGCCTCTTGGATTTTTATTGGCATCTCTTTTTTTCAGGTTTGGGGAGTTTTCCTCTATGATTTTGTTGAAGATATTTCCTGGACCTTGGAGTCGGGAGTCCTCTCTTTCCTCTATACCTATAATTCTTAGGTTCCATCTTTTCATTGAGTCCTTGATTTCTTGGATGTTGTGGGTGAGAGATTTTTTAGCATTCTCATTTTCTTTGGATGTTGTACTGATTTCTTCCATCGAATCTTCCATGCCTGAGATCCTGTCTTCCATCTCTTGCATCCTATTTTTGATACTCACATCCGTAGTTCCTGTTCTCATCCCTTGATTCTCCACTTCCTCTTTTAACTCTGACTGTGTTTTCTTTATTGTTTCTATTTCTATTTTCATGTCTTGTATGGTTTTGTTCGTTTTGTACATTTCCTTCTCCAGCTTGCTTGTTTTTGTATGAAAATCTTTCATTGCTTTTTCCTTTTCCTGTTCAAGCTCTGTCACCTTGGCTTGGAGCTCTTTAATGGTGTTGTTCCTTGTTTTGACTTGTAAAATTGTGGCTTCTTTGAATTCCTTCATAGATTTAAGTTCTTCTTGAAGGGCCTCTATCACTTTCCATAATGCAGAATTGTCAATGTTTTCATGTGTTTCTGTTGGTGTGAGGTCATCCGAATTGGATGAGCTAGGATAATTCTGCTTTGTTGGAGACATATTTCCTTGATTTCTATTTTTTTTTTTACCTTTCGCCATTGGATGCATTTAGCTGTCTGTGCTTGTCGTTTTCTGTGCTTGGATCCACAGTGGATGCTTTGGTGCAGGGGACGAGTTACTTGGCTATCTGTCGTTGCTTACAGGGGGATTTCAGTGTCACTGTGGTTTTAATCGCCCGAGGCACTGTGAGCTGGTGCATCCTATTCCCAGGTTGTGAGTAATGTACCGGGATTGTTTCACTGCTCCCAGTTCAGACTTCTCTATGTTGCACTCTGAGTTATCAGCCTGTAATGGTTCTGATGGTGTGGACCTGTTTGCCCAGGCACAGATTCTGTGGGCTTTGTTTGTCGTCATGGAGGCTGACAGGGTCTGGCTCCACACCTAATATGTCTGGATTTTCCAGAATACAGCTATGGTCCCCTGATTTCTGGTTTCTCACTAGGCTTCTCGCCACAGGCCTGACCTCTGTGCCTGATTCCCTCCCTGTCTGCCCAGCCGCGGGTCTCCCTCCCTGGCTGCTCAGCCATGGGTGCACCGAGCCCCGGATCCTCCGGCCGCTTGAGTGGGCCTCTTGCCCCAGCAGCTCAGCTGTGGGTGCGCGGATCCCTGGCCCCGCCCATGCCGGGCTCCCTCCCCAGTTGTCCTGCCGTGGGTTAGCGGGGATTTGGCCCTGCCGGCACCGGGCTCCCTGCCCAGCTGTGCTGCCGTAAGTGCGCGGGGATTCGGCCCCTCCCACACGCCTTTGGCTTCCCGGCTTCCCACTCTCTCGGAACCTCTGCCCTCCACCCTCCGCGTCTCGAGCGGCTGCGGACCACCCGCTGAGCTCCCTCTTTGTTCCTTGCTAAGACTTCCACTATCCCGCAATGTTTCTTAAGTGGGTATAAGTTCTTCCTGAGGTGTGGGGAGCCCAGTAGGCTAGTGATCAATCGCCAAGTGGCCTCTGATTCTGCCTGCTGTGAGTTGGGGTTGATCTTACCAGGCGCCTCTCCAAATGGGAGTTCCCGAATCCTGGGTTTAGTGGCTTCCATGTCTGCAAGAGATGGGGGGAGAGCCTTACCCTGGGACTTTTAACAGTCCCTTGGGAGCTGTGAATGTTCCCGGGGGGGGGGGTCTAGCCCCTCTGGTTTTTGCACAGTGCCCAATAACTCTGTGTTTTTTATGGCTCTTTTTTCCCCACATTCAAAATGCGTCAGTGTAGGTCGCCGCCATTGTCCTAAGTCTTTATTGCTTTACCTTGGTGCCATCCTTTTGCCTGATGCTGTCCTGGAGCGCAGTGGGTATTTAGGTAACAGATAATTACTAGCTAGGGTATAATTTCATAACAGTATGATGTTTATAACATTAGGAATATGCACCACATTGCTTTTACAAAACCTGAAAAATTTTGAATTTCCAAATGCATCTCATCAAAGAGACTCCAGTGAGGGTTTGTGGACTTGGGTGAACACCATTCGCTTGGATCTGGAACTTCATGTCCATCATTCTTGACAACCCTGAGTATGAGGCTCAGCACCCGGCACACAGTAAAAATATACGCTAGTGTTTGGCCCATTTAGTCTGACTGTCATCACATGTGTGACAAATGTCTAGTACATAGAATGACATCACCTGCTGGAGAAAGCTGTCAGCCTGAGGCCACTGTGGTGCTGTCAAGGGAGGTGGCTGAGAGACCTTGACCAGAGGAGCATGGTGGCCCCACTCTACTAGGGAAGTACCAGTAGGGAGCATTCTTAGGAAATTCATCAATATCAATCATCAGTGTCATGGCTTGAGAGTTTCAACTTAGTTGGTACTTATGTAAACAGGTGTGTGTGTGTGTGTGTGTGTGTGTGTGTGTGTGTGTGTGTGTGTGCACATGTGTATGCAGTGCCCATGGAGACCAGAAGAGGGCATCAGAGCCCCTGGACCTGGAGTAGCAGGCACTTATGAGCCATCATGTGGGTGTTGGGAATAAAACCTAGGTCCTCTTTTAGGGAAGCCAGTCTCTTAATTTCTGGGCCATCTCTCCAGCCCTCAATAATGTTTAAGAAGACAAGTAGTATGGAAAATAAAAAAGGGAGCAGGCTGCAGGAAGAGATACATGGTATAGGATTACCTGAGTCAGATCAGATTTAGGACAGAATCAAACAAGATGGTTAAGCTCAGCTTCAATTCAGTGAGTTTATATATATATATATATATATATATATATATATATATATATGTCCTAGGTATTGGGTTATTAAAATATAGTACTGGGATATTCTTATGATAAAATGATCTATATTTTATTTGTGATTCAGTTATAATAGATCTCTTTCTCTCTCTCTCCTCTTCCCCCCTCTCTGTTTTTCTGTCCATTCTGGGCTATGAAAAAGTTGGCAAAGAAATCCAGGTCCTTGATCTTTCATGATTAGGTGAAGAGAAGACAAGAGGTGGCAGTCCTGCAAAGGATTCCAACTATCTACGTGGAAGTGAGAGATTAGCTGCTGGATGAGGAAACTTGGGCTCTGCCTATTCCAAGTTTCCCAACACCTAGTCCTCCTGAGGTTCAGGTTTTGGTTTTGGTTTTGTTTGGTTTTTTTGGTAGAGGATTCCTTACTCTACTCATGTGGAGAAGACTCAGATGTACTAAGCATCTGCCATGCTGGCCCAGGGCTTGGGTGGCCAAGTAGGTCCATGCACGTCATCATATTGGTAAATTCTCAGGGTGGAAACACACATGCAGCACAGGAGGCAGACTTGCCCCAGACCCAAAGTTGCTGTGAGCTCTGCACAGGTTGAGAGACTGGGCCATCACTCACAGACAGCAGGGGTGCAACTTCTGGAGCTGTTGTTGTCCCTGCTGCCCAGAGCACCTGCGCTCAGAGCTTCGTCTGCATTAAGCCATGCCAATCCTGTAGAGGCTGTCTCTGCTCCACTGATTTAGCACGGTGGTTGTTTCCTTTGCCCTTGTTCTAGAGAAATCTGTACAGCCAATGTCGTCAGCCAGAGATCTGAGTTTGGCTCGCCTTTCTGTGGCAGAGTGCAATTGCAATGTTAAAGTCAAAACTAAACCCTTGGCAGTGGGTGTCGCCTGTCAAACTGCTTTAAGGCTGTCCTCATAGCCAATTTAAATGTCTTTGCAAGTTACATGTGACGAGAGTCTAGGTTGATTTTGCAGATGGTGGTAGCAGCTTTCAGAAGCACCAATGTTAAATTGATGCCGTGTGACATGGAACAAAACCTGAGGATGTCTTCACACAAGTTACAGAAACTCAACCCACCATGGGGACCTGAATCCACACAAAGCACCAGCGAGAAGACAGCCACTGTGCTTGTATGAGTCTCTCAGGCTCCATAGACGGCGCTGCTCTTTCACTCTGTGAAAGAATGTGTCTCACCGTTTCCGCCCCAGGCATGAATCTAAGACAAATGAGCAAAAGTCTCATCCTGTATCCTTTCAGTGATGTTCAGGTCCATTGAAAGCCACCTCTGAGACACCTCAATGTAGCATCTCTTCCTGACCTATGTTTGTTACCTGTGGGCTCAGGCTGGCCCTGCCTGCACAATGGAGAAAGAGAGCGCCATTCTTTGCTAGCTTAGACATGTAGGCTGTTTTCCCTGTTCTGGGCTACCCAGATCAGGATGGTAAATGTGGCTCCCAGGAATAAATTACTGTGCATCCTGCAAACACAAAACCATGAAGGGGACAGAGATGCCTCCGATGTGTGGTTTTAATGCATTGAGGCTCTTTGTAGGTGTCTAGGACCTGGCGGCCGTGTCCTCCCATTGGGATGTGGTGACATTATGATTGAGTGGCTACGCTGGTGTGGATAGGAAGTAAAATGCCTTTGGAGGAGATGCTCACTGTCTAAAGTGTCTCAGGGTACAGTTTCTCTGGGGAAAAAAAAGGAGGCTAGGCTTGGAGAAGTAAGAAGCGTGGAGATGGTGGGGCCAAGGTTCCTCTCACATATTATCCCCTACCTCTGCCTGTCCAGACCCCCCCATGCAGCTATTGTCCCTGCTTCCTACATGATGCCTATACATAGCAGGATACCTGCACCACATCACCATCCATTTTGTTAGCAGCCAAACACACACCTTTGTACCAGGGACCACCATGAGGGTGTATAACCTGAACTCTATTCTCAGCCCACATCCAGCAAGCTCTTGTTTTGCTACCAGACAGTTCTGGCCATTTCTGAGGGAGGGCTCTGCTCACCTGTCCTTACAGCCACACTGCTAAGTAAGCTAATGGCTTCTTTTGATATTATTTTTAAATAAAAAAGAAAGTAGAAAGGACAGTAGGTCCCATGTAGGTTTTTTTTTTTTTTAAACTTTACCATGTCCTTTTTGCAATGAGCATTTAGTCTCAGTGGGTGGGTGTTTGTGTATTCATCATAATCTCTGTGCTGTTATTAATACATGCATATTAGCTAGCATGATTGACAAGAGACTGCAGATGTGATGCACATTGTATCAGTCTGGGCATCTATGTACCTTCTCATATCCATGGTTCTAGGTCAGACATAATGATTTCACTGCCTTAAGAGTATGTGATACATAGTCCTGTTACCCTGTCGTCCCCTACTCAGATGCCTCTGAAGGTTTTCTGTTTCCCTTACTTTGCCTTCTGTACGATGATGTAAATAGAACTGAAAAGAACCTTTTCAGTCTGGGTTGAGCCACATGCATTCAAGGCTTCCTTGGGTCTCACTACTGTGTATTTCTTTTTATTGGTGATTCTCTCACTGTAGGGATAGACCCTGGTTGATAGTAGGATTTAAATTTTTTTTTTATTTTATAGGTGAGACAAACAGATTGTCTCAATTCTGGAGATAATAGAAATGGAATTTGAACCTAACTCCCAACCTCTGACCCCAAATCACCATCGTACTCACCATGTCATGTCCTGGGGACATCTGAATTGTCATTTACTGTTGATTTTCAGTACTAGTGGTCAGTGTCATTCAATGGTCATCACATGCCTTGGTTTTTGAGACAGTGTCTCAGGTATCCCAAACTGGCTTCAAAGTTGCTATGGGGCTGAGGAAGACTTTGAACTTCTGACCTTTCTGCCTCCATCTCCTGGGATTACAGATGTGTACCACCATCCCAGCTGTACACAGTGCTGGGAATGGAACCCAAGGCTTCATGAATGCTAGGCAAGTACTCTACCAGTTAAGCTGTATCCCAGCCCTTGTGTGACTTTTTATACCACTTTTCCACATCAGATCAGAAATCTCTATGTTAAGACTCATCATTCCTATAGGATAAAGGTCTGGAACCACTGTGCATGACAGGGTGAAAGTGTGGAGACATGGTACATGACTGAAAGACTTAGTTTAAGGGTAGGACCTTCTGGTTCCCTGCCACACTCCTGGGGCCTGTATAATCCGTGAATACCTGGGCTGCAATGACACATGGTCCCATGTGAATTATACAGGTGGAGACTGTTTTTTCTTGCTTACACCTGAGGGAAGAGAAGTCACGGGACTCAGCTTGGGAATCCCCCTTTTCCCTTCTCAGAAAAACTCCAGGGATCTTCCTGCAGGGCATTCTCTCTCCCTTCATCCTGCCTAAGGCTGCTGTGTCCACCACCTTGATATCCACCCTAGTGTCTTGGATTCCATCACTCAGGAGAGCAGTGAGCGCTCTCCTCTCCAGGCCCCAGACTGGGCTAAGCATCCAAGACACTCACATTGGTAGCCGCTGTGAACATCTTATGACGTGCATTTCCCTCACTTTGCTCAGCCACCCAGATTTAGCTATTTAAGTTTCCCTCATAAATCAGCCTCTGAGCATCTTAATCACTGCCTTCCATTTGTCTGTAGCTCCCTGCCCTCCGAGAAATAAATTACCCGCAATTACTTAAAGTTAGTAATTGAATTTATTTTAGTGGTAGGGAGAAAATTTATCCGTTTTGCTAGTAATTTGTAGTCATTTTTAGTAATTGATAGTAATTTTCTAGTAAATACTAATTAAATGTTTCACTAAGTAAAAGAAGTATAGAGTAATGTATTCACTAAGCATTCGTTTTTCCAATTTATCTTTATACCCGCAAGTGATTTAGGCTGGGTTGATAGGATCCACTGCAAATTTTCTCATGAGTTAAGCTTTAAAGAAATATGCAGTTGACATGGAGAAATACAGGGCACCAATAGATATTCAGTTATCAGCTTCTGTGGTTCAGATTGGGAAACAGAGGCAGAGAAAGACCACGGAACTCATCTAGACCAGAGGTCTGTCAGTGGAAGATGCAGAGACCCACCAGACCTTAGTCTCTGGCTCTGTGTAGCCTCTGAGTGGAGGATGCAGAGGCCTGAGCCCAGAGCCTGCAGTACTGGCATCTCTCTGGATGTCAGTGTGTCCATGGCCCTAATATCCACCTTCCTGCTTGTGTTGGGGGCTGTTACAGGTGGGTTTGTCCGTGTTAGAACCATAAGAACTTGGCCTGCATTTAGGACCACTCTGAAGATGCACGTATATTTGAGGTAGAACTGGCGCACACTGACCAAGGCACAAGTGTCTGTTTCATGGAACAAATCTATTAAATCCTGTGGCTTGGCAGCGCTTAGGTTTTAGGCAGCAAGTTATTTTTTTTCCCCTTTGAAACCAAGCCAAGCCTCAGTGAGCTCATGGGTATAGGGAAGTGAGCAACTTGGGAGCTTACACAGCTTAACCTGTCGGCTTGTGTCTGTTTTTCTGGCTGGGGGCTCCAAGCATATTTGTTGGGTTACAGAAAAAAGTGATAGTTTTTCAACGGAAATGCTCCCACTTAGGAGAGAATATTCCTCTAGAATTAATAAATTAATGGGAGTTGATAGAATCAACAAACACCACCGAGGGGCAGGTAGGCTCTCACTCTCTGCTTCCTGACCTGGAAAACCGAGGGCATTATAACTGACCCTTCCCACTGGGTACTAAGGTTTCTGGTTATTTTAAAAGCAGGAAAACATGATCAAAATATCTTTTCATATTTTTAAGTGCAATACATTGTTATAAGGGATACTTTGAAATCTAAATGAACAAACAACACATTGAAATATTCACTGTTTCCAAATGTGGTTAAAATATCAGTGTGTTTTGTTTGATTTCTTTTCTCTGATAGGTTTAATTTAATTGCAAAGAATAATATAAAACTTCAGTTTGTTTCATTTTTCCATTTGATGATATGACAGTTGAGAACATTTCATAATATAGTCTACAGTGTGAATGTAGTTCTAATAATTGCATAATATTCTGTCAAATGCAGTTATCATATGCTTTGCTATTCTACTGGTGGTTGTTTTTTTTGACATTTAGGTTGGTTAAACTTGTTTTACTATTATAAGTAACATTTCCCTGAAGATCTTTATAAAGATATTTATATATTGGGACCATTTCCTTTGGTTAGTTTCCTAGAACAAAATTATGAGGTCAAAGGACATGAATATTTTAGACCTCTTATTACATAATGCCAAACTGTCTAATAAGTACTGCTCAGCTTATCCTGACCCCAGCCGTATCTGGGATTTCTCATTTTACCACTCCCTCTCTGATTTGAATGGTATCATTACAGATTTCTGCTAGTTGAATGGATGGAGAATTAGGGCACACTTAATATTCATTTTGAAAATTAATCTTATAGCCAAATATTGTCCCTATATTAAAATTTGTGATTTTTCACCATAAGATTACTTGTTTCTGCCTATTTTTCATTAATCTACAGGGCTGTCTAACTTCTCCTTATCTGTTTATAAAACAACATGATTAACCTTAAGACACTGCTGAGCAACTCCTTTCTTCTTCACCACATTGATTTCTAAGTTGGCTTTCAAACTCACAGCGATTCTCAAATGACTTGGTGTGTGTGTATGGGGGGTAATGTAGTCTTTAAAATGTCTTTCCTTCCATCAAACATTAAGTTTAGAAGGATATGAGCCAACAAGGCAGAAATCTCTGCATAAAGATGCTGGGTGTTTTAAATATCCTCATGAAACTGGTTTTCAAAATGCTTTCTTTCCTAGCCAAGGAATCTTTATATGAATTAAACATGAAGCTTCCTCCCCTCACCATGTAAACATGTGCTGATATACCCCTTGTCCCCATCACAAACCTGAGGGGAGCTCCCTCTCTGATCTCACATAAAACAGGTGACTCTTCAATTAAACATAAACTTTCAATTATAGCAAAGCCCTCTGGTGGGTGGATCTCAGCTCCATTGCTCCCCCCCGCCCCCCTGCCGCCTCAGCTGAGCAGAGCCTGGCTGGGCCACTCAGTGTCCAGCTGCTGCTGGCATGGACAGGCTCCCTGAACTCTTGGGGTGTGGGCTCAGCAGCAGCCTATGAGCTGTGGTCTGAGCAGAAAGGCCCACAGCCTGCCAGAATGCCCACTGTGTGGGGCCAGAGCCAGAACCTTTCAAAGCCTGGGAAGAGCTCCCAACTCCCAACCCCGAAGCCCCAAGTCAGTCAGCTCAGCATGAGGCTCTGAGGTTACTTGAAAATCATCACCTTCCAGGGAAAGATCCAAAGACTAAAGAAAACATAGGGCATGTCGTCATATCACTTTATTCAGGCCAACCCAGGCCTTTTCCCACTCTACCTAGCAGCATACTTACAGATGTAAAAGGATGCATGTTCTTCAATATAAGAATTTAAAAAAGTATATAAACTTAAAAAGTTTAACACTTGGGACTAGGTTGTAGCTCAGTTGGTAAGGGCCTGCCTAGCATACACAAAGTATTCAACCACCAGCACTGTATAAACCTGGCATGGTGGTGAATCCCTGTAATCCCAATACCAGAGAGGGGGAGGGAGAAGGGGTCAGGAATTCAAGGATATCCTTGGCTACACAAGGAATTCAAAGCTAGCCTTGGATACACGAGAGTCTCATAGTGAAACACTAAGAACTTTCAACATCCAAAATAAAGTCAAAACGACCTAGAATCATTTCTACATACCCTAACCTATTCCAGGGTCCTTCTCTGGGGGGACTTCTGGTGTCAGTTTTATGTGTCTTTCTATACACTATGCTGTGTCTTCACATAAAGATTTAACTACTTGCATGTACATATATGTGCACAAGAGGCTGTGTGTGCAGCCATATGTAAGTGTGCTGTGCATGAATGTGTATTTGGGGTGGACATACATGCCATATAAGTGTTCATGTGCATGTATGCAAACACAGGTGCATACATACGAGCAGTCAGTGCATTTCTGGCACACACATACACACAAGTTCACACATGCACATGCATGTTCATGGATGCTTCAGCTTGCTCTTTGCAATAGCCAGCATGGAGACATTTCTCCTTCAGCACCCCCAGTTCTACGTGGCCCTGCTGTGGCTCCCACAGTAATGAGGTAATCATGTTAGAAGGGGAACAAACATGTTTTGGGGTAAAAACAGACTCCATGAGAGCCTGTACTTTCTTGGACACTAGACTACACGATCAAGTATTCTCTGTTCCCTTATGTACTTTTATTTTCCCCCCTGTGTTGTAAGTCTAAGTATCCTTCCAGATGTGTGAGTCTAAGGTGAAAACAGGAGTTCAGTAGAAGAGTCAAGTGTTTTAGAGATTTCATATCAGGAAGACTTTTGTACAGTGTTGAATAAATTTTGTGAGCTGTTTAACACTTTGTCAGGTTTTTGGACTAGAGAGCTTTGTGTAATTGTAGGCTAAAAATTGCTGTGAGTATGTTTGAGAGAGGCCAGACTCAGTTGTGATGTTCTGTAGGTAGATAAATTAAATACATGTTTGATTGGTGACTTAAACAAACTTGTGATGAGTTTATTAGGATGTAACCATGTTGAGAGCATTTATACAATAAAAAGCATCTATATCTATAGGCTGTTGTCTAAAACAGAAGAATGGCAGCAATCACAGTGTGCCTTTTGGCTAGCATTAATGTGTACTATTGTTAAAAAGTGTCTAAAAGTGACTTTTAGTTTTGGAATCAGTGATATCCCATGACATACACAAAAGGAAGGAAGCAAATAGGCCCGAGGCTGGAGCCAGGGGCTCCAGTGAAACAGAGAGGACCAAGATGAAGGCTGGACTTCCTGCTGGCCATCTCAATTGGTATTGTCCTAGCCAATTTCCTTCCCTGACTCAGTTTCTTCATCCTGGTGATGGGAAAGTATATGTCATTGTAAGAACCTGTTATCTAAGTCATGTCAAAATGTAGTAACGACAGTAGTTTCTGAGACAAAGTCATCAAGTTTGAATGCCTGAAGTGAGAAGAAGATGAAATCAACCAGTGACCCCAAAGTTTCCCCACATTTGCTGCAGGAAACCCTTCAAGGCATTTTGAGTTTCTTAATGTGCATATCTGGCTGTACAGAAAGTTCCAGAAAGCACATCTGTTCATATCCATCAGTCATGGAGCCTTAGAAAGCTTTAGGGCTGAGAGGGTGGGGGTCTTGCAGGACTGTGCAGCGCCTGCAGTACTACTGGAAGGGTTCTTACAGCAGTACCTTTAGTGTTCTTGGGGTCATCTAGAATTTTAAAGATGGAGAAAGAGAGGGATAGAGGGAGAGAGAGGGAGAGAGAAAGAGGGTGAGGCTCAACTTTTCTTCAAAATATTTGGCCAACTTTAAAGGAAATTCTCTTTATTACTTTTCAACTATTTTGAAGAGACACCATGACCAAGGCACCTTATGAAAGAAAGTGTTCAATTTGGGGCTCACAGCTACAGAGCATAGTAGAAGCCCAACCCAGTGACATGCCTCCTCCAACAAGGTCACACCTCCTAATCCTTCCCAAACAATTCTGTCAACTGTGGACCAAGCATTCAAATACATAAGCCTAAAGGCCCCATTTTCATTCAAATCACCCCAGAAATCAAATCAGAGCCAAGGAAAGCTGGAGGAATTTCTGAAGGAAAGCATGTTGAAAATACACAAACATGAGACATTTCCTAATTTCCTAAGCTTAACAGATAAATGTAGAGCCTGACCTTTCATGAAAGCAATTCCTTTTTTCTTTCTTTTGTGACATCATATCAGGAAGTCTAGAACAAAAGCCTGAATGATAATGTAGCATTTAAAATTCAGCAATGCTCATATGCCACAGCCTGTTTAAAAAAAAAAAAAAGACCTACCTCTATAAAGACCTCCTTTTTAATTAAGAAAGGCTAATATCAAAGCAGGGTTTTTTTTTTGCATTTAAAATTCGTGTTTAAACTTCTCCTAGATTAAGTGAGCTTAAACAGTTGCGATTCCTGACTTTAACAGCATTATAAAACACATTAGAGACTGAGGGGATAAGATGCAGCCCTGTTAGGTTGTCACCTAACTGCTATTTGCAGTTGTAAGGAGTACTAATGGTGCAGGGACAAGATTTATCGTCACAAAGACATTCTGCTTAACATTAGCCTTGTCGTTCCATTAATAATGACTGCTTATGAGCCATCTCCTTGGCATCTTTGTTGTCCTGAAAACTTAAAACTCACAGCACAATTCTTTACGACGTGTTACATTGCCCCCTCTGGGTACTCCTGACCATTATCCCATTTGGTTATATTCAAAACTGCTGCCTCCAGAGAGAGCATTAGGGCGACCTTTCACCTTCCAATATTCTTGGTTCAAATGGCGTAATAACATGTAGTGAATATTTACAAGCACACTTATACTATAATAGAGTACTGCTGTGAACATTAGCACATATTTTCTGCTCAATCAGGCTTTGATGTAGAGCTTGCCTGCCATGCACCCCAGAGAACAGGCAGTCCCCAGTAAGCTGTGCTAGGGAAACACCCTTGAAAGGAAGCCGTTTACGTAACATAACTAGACTACAGCAGATCAGCAAGGGCCCACCCCAGGCCCCAACTGAGGCTCCAAGATCTGGGGGTTGGTCCATGTCCTCCCACCCTCCCCTCTTGCCTAGAATTCTGGATGGGGCTGCTCAGTCTTCTCCAGAAAAAGAGAATTAAAGGCCACATTGTCCTGACACCAGGTGGTCTGGTGACCTTCGTTTGGGCTTTTACATGTTTTAATTAATTGTTTTCAGAACTAGGGACTGAACCCAGGGCCCTCTGTGTCTTAGCAAGCACCCTAGCACTGAACTGCACCCCCAGCCTAATTAAAAATTTTATATTAAAAAACAAATGAGAATCCCCTAATCACAGGATGAATTATAATAAGGTCTTCCTGCTCCTCCTCACATCTATACAACTTCTTTCTTTAGCTGGATCCCTGACCCAGCCCCTCTTCTCACTTGGTCTCACCTCCTTTTCCAGCTCTCCCTGAGTTGTTTTTTGATTTAAAATTTTGTATCTTGTGTGCATATGTGTGGTAGGTCAGAGGACAACTTGTGGGAGTCAGTTCTCTCCTTCTACCACGTAGCTCCCATCATTGAACTCAGGCCTCAGGCTTGACATCAAAGCTTTTACCAACTGAGCCCTTTTAAGAGGGCCCTGCCCTCCTCCAGTTGCAATAGTCTGCTTGCTGTAAGCCATACCCCTTTCACAATAGGTTATAAATGTTCCAAGGGGTTTCCTAGTCCCACTCCTGCACATCCGTTTCTACCAGTGCTGTCTGGCTCTTTCAACGAGCTTTTCCCTGTTTGTCTCCCTGAAACCTTGGCTGATCCATTTTAGATGCCTTTCCTACCCAGGCAGCTTGTCTCAGGCCCCAGAGTTCTCTGCAATCAGAGGACTAAACATTTCATACGGGCTTCATCTGCCCAGCTGGTTCTGGTATGGACAGCCTTCATGCTGAGAAAGTGCTAATTTGATACTTGAACACAGCAGTGCATACATAGGTCTGTCTGTCGGTCTATCTGCTTGCTTATAATCCACTCTCCCGGCATTGCAGAGCTAGCACAATTAGGAGTATGGGATTTTCTGGTGATACTGCCTCTCAAATTCAAGAAGTTAGAGGCTCCGGATAAGATTCCTATAATTCAAAGGAGGCTCATTGGAAGGTCTGCCACCCACAGTAATTGCATGGCTGTTAGGTCCTGTCTGACATGTGCTCTTTGAGATTTACGCTGAAATTATCAGATGCTGCAGGGTACAACATTCCTGTCCTCATGCTCGAGAAAACCCATACACAGTCTCAGGATAACATGGAGATGCAGTCTCCTGCTCCTGTGGTATTTGTAGGGCATGTGGCCAGATCACAGCCTGAAAGAGCAGGAATGTGTTCCTGTCGGTGGAACCAGGTAGAAATCCCTTTAGCTGGTGTCCAGCATCTCCTAACTCACATGCACATGTTTGATAAATACCCTTTACTGGCCCGGTTCATCCTAGTTGTGTTGTGAGCTGCCAGTGTGAATGACAGAGTAATGGGACAGGAGACTGCCTCCTCTCCCGGGAATGGTTATTTATGGTGGGGGAATGTTATAATACAAGCCATTAAACAGATTTAAATTTACCACAGGTTAAGCCATGCATTACCTGAAACGGCTACATACAATGAAAGCCTGATATAGTCTGGCTAGTTGCGGCATCCGTCTGTCTCCTGGCTTTACGACAGGGTCAGCTGGAGTGGGGTGAAACATCTCCACTCAGTGGGGATTAAGAAAACCCTTTGGCATTTTCTATATTTTATGAAAGTATTTTGTCCTCCTCTGGTATAGAGCACCGCCTGTGTTGGAACCACCCCCCACCCCTTACTGTTTATTTTAATCTTCCTAGAGAGCAAGTTTTCTCTACCATTTAGTCAATGCTATTTTCATGAGCCACAGGCTACCGTTAGCACTTAGAATGACAAATGTGAAGTGGATTTTCAGCGACTCACAGAGAGAGATGTCTTCTTCCTGCCTGGTTGCTGAGAACCAGATGCTCAGAACCATGAAGATGCAGCCTCTGGTTCCACAGCCAGCAGCCCACAGAGCTGTGCTTCCAATAAGAAGGAACTGCTCGGTATTTGAAATCTTAAACATTGTCCTTATGGCTCTTCTGTAGTCGTATGTGTGGGTGGTCATGAATGTGTGTATGTGTGTGTGTATGTGCGCGCGTGCACGTGTATGTGTATGCATGTATACTTGTGTGTGGAGGCCAGAGGTCCACCTTAGGTGTCTTGACTTGGGAGTCTGCACTGTGACTTCTGACATAGGGTCTCTCAATTAGGCCTAGGGTTTGCTGAGTTGGCTATGCTGGCTGGCCAACGATCCCCAAAGATTCTCCTGTGCCTTCCTCCACAGCGCTGGGACTACAAGCACATGCCACCACATGCCTTTTCATGCTGGTGCTGGGGATTGAACTTGGATCCTTGTGCTTCTGTGGCAAGCCCTTTACTGACTATCTCTCCCCAGCCCTTCACTGTAGCTTTTCATATGACAAAGTCCTCTGAGAGGCCTCTCATGTTCCAGTTAAATGGCTCAACACCAATGCACATTCTGTCAGCAGTAAGTGGACTCAGTGGGCTAAAGAAAAAGAAAAGCGGATTATTGGGAGGGATTAGTGGTGCTGGGGGTGAGTAGGGAAGAATTGAAAGTGAGGGGATGGAATGGGAGATGGATTTGCTAATTTACTTTTAAAACCCATAAATAGTAAATAAAAATTTAAAAGAAAAAGTATCTTCAGGCCTGAATGAGACAATTATGGAAGTCTTCCTTTCATAAATTTAAGTACATAAGAAGTCCACATGCTTCTTGACTTGACTCTAATCACTTTATCATTAAGAATAATTTATTGATCTACTATTTACAGAACCAGTGTAAAGAGGATCTCTATGAGGAACTGACAAAGAGAAGCAACAGGAGGTCAGAGTGTTAGGTTCACAGAAGGCTTTGGGGGGATGGTTAATCCACTTCCTCCGTGGGCTTTGGAGATGGGGAGTCTGGGTTCTCCCTCAGAACAAGACAAAAATCCTTCTCACTTTTCCGTTGGTCAGTGCCAACCAAAGAGGTAACCCAGAGACGGAGCAAGGTGAGAAGTGAATGGATCTTGAGCCCTTTCAAGACTTGAAGGAGAAAGATGAGGGGCCAAGTGGTGGTAGCAGAAACCCAACAGCTGGGCACCATTGCTGACATCAGGGAGGCAGGATCCAGAGGCAGAAGCAGGGTTGGATGCAGTGGGATGGCTTTGTGAAGATTTAGTGGAGGAGTGAATTGCCAGGCATGTGGAGGTCTACACTGGTGTTTGGTTGGGATTTTATTTTTGCATGCTTATTAAGGGAGACTTTGGTAGAGACTTACAGACATGGAAGATGAGTTATGATGTCAGTATTTACTTCACTGAGACTGAGGAGTTGAGACAACAACACAAGAGAAGAAGTACATATTTACTTAGCTTAAAAGTATTTTTCTAAGCTTTGGTACACACACACACACACACACACACACACAGAGAGAGAGAGAGAGAGAGAGAGAGAGAGAGAGAGAGAGAGAGAGAGAGAGAGAGAGAGAGAGAGAGGGGGGGGG
>CAJQZJ010004755.1:2156642-2173812 GCA_907164525.1 Lophiomys imhausi
TGTGTATGTATGTGTATATGTGTGTGTGTATGTGTGTATATGTGTATGTGTGTGTGTGTGTGTGTGTGTGTGTGTGTGTGTGTGTGTTTTGGAATGGGGCTTAGAATTTCAAGGGCTAGTAAACAAAAATAAAATAATAAAAGACACAGAGAGAAAGAAAATAAAACAACAGCAATAGTAGGATTTTAGTCAAAATGCTAAGACAGAGCCATAAAACTCAAAGAACCTGTCCCACCTAGACAAGTGTCACTCAACCACTCACAGCCAATTATTTCTCTTATTCCTCTCACAAGAGGAAAAAAATGCTAATTTTACAATGTTGAAAGCAAATGATTATTAGCAAGAAACATTTTTATGTTCACTCATTTGTTCTTGTTTTAAAAACATAAAAACATGCACATTTTGTTCCCAACCCATCTCTTTTGTTTCATACCTCCCTCTGTCCCACTTGGGAATTTGTTCTTGGACAGTCTGCGGTCGACCCTAAATGTTAGTAACACAACTCGACTCTCCGCTTCTTCCTGCCTGAAAGCAGTGTCGCAAAAACACCACGTTTGTGTTAAAGGTTAGGTGAACTGGAGATGTCCTTGGCCCCTTGAATTTCTACTTTCAAAATAAGGATTTTGTTGGCCACTTCCACTGTGGAAGGCAATTTTAAATACACACACTAGAATACACAGATGCCGATGCCCTGTATTCACGCTTCCATCTAGCACACAGAGTGGGACAGGGCAAGAGCATAGTCCCCGTCTCCAGCACTCCACGGAAAGCCCACCCCTGTAGCTAGTGGAACACACAAGTGTCACACACACATTTCTTCTCCCTGGTGATAATTTACAAATGCCTTGTATGAAATCTGGTTACACACCCCCCCATTGACAGCAAGAAGATATCTCCCAACAGCCTGAGCATGGGAGGTCAGCCCTGCGCTGAAGGTGAGTTGCTTTGCCTTATTAGAAAGTTAGATGTATGTGGTTTATCCTTTGTGACAGGAGCTTTGGCAAATAGACACACTTTGTATTTTCCCTAATCTATTAATCAAGTGTGTAGATTAAACTAATCGTCCATTTCTTTGTTTTTGAATTGCCCTGACAGCTATCCCCTCTATTCTCTCTTTTCAGGTTAGGAAAAGTCCCAGGGTTAAAGCTTCCTCCTCAGCCCCCATCATCATGCCCCCCACCCCCTACCAGCCCCATTTTGGAAAAGGGTACTGCTTGCCACAAGATGGAGCTCTCTCTGTAGATGACTTTGTGTGTGTGTGTGTGTGTGTGTGTGTGTGTGTGTGTGTGTGTGTGTGTGTGTGAGTTTTGTTGAAAAGGAATAAAGAATAGAAATCTCTTGGACAGCTTGGGTTGGGGAAGCCATTCTTTTGTATGCTGTCTGTCAGGACTCCTGTATGTGCTGGTTAATGTACCTGCACATAAACACATGTGAAGCAGGGCCTATGTGGAGGGAACCATAAACGCATGTGACGCAGGGCCTGTGTGAAGGGAACGGGCTAAAGACTTCCTGGGTGCTTCTGCTGCCTCTTCGAGGTTTACGCTGCAGGAGGTTGGCTTCTCTAAAGAGCAAACCGTCCTTGTTCTAGGTGAATAGTTGAGCAAGAATAACTGTTTTTTAGAGGGTGTCTGGCCAGAAATTATGCCGTGGGACTCTGGGTCAGAGAAGGAGAAGTAACTTCTGTTCAGCTGAGCATGTTCACGCTTTCTGGGCATGGTGAGCTGGAGGCTGAATACCACATCCAATGACTCCTGAGTCCCTTTTCCACAAAGTGTCCTGAGCTGTGGAAGAATGGTCAGCCAGCCAGGGCTGGTCTAGGCACAAGTTGCTTAGTGATTTTCTGTGTCTGTTAGTGCTGCCTTCAGGTGGGAGGAAAGACACTTCACACCCACCTATGATGGAAATCATTTCATTCCCATGAGGAGGAGGCAGCAGGTGCCCAATTCTGTCTTTGCAGAGTCTGGGTTCTGTTTCTTGTCCCTCTTAGGAGGGCAGCAGAGGGAAGCACTCTGTGGTGGGTGTGACTCTTCCTTGGGGGTACGATTTTAGCTATAGGGCTTATGAGTTGTACATTTACTTGATTTGCCTTTTGGCTCTTTTTATTTTCTCCTCTTGTCAGTGTGACAACTTGAAGGTAGAGGATGCCATGCCTATGGAAGAGGCAGTAAACAGACCTCGCATGGAGCTGCTTCACCAAGGTTGGAGGCCGCCCTCCTTCTCCCTTGCTTCCCCTCTCTCCCCAGCTCTTCCTCTGTCTCTCCTCTATTGCCTTCTCAGCAAGGATCATGCAACCAGAACATACCTCTCTAAATAAATAAATCCCGAAATAAATATGGATGTGAGCCTCATTAACATTACCTGTCAAATCCCTAAGCACAGAACCCCCAAATGCCCCCCTGGGCCTCTCAGTAATTTCTGGAAATCACATTAAAAACAAAGATGATCGGGGGGTATATTTGTGGAAATCATTAGTGGGGTGGGGGAAGATATGGTTATAAGTCAATAATTCTTTCTGACACGACCTTAGCTCTGGTGTGTGACGACTCTCCTTATTGGAGGGAAAGACATATGGCCTGAGGTTTATGGCAGATGTCAGGAATCCTGGGAGGTGGCACGGGGAATATCTTGGTTGTATTTTTTCTTTTTAACTGACATGGATGTATGGGACATTTTGTCAACCTAATGACCGTTTCCTTTGGTTCTTCTGGTCATGGTATGGCAAGATGGAGTGACCCACTTTACAAAGGGTAGTAAATATCATTGAAGGCAAAAATTTATGTTAGAAAAGGTCCAATGAACAGACATCAGCTTATGTCCTTTAAATACGGCATTGGATTCGTACTACATGTCCCATGCAGAGTGTGCTCCCGAGGGCTTGAAAGCCACAAGGGTAGGTGTCTATGTAGAAAATTCTCTACTACAGAAATTTCTGTGCCTCAGACCTTGTTTGTTCTGGAGCTGGAGAGCTGGAGTTAGTGGTTGTCTCTGAAGAGCGTTGTGACTTTACATTTTGGAATTCTGAGACAGTCCCTAGCATTGCTTAGCAAAGATGTAGTTATTGGGATCCAAGAGGTCAATTGAACTACAGAGATGATAGGCCAGCATGGGCTTAAGCGCTTCAATACTTATTTGAAGGGCTGGTCCCAAGCCATGTGAGCAAATTGCATTTGTAAGGGAGCTGACCACTGCGCTGTGAGTGGGCAGGTGTAAGGAGTCCTCATTAGGACAAAAATGATGAGGCCTTGCTCTGGAAGGAAAGGTGGGCAACATGAAGTACCACACAATTTGAATGACATTAGACAACAATGGTTATAAACCAGGCCATTAGCATGCAAGGTGCTCTTGGTGGTGGTGCCCAATGTTTGGTCATGAGGGGCTGTGTCTGCCCCTGGCCTTGGACTATAAGAAGACTAAACTAATACCTTGGAGGTCTTTCCTCTTCTCTCTTCCTCCTTCCTTCCTTTCCTCTATCCTCCACCCATGCTCCTCTTTTTCCTCACCCTTCCACCTCCCTCCCTTTCTCTCCAGCATCGATAGAGCACCAGCCACCTTCCCCCATGGCAAGAGCTGCCTTGTCAGAGTGATCATGGCTGAAGGACTTCAGCCTGCTGACCAACGGCTAACAATATTGACTTGCAAGCAGACTAAAAACCAGCCATATCCAACATCTTGATCTCAGTGCTGCCTTCCCTCCACCTTGAACTCCATCCTCTGGATCTGGAGTCCATAACTTCCTTTACAAGGATGACTTACTTCACTTCTACAACCTTCCTCCCCAGAGTTTGGATTCTTGGTCTTTACCTCCATTCAACTCATATTCCTTTCTTCTTCCATTTTTCCCATCTTACCTTACCCTTCCTTCACTTTGACAGTACCCCAGAGAACAGGAAAATGGACACAGAACCTCTTCTGGGAGCCATGTAGATGACAGCAGGAAGTGTGTCCTCCCCTCAGGTCCTTGGGGCTTCACTGGAAATCTCTTGCTTTGCCTGGCTGTCCTCAGTGGTAGCAACAGTTCTTTGCCACAGTTGGCTGTGCCAAGCTAGACACTACCTTCTTAATGCACAGCCAAAAGAAATGGAACAGAAAAGGCTCAAGGGGATTTTGGACCTCTCTGAAATTTTCCATGATTTGATGGGTTTTCACAGTCAACCTTGGGCTTTGAGTATGACAGCTCTACCCTAAAACATAGAAAGAGTGGGTGTCTCAGCTTAGGCCTCCAACTTTCAGAATCTGGCCATTAGACTCAGCTGAAACTTTCTTCTTTTAAGGGGATAATTTCACACATAATAACAACAGCATATCATAAACCAAAGTAGGAAACGGTGTTGAAAAATCAGTTTTCTAGAAGGGTAGTTCTTGTTTGTTTTTGGTGGTGGTTGTCTGGTATGGAACTTGAGACTCACCTGTGATCGGAAAGTATACAATAGATCTCCAAGCTACTAGAATGCTTTCATTTTACTTGTTTGAAACTCAACTCACTAATTTTTTTCCCTTTTTTGCATATAGGGTGAATATATGTGTGTGTGTTCCCATGTATGTGGGCACACATGTATGTGGAGGTCAGGTGTCTTTCTTGGTGGCTTCCCACATTTTATACTGGGGGAAGAGTCTTTTGGTTGAACCCAGGCCTCACCCATTCTGCTGGTTTTGTCCTGAGGACCACTTGTCTGCAACTCTCAAGGGATGCCAAGTGCTGGGATTACAGACAGGCTGCCACACTGGTACCAAGGATCTGAGTACAACGATCTACCTTGTGTGGCAAGCATTTTATCCAGAGTGACTTCCCCTGCACTCAATTCATGTTTTTTAAAATTGGTTTGTAATTTAATGGAAAATTTGTTTTTGATAAAAAAAGGAAAAAACTTTAGGAAATAGTGATAGATTCAAGTCGTGTTTCTGGGAGTGTTTGCCAGGCCCCAGGCTGATGCATTCCTTTGCCATCCTGTGTGTTGGTAATGAAGAATAGATCACATGATCTACTTCCTTCGTAGCCCAATTATATTATTTTACTGTTCCCCCAAACTCTGGCACAAGGTAAATTTATACTACTGTGCTCCTAATTAGCCAACGATCCTCAAGGAGTTGGGTGGTACACACTCTCTAAGCATTGTACTTCTTCAACAATATGGGTTTCTTTCTGACATGCTAAGAAGACGGGACAGGGACACAAAGCACGCTGGTGATGACAGCCCTCAGCAGGTCTGTCCCCTGAGTCAAGCAGCATTAAAAGCTACACAAGGTTTTGGTGGCATAGCAAAGCATGTCCAGGGAATCAACAAATAACTGTGTTGTGGACTGAGAAGAGCTTACTTGTTCATCAGAAGGTAAAAACTATTTTAGACACAGTTTCTAGTTTTTAAGTGAAATCATCCGTGTGTCTGTCTGGTTGTAATCCACATCCTGTCGTGACCAGTTTATGCTTCTGATGTCTCTCATGATAGGATCTAGAGGCAGCTGATGGGCACCTAGAATTGCCATGTGCACTGTAAAGTTGAGATGTGCATGCTTTTGTTTTCTGTGTCATGTTCTTTACTTGCTACTTCTGGTGGCTTCTAAGCCACCAACTTTCAATTTCTTCTTTCTCCTCCTTCTTTTCCTCCTCCTTCTATTCTTCCTGCTCTTCAACTTCTTCTTTCTTCTCTTCCCCCTTTTCTGTTTTTACCCTCCTACTCTTCCTCTTTCTTTCTTTTTTTTTTTTAGTCAAAGTCTTCCTACAGAGCCTAGGCTGACTATAGTTCTCCTGCCTCAGCCTCTTGGGTACTTTGGTTATAGGTGTGTTTCACCATAACTGGTCTGTTCCTGCCCTGCATCTTCCTTTCTAACAAAATCCTGTGTGGTCCAGATTAATCTTTGGTTGTGCATGACCATGTAGTTTTAGAAAGTGGATTGTGTTTGCTACCTTGCACATAGGCCAAGGTTGGTGTAGGGTTTCTCACCTACTAGCTCATCTAGCATGATGATCAGAACTCCGTCTGTACCACAGCACAACAGAGGTAGGTGTACATGTGTGTTCATGTTCATATGGACAGATGCTGCTCAGTTGATGTCATTCCTTTCCATTCACATGAACAGCACTAGGCAGTCACCATTGTTCCACTTTCCTAGCTAGTGTAGGCAAAAGTATATGATACAGTTCTGGCCAATAAGAAGATTGGCACTTCTGTGAAAGTTATGAATGAATGACAAAATGATAGGGGATAATTGTCCTTTCTGGTCCTGTGACTGATTGGGCTGTATGTGACCCCCCTAAGACCAACAGGCAAGCAGAAGGATTACATTGCCAGCCTGGCACCTGGGTCACATCAGGGAAGCAACATTCTAGAGGATAATTCTGCAGTTAGGTTGTGATATAAATGTCTCCATTGTTAGCCAGTTCCCTCAGAGTGAGCTGCAGTCTGCAGTGGGGACTTCCTCAGATGCTGTCTCTCAGCTGGTGGGGACCAGGTGATCTGAACTGGGGCCTGTGGGAAAGACAGCTTCATTTAGAAGAAGAAGATGAACTGTCATGAACCAAATGTTCATTTGTGGCTGCAATGGTCTAGTTTGAAGGGGGCCTGATTTAGCCACTGGAATTTGCAAGTTGACCTTTATGGTTTTGGCTCTTTGTATGTGATCTAGAAGGACCATGACACACCCTTTTGTGGAGATGCCCATGTAGATGTTGTACGACATGAATACTCTTCTTCTTCTCATGTCTTTGTAGACTCATTAATTCTTGAAAATGAGGTAAGATCCTGTTTCACCCACACAAACACACATGTACACATAGGTATACACATGTAATGATGCAGACACATACGCACATGCACATCTAAACAAATGCACTCACCTGCATACAAGTAAGTATATGCATATAAACATATATGCATTCACATACACATGTACACATACACTCACATGTGTGGACACATACATACAGATATTTTCTGAGGCTTCAAATGAAGAAAAAGCAAATAAAATAGAGGGTGGGAGCCATAAACTAGATCTTTGGACAAGATCTCAGTGAAATGCTGGGTGATACCACAAGGCAAAATGACCTCTGAGGTCATGGTGACCATACTTTGCCTGGGCAGACCACTTGCTGGTAAGGCCCGAATATAGTTGAAATTGAGGGGGTGCTCTATACCTGATATGGACTTCCTGAAAATATCATCCATCCCTGTTTGTGTCCTGGTGGAGGTGTCTGCAAAGGGCTCAGTGCCTGTCCACATACTTGCCATGCATGGGCTGTATGTGAGGGCTCTGTTGACAGGAGGATGGCAAAAAGCTCTGCTTTATAGGTGACGAAGTCACTCTGTGTCAGGAAAGTGACATGTGCTTTAATCTTACACAGTCCTGTAGAACTTGTACCCTCATGCTTTTGTGTGGGCCATCAACCTGGTCTCTTGGGACTCTGTCTTCTTTGCTCAGGTTCAGTGTCTAGGATCTTCCAATTACATGGAATGACTAAACTAAGCAACGTCCTGGGAAGATTCTAAAAGGGTAACAGAACTGAAGCAGAAAGGAGGACAGTTGAGTATTTTGGTGATAGAGCAGAAACTGAGCCAGGAACCTGCAAGAGTCCTGAACACAATATGTCACTCACAGGGATGGCTTAGTTTTTGTTCATAGCCAGAGACAAAGCTGGAGGCAGAGCTTCACTGAATGATCAGAGTCTTCTCTGGAGCCTCAGATGTAAGGTAGCTCTGAAGCCACCTCCAGAGGACAGGGACTAAGACAAATGGCATTATCAGGACATTCAAGGTGGGTGTGAACCACTTGTCTGTGGATTCAGAGGGTCATGGAGAGAAATGGAGAAGGGATGATTCCCGAGAAGATTATATCAAGATAGTTTGGGGAGGGTGATGCTGGCAGCAAAGTTTATCCCTCCAGAATACATGCTAGAATATGTTTTCCACTGTGGTAAGTGTGGGAGGTGGAGTCCTCATTAAAAGGTAATGATGTCTTTTTCACTGGGGGACTGGGTCTGTTCTGTTGCTTCTGAGTTCTCACTTTCTGGGGATGGAATTCGTGACCTCAAGAATGAGGTCACTCCTCAGGTTTTTGCACACAAGCTCATCTGCCCTTCTGCTTTTTGCCATGCTATAAACCACATGGAGCCATTACCACACACAGCTGCTAAATATTAGATTTCTACTCAAAGAGGAGCCTCTGCCTTTTAGAAGTTATTTGGTCTTGGGGTATTTTGTTCCAGCCTCAGAAAATGAAGACAGTATTTTAATCACTTGGGACAAACTTCCCCACTGTAAATCTAGAATTTATCAATTGCTTGTTGGCAGAGGTGTGTGATGCTTTGATACCCACACTCAAGTTGATTAAACCCAATTAGAAGTAGGTGGTTTGAGTTTGAAGAGAAAGATTGGCAGCTCCTCCTGATGAAGCCACTCGACCACTACAAGTAAAAGATTGGCTCTCCAGAGCACCACCACACTGGTGGCACCATAAGAATGCTTGTGTCTTCTTAGGTTCTAACAGAAAGATGTGTCAAGATACCTCATTCAGTTTCCCCCAACCCCTACAAGGGGAAGCTCCTGAGCTGTGGGAAGCTACTGGAGTCTTTCTCATTAGAGGTCAGGTAACAATTTGAGGTCTGTTGAACAATACTTCTCTCTGATGTCTGCATTTTGAAGTCCTGGAGAAAACTGGAGTAAACCCCTTGAGGTACCACTGAAGTCATAAAATCATTCGCTTTGGGGAATCTTATTTCACTCACTCTTTCAAAACTAAATTGCTAGAATCCAGAGGCGATAACAGCTGAACATCAAGTGTTTTGTAAGGACTTTTGGCCAAAACTTAGAATCCTGAAAAACAAAACAAAAAAAAGTAATAAAAAAAAAAGTGTGGAGGAGCCAGTCACCTATTACCAACTTAAGCCAACCCTGTGGTGCTGTTTGAAGTTGTCTTCCCTTTAGTTTGACAAAGCATCATCTCTATAAAGAAGCCTTCTCTCCAGGGTAAAATTATTACATATCTTTAGGGCAAGAGAGGCTTAGAAATTCTTTTGGACATTTCCTTGGGTTCTAGAACATTCTATAAGTTTGTTGTTTGTTAAGAACAGTCACAGTGGGGCTTGATGTTTACAACACATATTCTTGGTTATTTCTGAATGTTGAGAGGGATTAAAAAAACCCCAGATATTCTAAGATCTAGACACTACACCCCAGTTCCAGCCCTAGCCAAGTTTCAGAATCCCCACCCCTGAAAACAACCTTGCACTTAGCTAGTTAAGTTTACTGCAGAAGACAGCAACTTACCAGCACTAAACTTTGCAAATTAAAGCCGATGAAGCAAATGCTATCGAATGACGTGGAGAATGAACTGTGATTTGTAGCTACGTTATTTGCAAGCATTGTTGGTCCTGCACTTGAAGTGTGGAGGCCACACAGTCGGTTTTCACATTGGCTTACTAGGAGTGGCGAATTTGGCGGTCTTTGGAAGTGTTCTGAGGAGCTCTCGCGACACATTTGAAAGCTTTCCAGCCAATGGGCAGTCAATGTGCAAAATAAGAAAAGATGAAGTCTGAGGGCTGGAAGCAGACGAGCATGGTTCCAGAAGAGATTTAAACTGTATGAGTGCAGCCCCATAGACAGAGATTATAATTTTTCATTCAAAATGTAGGCAGACGGCGGGCAAGATGCAATCAGTCTTTAGCTCTGCTGCATGGTTGTAAGCATATTAGAATGTCTCTGTGATGGTAATCACGAAGTGAACTCGAAACCACCCCTAATTAAACTGTCTGTATCCCCCAGCATCTTCCCATAATGATGTCAAACCATGTAGCAATTAGCCTCACCTCTATGGATATAAACACTGTTTGTAAATCATATAAACTTAACCTGGCTTGCTTATTGAAAATCTCCTAAAAAGGAATTAATTAGCTGTGTATGCTTTGGAATGGGAATTTATGGGATCATTTTGAATCTTTCACTGAAGTCAAATTCATTTTTTCCCCAAGACTCATCAAATTGGATCTCTTTTGGAGAGGATGGCCAAGGAAGATGAAGCCCAATTTTCTTCATTTTCATTTTACCTCTGTAAAGGGTACTGAAATGTGGGATTCTATTGGGTTAACCTGCTTGAAGATATGCTTCTTAGGGGAAGGTACACATCAGCTGAAGTCTGCATCCTTTTTGTGTTTTCTGAGCTCTGCAGCCAGTGGTGCACTTCAAGTTCACCCGAATATGAAGTTTGGTAATAAGCAACACCTCTCCATAGCCACGAATTGTCTCAGAAAGACATCATCCCCAAGCTGTGTAACCACAACCTGGGATGGGTTACCAGCAGGCCAATTCCAGACAAAGAAACCAAACAACTAAAGCAAACATTCCACTGTTTTAACTCAGTGATTTTTCCCTCTGTTTACAGGGAGCACAAAGGAAAAGCGAGCCAAGTTCACAATCCAGCCTGCTTTGTTGTAGTTGTCTCCCTGGAACCTGGGCTCTTGGTGGCCGGTGGCTTACCTGAACATCAGCCACATAGCACATTTATGGTTATTGTGTTTTACAGGTTGATAGATTTTTATATTCTGTCCAAGTCAGGCTCTTACACCACCTGGTTTATTATTTAGTAATTTACAGTGCAGCCAGGCATACTTGGCTTAATGTAGGATAAACTTATAAATCTATTGTTCCTCCCGTTGCCAGGGTTGTGTGAAATGAACTACAGAGAGGCGTCCATACATTGCAGCTCTGCCTTTTTTTTCCCCTTTGATAGGGAAGCAGGCAATAGATAACTCAGTGACAGTGGCATCCCAGGGGACAGCAGAATGTAAGAGCAACACCACGTCAGCTTAGTCGGTCATTATTGCATGAGCCGTGAACCATTAATGGACTACTACGCCCAGCTCAATGTGTGTCAGATTATGGCTCTTGGCAGGAGAAGTGTTATCTAATAGCCAACTTTGCATCCTCACTACTATCTGATTAGTTTCAATTACAGTAATGTGCACAGGTATGTATTAGTGGGGGCCTTCCATGGGAAAAGACAAGATCTTGGTTGTCCCCATCATCCATTTCTGGAAACAACGTGTATTGTTGCTGCCTGGGCTGATCTGACAGGAGAGGTAATCTTTCTCAGATGTGTCTGGACCTCGTATACACCGATTCATGTGTGTTAAATACAGCAACAATGCTGGAGTTCACATGTTGTATGGCTTCTATCCAAGGAAGAAATAGTATGGATGAGAGAAAAGAGACAGTGAGGAAGAATGTATCTTTACTTCCACCCTAATCCTTCAGATAAGAGCAGCAACTCAGTTTGAGATCCTTAGAGTAAAGCTTGCCTTTCTTGACACAATATCAAAAAGAATGAATAATTAGTACTGAATAATTTTCATTATTTGTAACATAGGAAAGTATGCTGCTTATAGGTGCTTCAGATCTTTAAAAAGATATGTTTGTTGTTTTTTGTTTTGAAGACTATATGGACTTAGCTTTTTTAGTTCTCATGGTAAGAATTTAATTTTGCATATTTGGGGTATCTTTAAGGACAAAAGTTTACTCAGTTTCTTCCTTTCTAAGGTGTCAGCCTCTTTGCCTCTTCATAGAAATTCTTCTTCCCCAGGCAGAATTACTGAACTGAATTCCAGCATTCCCCAGGACAGGTGTCTGTGCAGGTGGATTCTGACTGTGACCATGGCCCCCCATCCCTGTGTGTGGATGAGCCAACCACTGTTGAAAATTCTCTGTGATGTCAAGAAACAGAAAGGATTTGAACGACGCTAGCCAGACAGGCTGAGGAGCAGGGCTGACGGCACAGAGGGAGACAGAACGAGCTCTGAGGAGGCAGCAGGTCTGGCCTCAGGCCTGGACCAGCTGCTGCAGCCGCCCCTTAATACTCAGCTGGAGTGTGCCAAGAAGCGGGAGCCCAGGCACCACATCTGGCTTGTCACCCCATCTGGCTTGCCACAGTCGTCACTTACCAGCAGCAGCAGACAAGGCTACTGAAAGAAAGCCTGATTTGAGCCTGCTGAGAACCCTGAGTGCTCGGAACATGCCTGACAGAGCTGCCAGCAAGAGCTTTCACGATACTGCACAATGTAGTGCCCCGTTTGATAAAGTACTTATATAATGAAGCTAAGCGGCAAGTTAATGCCAAAATCCACCCTAAACCAGATGCAGTTCCTCATTCCTGAGCACTAGTGTGCGCACGTGTGTATGTTCATATGTGAGGATGCACTGCCCCTCCTGCCGAGGCACACAGGCATTGGCCAGGGTGTCCTGGTTTGCACATATTGCTACACAGGCCTGCAGCCCAGCCCAGATTCTTTGGCCCTTCATCGCCTTCCAACTTGGCCATGGCTTGAGTTTTGCAAAGTGAACCATAGAGAGTACTGTGAAAATGTCACAGGCCATTCTAACCCCAAATTCCTTTTTCTTTTCTCCCTTGATTTTTATTTTGGTACCATCTAAGCAAAAACATGAACTACAATGCCTGAGTGATAACTCTTCCTTTGTTTTTATGTACAGAAGATTGTCCAGTCATTGTGGTCCATCATACAAGCTTAGCTGCACCTTCAACCTTTTACTGAAGGCCTGTCAAGCACGCGTCAGGCATGGTGGCTCGTACCAGTAATCCTAACAGCTGGGAGATTGAGGCTGGAGAATTTCTATGAACTTGCACGGAGTCTGTGCCACAGAGTGAGATCCTGTGTTGAAACACAAAACAGAAATCAGAAAACAATATACACATTAAAAACGTAAGTATGAGGAGGCATGCCATTTGGAATTACCTCTTCAGAAACCATATTCTATTTTATTAGCAGATAAAATAAATTTTAGGGGTAAAATTTTGTTTCTAGGAAAGAAAGCTAATATGAATTGGGATGCTTAAAACAATTCTCAGAAGAGATAAGACAGAGTCAGTACCTACATACTTCAATGACTAAAATTTAAAAACTGACAGTGGTATGTGTTGGCAAAGACATGGGATAACTGGAAAGCTCATCCATTGCCCCTGGAAATGGAAAAAGGCACAGTCACTACAAAACAGTGTGGCAATATTTTACCTGGTTACATACATGAGCCAGTAATCCGATTCTTTGTTATTAACCCTTCAAATGAAATCATATAGCTACACAAATAACCTGTATACAGCAGTCACAGAAGAATTATTTATAATCATTCCCCAATCACATTAAAAGAATATTTAAAAACCCCAATAACTCTAGAAACTATCAAGAGGTCAATGGATAAACAAATTCCTGGCATTTGTATGCCAGGAATATTACTCTGCCATATCAAGAGAAATACTGCTCAAACAGTTCAGAGGACAAATCTCAAATATCTCACAGTAAGTCACAGAAGCCAGACATCATAGAAAGAATGAACATTTTATATGATATCATTTACATGAAATTCTAGGAAAGGAAAGCCTACCAGAAAGTAGATAAGAAGCTGCCAGGAATGGGGTAGAGGAAGGAGTAAATAGGCGTGGGGGAACTTTGGGGGCCTATAGTAATGTAGAGATCGTTGTGTGGCTACATCAAACTGTCTACATACACCCGAGTCTCAATGAGGACAAGGTCATGCCATTATAGACAAGTCATCCTTCAGTGAAGCTAAAAGCAGGGATAGAGCATTAAAATCAACTTTATCCTTTATAAAGCATGACAGGAAAGACCAGAGTGTCCCGGAGCATCCACAGGGTGCCAACGCACAGCTCTGGCATCGAGATAAAGTTGAATGACAAAGCAAGGGCAGGAGGAAATGTTTCTAATAATGCTTTATTGATTTCCTTCTTCTTTAAAATGCTCTTGTGGTACTTCATGCCTGTTTATCCTAACAGGCATGAGTGAAGCAAGAGGATTGCTCTGAGTCTGAGACTATCCTTGGCTTCACAGTGAGTTATAGACCATCCTAAGCGATAGACTGAGATCCTGTCTCACATCAAACTACCACCTTAAAAAGAGGTCTTTCTGGCGATATCTTAGAAATCTAGGAATAATCTTGCCTCAGGACCCAGCCATACCACTTCTGGATATACACCCAAAGGACCTCTCACGGAGACATAGGGAAGTCTCCTCATCTATGTTCATAGCAGCCTTATTTGTAATAGCTAGAAATTGGAAACAACCCAGATGTCCCTCAACTGAAGAATGGATTAAAAAATTGTGGTACATCTATACAATGGAATATTACTCAGCTATCAGAAACAATGAAATTATGCAATTTGCAACCAAATGGATGGATCTAGAGGAGCTCATCCTGAGTGAGCTAACCCAGTCTCAGAAGGATGCACATGGCATCTATTCACTTATAGTAGGATTTTAGCTATATTGTACAGGATATCTGTACTACAACCAACACATCAAAAGGAACAAGGACATAATTTTTTTTATCTTTTTCTTTTTCCTTCTTTTTTTCTCTTTCCTTTTCCCTTCTCTTTTTCCTCTCTTTTTTTGTTGATATTCTTTGTTTTTGTGGGTTTGTGTGTTTGTTGGTCTTTTTTTTAGTATTCCCCCAGTAGCAATGAGACACCATTCACTGGCAGTACTGCCTCGTAGGCCCCCGGTGAATGAAGAGGCTCTTGGCCCTCATATGACTCCTGATCTGTGGTGAGAGACTGTTAGGCAGGGACACTCCACCCCAGAGGAACAAGACGGAAGGGTCAGGGGGTAGAGCATGGGAGGGTGGGGATGGGAAGCGGGAAAAGAGGACAATATGATAAGGATGTAACCTGAAGCAACAAACAAATTTATTAACTAGAAAAAAAAAAGGCAGGGGGCAGGGCTAAAACACTGTGAATGGAACAGAGGATACAGCCATTCGGCCTGGTTTTGCAGACCTCCAGGTGTAGAGAAGACGTGGAGTGAGGTAAAATACAAGAGAAGTGTGGTATTGGCCCATGCCTTTGACTTCAGCGGAGACGGGGGGGGGGCACCTTAGAGTTGGTGGTCTTATGTATTCTGGAGTCACACGGAGTGGGGTGGTGAGGGTGCATACTCTTGGTCCCACCATTCAAGAAGAGTACACCCTTGGTCCTAGCTCCCAGCACACTGGAGACAGAAACGGGCAGATCCCGGAGCTCAGGGTCAGCCTGATGCAGGGCAAACTCTAAATAGAGAAAGACTTCGATCCAGGAGTGGTGGAACACATCTTTGATCCCTTCAGATGGGAAACACAGGTCCCTGATCCCAATAATTAGAGTTCAGAGACACACACATGGGATTTGGAGGGACCTAGGTTTGGAGGCTACTTACAAAAGGCCGTCTGGATGCAGGCAGATTGTCCTTTGGGATCTCAAAATATATACACTAGAGCTGGTTTAGCTCCAAGGTGACAGAATGATTTCTTCTTTAACCTGGATTGAAAGATAACGCTTTGTATGTTGTCAGAAGGCCAAATTTGCTTCAGGAGAAGTTCTACCTAGCCCCCCCATCCCCCCCCAGAAAAAAAAAAGAAAAAGAGGGCAATTGTCCTAGGGTTGGGATTGGGGCAGGGCTCTGTTCTTATCGTTCCAGGAGAATCGAAGCGTCCATTAGGGGAGCCCGGGGACGGCTAGACAGCGGAATCCTCAGCAGAGAGCAGAATCAGGCACCAAGGAGGACGAGTGACCCAGTTGATTCTGCCTGGCAGACTTCCTCAATAGCTGTCTCCATCGGGGGCCTGCAACCACCACAGCAATCCAATGTCACTGGGACCGCTCAGCTCTACACAATGCCCCGACAGGAACCTCAGTGAAACCTGCAAGATCAGCTTCTGCCTACAAACCCCTTAGGTCATCTAAACAGCTGAGAACAGAAGGACTGAACATAAAAGGAGTGTACTAACATTTTTAATCATTTTTCCCATTTGGGTTGGGGCCCCAAACAGGTCTACTATGACCCAAATCAGCAGGAAGTCACTTTAAGAGAGCAATGTCCCATGCCCAGAGGGTGGGGAGGGTGTTTCTCCGCCCTTCTTTTTGGTTATTTGAAGGATAACTGAAAACTCTGTTATGTAGGGGAAGAGACTACAAGCTGATAAATGGTCCGGTCTTAATGGGTTTTGGAGGTTAGCCCCAGGGAAATCCTACTTTTCCTTTTCTGTATCCTTCTTCCTCTCCTATGTAGGAGTGCATGGGCTTGAGAAAAATGAGATATAGACATAGCACAGGAAGGTCCAAGAAGAAGGGGCAGATTATTGAATATGCCCTTATACCTTTGTATATTGATACAAAATTAGTAGTTTATTTGGCTAAAGTGGTATTGACCATTGTTTATTGTGCAAAAATAAGATTGTATTGGATTACATCGGTATTGATCTTTGTATATTGATACAAAATTAAGATTATAGTTGGCCACAATGGTATTGACCCTTGCATATGGACGTAATATTAAGATTATATTGGGCTACATAGGCATTGATCTTGGTATATTGATACATAATTAAGAGTATATTTAACCACAATTGAATAGATCTTTGTATATTGATACAAATTTAAAGGTAACGCTTCCCAATGGTATCATACCTAGAGATACTTAAAAATAAAATGTGAAGCTCTGACCTCTTGATACCAACCATCTAAAACGGTCTAGGATAGTTAAAACAAACTCCTAGTCATGCAAACATGTCACTTTGTTAGCTACTATGACAGTCTATCACAGATATTCTCTAAACTACCCAGTAATCAAGTTGCTAAGAGACAAGCAACATTTGCTTATCTAAATACAAGAGATGGATAGGGCATCTTCAAAAACCCGTAGAGATCTGCAGAATATGGCATTCAAAGATGTTATCTTAAATCAAGATTTTTTTTTGATATCGAGACATATCAGCATCTGACAGCACCCCCTATTCTACTCCAAGTAGAAGATAAGCATCGAAGAACCTCCACTGTAAGATGGTTGAATTAGTGGCAAGCCTATCTCTTGGCATGAAAAAACCCCTTGCACCAACTGCAGACAGACTGCTGTCCAAAAAGGACAAAACTTGGTAGCAGGGAAGTCGACAGCCTAACTCTGCCAAGACAGGGTAGGTAAGTCCTTCATAATCCCTGCTCTACAACAAATGTCTGTCAGAGAAACAGGATCCAAAGGCTGAAGATTGATGCTGGAATGTATGGAGAGAAAATGGGAACTGTCCAGGCAGTCATTGGTATGTTCTTTCTTAGTTTTGGAAGCTGCAGGCTCTGCACTTCCTATATAAGCAAATATATTTATCCCTCTCAGGTCTCTGAGGTGGTTGAA